>JADRCH010000010.1:13913488-14030824 GCA_019843965.1 Rhynchomys soricoides
AAATACAGTTCTCATCTGTGTACCGCTTGTGTAAATACAGTTCTCATGTGTTAAAGTCTCAAAAAAGTTGTTGAAAAAAACTTGACAATAGAAAAAATTGCAGACAGTGCAGGTAAGGACGGAGTAAGACAGACCTTACCCAAATTATTTTATGTAATTAACATACTAACCCCAAATAAATATGAGGGCAGATCTGTTCACTGAAAAAGATACATGTTCCTGCAAGTGCTGAGCATGAAAGAACCACAGTGACTCAGGAGAAAGGCTGATGTCAGGGCCAGTGGCATAGGTCAGTTCCCTAGAGAGACAGACAGTTAACATGCCACAAGGAAACATTACACAATGAAACCAAATGACAATTGGAGGGAAGAGGATTATTGTCTGCTCCAATAAGTACAGTTACACAAAGGGGTAGAGGAAAGGGTTAATCTATCCAGAGGATTTGTTGTTGCTATATTGGCAATGATACTATTGTTTATTCTGAAATTATTGTTGTGCGATGTGGCATGACACCGGGGAATAATTGTGAGATAATTATGATGCACACAAGAGTATTTATCTAATTACGTTCCAGTGCGAGCTGAACCTGGAACATGTCAGCAGATCAGTAAGGAAAAGCTGAAGACTGGGTTCACATCTAAAGGACTCACAAATGTACTGACGAGTTCTAGGCTCTAATTGTAAGGGCTGGAAGCCTATCAGGAACATTCAGTTCTGTCAGTGCATATAGTTACAAAAGTTACTTAGACAACTTGGAAGACCATAGAGAACTGTTCATCTTTGAAGAATGGCTACTGAAGGTTGGTATTAGGGCTAGAGATGAGGGCAGAACACTTAGATGGCTTGTGCAAGTGCCCAGTTCAGTCCCCAAAGAAACAGCTACTAAGTGCCCACTGTAGAACACACAGACTCATTGTAGCCTCATCAGAGCAGCCGGGCGTGAGCTTGATTCACTTGCCACCTGGCAGGAAGTCGAGTCTGCAGGACCAGCTGATCATCTGGGAAATGTAGGAGGTTGGCAAAAATAAAAATGAGGCAGGAGGGATGTGCACACACTTGAAAGCAGATTAAAGAATCTGTATAAAAGCGAGCGCATGGGGTTCTGGAAAGGAAGGAAAGGGTATGCCAGCCTCCTGACTGCGCATTGTTGGGGGCCGGTAGAGCAGAAAGCATGCCAGGTGATCATAGAATATACCTGAGCTGTGTTTCATATAGTAATAATGTGGGATTACCTTTATAGTGACTGAAAAAGCAAGGTGTATAGCTAATATACTCTTATATCGAAGCCCACTAAAGTTTTGACAATTTCTGCAAAGTTACACAAAAATTGTTAATAATAGTTATTTCTAGGGAGGTGATTGCTAGGTGACTAATAAAAGGTGACATTTAAGGTGAGCAGAAACTTGATTTTTTTTTTTTTAATGAATGAAGTTTTAATTTGAGTTTTCACCATAATTTGGGTTTTTTATAATTGCTTTTTCTGTCACGATCTCATATCTATAACTTTGAGAACCCCAATCATCCAATTTATCGTCTTCTCCCTCCTGAGGCATGTTTTTGCTGAATATTTCCTTGGCTCTTCGGAATATACTATTAGAAGTGACTGACTTGGAGTCTGGAGGGATGGCTCAGAGGACCAGAGTTCAGTTTCCAGCACCCATGTCAGGTGGCTCCCAATGGCCAGTACCTCCAGCTCTAGAGGATCCAAACCTCTGGCTCTTCAGGGGACCCACACTTGTGCACATACCCAAGTGTGCAGACACACACACACACACACACACACACACACACACAAACCCTAACAACCCAAACACTAACTCCTTTTGTATTTTAGTCCTGCTGACCCTAGCTTTATGTTCAGTGAACTGTTCTCACAGTTAACACAATTATCTGAGAAGCTTAGAGACGGATATCCATCCGTACAAAGTGAAGACGCTTTAATGTGGACCATCTGAGGAAGTAGAAATAGGAATTGTAATTTGCCACCACCCTGCCCTGCCGTCTGCCAACTGTTTTCCTTTGGTGTGCTGATGGGCGGCTGTAAATAAACGACCTTCTGAGTGATGATCTGCCTGGTCCTGGACCCCCACTTTTACGAGTGTTCTGTGGGAGGTCATTAAAGAATTGAGTGTGGTATTGGACCATCATGTGACATAGTCCGTGTAACAGCTGTAGTACTCTGTGAGGGCCAGAGCTGTCACGGAAGGCGTTTAGTTCAGAAGCAAGCCTTCACGTCCTTAAAGCCTAGGCAGAAGAGAAGAACTGTTGATATTATGAATAGCACAGATGTATGTGCACATGTATGTGAATGTACATGTTTGTGTGGCACCTGGAGGTTGGCTTTGAATGTTGTTCCTTAGCAGCTGTCTGTCTACCTTGTGTCTTGAGAAAGGGTCTCCCTGGGACTGCTGGTTCAGTGGTTAGGCTGGATTGGCTACCAGGGAAACAGGCTTTTACCCTTGAGTTTAGAGCCATAAGTCTTTAGGTTGACAAAATCCAAATTAAAGCCTTGCCTAGCACGTATCCAGAGTTTTCATACCTTTCCATTTTTTTTATGACAGCTAATTTTTAAAGAGCAACTTTCACCAAAACAATTAGGGTTCTTAAATGTGACAGAACTTGTTGGTGCTCTTAGTGACATTCTTCGAGTTGAGTTCAGTGAAGAAAAGCAAGACTTGCTTGTGTTTGATGCTGACCTGAAGCCTCTGCCGCCCGGTGAGTTAAATGGCATAATACGGACCTCATTGTCTATTGAAGAAACCGTTAAGAGTCACCAGTAGAATCACGTGATCCAAACACCTTCCAGATTAGCCACAAAATGTTTGAGTAATGACCTTCTTTTTAGTGATAATTGTAGTAAAGTTAACCTGTATTATTTAACATTTTAAATTTTACAATTTAACTTATTTACTTGTTTATTTATTGAGACAGGTTTTTATTATGTAGCCCAGGCTAGCCAGGAATTCACTGTATAGCTCAGCAGCAGATCTTAAGTTCATGGAACTCTCTTGTCTCCACCTCCTGAGTGCTGAGATTATAGTCGTGAGCTACTTTCTTCTTCTTTTTTAAAAAAAAATTTTTATTTTATGTGCATGGGTGTTTTGTCTGCATGTGTGCCTGTGTGCACCATGTAGGAACAGTGCCTGCAGAGACCATAAGAGGCCAGAACTCCAGGAAGTGGAGCTACAGGCAGTTACAAGCGGACACGTGGGTGCTGGGTGTCAAAGCCCGGTCTTTGGAAGGGCACTCAGTGCTTTAGCCACTGAGCATCTCTCCAGCGTGTTGTTCCTTACTGTCCAGTTATTAGCAGTTCTGAAGGAAGGATTCTGACCTGGTTGTTTGACAGGTAGTGCTTCTCAGGCTATGAGGCAAAAGCTTCTTACACATATTTATGTGAAGAGTCAGAATACATGACACATGTATGAGGGATGTATGTTTATATTTTTACAATGAACTCCAAACCAGGTGTCCTCCTCTCCCCCCTCCTCCCCTCCCTTTTTGGTTTTTCAAGACAGGGTTTCTCTGTATAGCCCTGGCTGTCCTGGAACTTGCTCTGTAGACCAGGCTGGCCTCGAACTCATAGATCCGCCTGCCTCTGCCTCCCAAGTGCTGGCATTAAAGGCGTGTGCCACCACTGCCTGTTTCTGTGATTACTTTAGGAAATGACATTGGATCTAGGGCATTATGTTTTTGTTTTTCTGTTTTGCTTTTAGCCCAGTTTGGTTTTCTCTTAGAGTATTTATTGAGATAACTTTTTATGATCGTGCAGACAGATTCCTATGTGCCCTTTGCTCAGTCCCCTCAGTGGTACCATTTGCAAAGGCATGAATATGGTGCTTTTATTTTGTAAAATGTGTATAGGGGAGGTGCATGTGTGTGTGTACGTGTGTGTGAATGTATGCGTGTGTGTGTGTGTGTGTGTGTGTGTGTGCGCGCGCGCGCACTAGGAAACCAGAGTATAATCTCAGGTGGTGTTCCTCAGGCACTGCCCACCTTGGTTTTTACTTACTTATTTTTGAAATAGGATCACTAGTTGCCCAGGAAGACCCAGGAATCCTGCTGCTCCTGTGTCTCTAGCACTGGGATTACAAGCATGGACACCCCAAGCCTAACTTTATTGCTTTGTTTTTTTTTAAATGTGGATTCTGAAGGGTCAAACTGAGATTCTTCTGTTTACAAGGCAAGACTTCATTCACCACTGAGCTGTTCCTTTCCCAGTCCATTCTATATGGTTTAAAAGTGATTATGATAGAAATCTACTGATTTATGACCAAGATGCAAGTGCCGCTATTGCACCTTTAAGGGCACCTCGTGCTGGTCATTGTGATTCGGGTGTCACAGCTTGATAGGACTGTTGGTTATTTCTGTCCCTTGGCAGTTTAAAACCCCAGTACCAGATGTGAGAATACTCTTTCACATTGTTGGTTAGGGTAGGCAAAGAGACGACCTAAAACAATACAGTTTGGCTGCTTCACAGAGCTTCAAGACAAGTCCCTGTTGCTCAAGATACCACACACTTTGAATACAGGCCTTGGAAGGTTTGAGCAAGCTCACCTGGAGTCCTAGAACTTCTTTTAAGCACAAAGCTCTTTAAACCATTCAGACAACACAGAGGTAGGCAGTGCTTGTAGCTTTAATGCGGGTGTGTCACGACCTCTTACAGGTTATATACTTAACATAATGTTCTTATGCAAGGCACTATTAAATAAGCACTGTGTCTTTGCTTCTTATGTTTAATATATTGTTTTCCATATTAGTTTTTTTTATTTTTACCTTTGTGCAATTCCTATGTATTTATTTCATTTAACCAGTGTCCTGTTGGTGGACATTTAGATTGTTTCCATTTTTACCATTGTAAAAGGAAGGTGATGAATATTTTTAACTTTTTTATTTATTTTGCTGTTTAGGGGATGAAACTACAGCCTTCATTCATTCTAGGCAAATATGATTAATATTTTTGTGCCTCCATCTTAGTGTGCTTGTGAGCTTGTTTCTGAGGAGTCTATAGTGTGCCAGCCTCAGGTACTTACATATGCATACATTTCAATAAAATATGAGGTTGACTGAGGAATTCTCTAAGAGTTAAGACATCGCATTATTGAATATTAAAGAGTATATGTGTTAAATAACTGTCCATTGGTTAGTTAGAAGAAACTGGAGATGTTGAGACACTCACCAGAGTTTTAGAAACTATACTATCTCCTCTTTCTGTAGTGTGAGAACTTTATAGTTTGTTTCTCCTGTAGTACAGCATCCCTTGTGGCTCTCCATATGCAAGGTCTGCAAGGACAAGTTCCCATTGCCATGTCTCTCTGCCTGGTGCCTGGCACACAGGGACCACTTAGAGGCAGCGGTCCCACACTGTAACCACTCTCTGACTGTTTCAGGTGGACCGCTTTCATCAGTCAGAAATTCGTGTTTAGTTCAACCAGACAAGAAAACAGAAGCTAACTCTTGGGCCTCCAGTCTCTCTAGAAATTCACTATCTACTGTAGCAGTTAAGAAGACCACATGGGATTGCCCTTTGAAGAACTACAAGGACCCAGAACAGAAGATATACAAGAAGCCTAATCTGGTGGTAAAGCCTTTACAGCTGGTGAGTGGGTAGTGTGTTTCATTGTGTAGGAGGCACAATAACTGAATGAATGCCTCTTTAAACCAGGTGCTCTTTAGAAAAAAAAAAATTCTGGGACACTGGTCCCTGGAAAAGATCAGTTTTTTATGTGGCATTTTCCATTTTTTCGTTTCCCACACTCCTGATGTTAAAGTTTTTCAGGTGGTTGAAATATAAGTCTCCTGACTGCGCTGTTGATGTCTCTATTCCTGAGCTTTTGGGTCAAGGCTGGAAATCCTGGGGCATTAGAAAGTGCAGGAGCCTGCTCTGGCCCAGCCTTGGCAGTGGCGGCAGATGGCAGATACCCATTCCCACTTACTTGGTTCATTTAACTTTTCTTCTTCATTACATCCTTCCAGGTTTCTTTTTGTGTGTCTCTGCTTCTGACTTTGTTGTTGCTAAGGATTCGTTGTTGTTCCTCACTCTAGCAGCCTCTTCAGTGGGATGAGCAGTTTGAGAGCCTGCTGTGTTTTCTTCAGGACAATAGGAAGGCCTAGAGGAAAGAGCAGATGTTAGGATGACAGTGCTTGCCAAACCTTTGATGGGAGAAGTTCCAACTGATCCATCTATTAAAGTTACGGTTGACTATGGGCAGGGTTAGGTAGGAGGACCTGCTGCGCTCCACCTGAATCTCTTCCCATTTTGTTGGAGATATTTGCTTAACACTCTTAACTTCTTGGCCAATATTTTCATAATTGGGTACTTGAAGGATGTTTTAATGGTGGCTGTAAATGGTAGCTCCATTCTAAAGCATTCTGAGTCATAATCCTGGCTTGAGCTAGGTGATTGCGATAAGGATGATTCGTGAAATAGTTTGAGGGCTTTGAAATGTCCCTTTAATGTCTTTCTATGGTTTCTTTCTCTCCCTGCCTTCCCTGTAGCAAGTAGAAACAAACAGGCTCCAGCTCAGCTTGTCAGTGGCAAACCACGATATCCCACCAGACGCTGTGCGTGCCAAGAAATTGTGCAGACTTCCTCCATTAGATACCAGCACCCTTGTGGGGGTCTTCGTAGAATATATTATCTCTCCTAGTCAGTTCTACATCCGGATCTATAGCAGAGATTCATCGGAATTACTTGAAGACATGATGATTGAAATGAGGTAGGTGCCTCCTGCTGTCTTCAGACACCCCAGAAGAAGGCATCAGATCTCATTACAGATGGTTGTGAGCCATCATGTGGTTACTGGGATTTGAACTCACGCTCTTTAGAAGAGCAGTCTGCACTCTTAACCGCTGAGCCATCTCTCTAGCCCAGTAACTGTTTTTTTAAATGTGGGTTCTGAAGATCAGACTGAGGCCTTCATGCTTGTACAGGCAAGCACCTTACCAACCCAGCCACCTCCCCAGCCTGCTGCTGCTGTTAACACTGTAACTGTTCAGTCTGCTTGTTGAGGCCCTGGCACTACAAGGACACATGCAAGACATGGCCTTTGCCTATGTGAGCACACTAAAGCTGAGGTGACAGCCAGGGCGACAAACAGGATCTGTCTAGGAAAGCTGCCTCATTGTTTATGTTTGAGCAAGGTGTCAAAGGTTTTGTCAGTTGAGATGAGAATAGATATATTCTGGCACTAACATCAAACGTTAATGAAGGATTGGATGATGTGCCTTGGGAACAAATAAGAACATATTCAAGTTAGCACTAGTGATATTGGCAGGGCCTGACTGGAGATGCATCTGAAAGATGTAAAAGGTGAACGGTGAGCACCGCAGGAAGGCATTCTTTCAGATAGAAGCCACTGAAACCTGTTTTCTTAAAGGCTTGGGGCGGCCTTCTAAAAGCTTACATATGAAATGTCCCCAAAGGCTCATGTGTTAGAGGCTTGGTTCTCAGTGCACTCCTGGGTGTTCAGCTAAGTGGCTGGATCGTAAGGCACCCGGCTCGTTATCAATGGATCAATCCATAGATGACTCTATAATTTAGAGGCACTACTGGGAAGTGGTTTAAAATAGGAAGTTGAGATCTAGCTAGAGGACGTTTGTCACTGGGAATGTGTCCTTGGAGGACATAGCATGTTCCTCCCTTCCCTCGGCTCTTTGCCTGCTGGCTGCCATGAGACAATAACAGCTCTGGTTCACCTCATGCTCCCTCCCATGTTCTGCTTCACCACAGTGAAGATATAATCATGGGCTGACATCCCTGAAACTGTCCTCAGTTGTTTGTGCTGGGTATTTGGTCACAGTGGTGAAAAACTTATATTAGACAGGAGATCTAGAAGGATAACTTGATTCATAGCATAGAAAATGAGTAAGGAAAAGAAAGTCGGTAAATGGGCACGTCGGGAGGGAGGGAGGGAAGGAGGGAGGGATAGGGAAGCAAGCAGAAAGGAACAAACCAGAGAGAAATTTGGAAAGTAAACCTTTCAGTTTGGGGAGAGAATATGAAATATTCTCAGCATGAGGAATGTTGGCTCCGAGACTGAACAGGTATAAGAAGCTAGGTTTCTGGGGTGAGAGGAACTAGACTCCACTCACTTTCCACTCACTGCCTCTGAGGTAAGCATCAGATAGTTGGCTGTGAAGACTTGGTAGTCAGGTCACATAGAGAAGATACGGTTTATCACTTCCTGAAGTCATTCTAACTGAAGCATTGGTGCAAACATGGACGCTCCATGCTGTTAAGGACATTGATGCTTTCTGTGTATTGTTCCAGATAATATGTTGCCTCTTTGGATGTAGCTTGCCACCATCTAACTAGTCCCCCTCTTAGCTAATGAGAAGAGAAGAAAAGTAGAGGTTGTGACCCATATCGTTCATTGCTTTGAAAGACACAACTTGATGTTTTCACATTTTAATTTTTCAAAAACTGTGATAGAGTATACGGTAATTTGTATTTTTCTGTATACTTTGTATACTTTTTCTTAGATCCTACTAACTGGAACTTTTTATTCAAATAGCTAGATTCCAGCAAGTCCGTATGGCTAGTTAAGATGTGGGTATCTTCTTACTAAGAGGAGAGGGGCAGAGAATGGGGAGGAGGAGAGGAGATTTAGAATGGCTTCCAGACAGTTGAACATACAAGCTTTGAAGTTAGGGGTGCGGGTCTTCCAGGAAAAGTCGTCTGTAGTGAAATGGGGGAGGGGTGAGATGTTACACTTAGAGAGTGACAGGAGTGGAGGCCACTGTCCTCAAACACAGCCAGTCCAGCCACCAAGCTTGTAAACAAGGGAGTCAGGATGTGAACCTAGGTTTCTGGTTCAAACACTCCAAAGAACTCAGATTTTTAAGGCAACACAGAGCCTATTAAGCTTATCGATAAGGAGAGATTGTGGAGCATGAAAGAAGATAGGCTGGAGAGAGAGACTTACATTTGGGGATTAGTGAGCCTCTGATGCTTTTTTAAAAGAATGTTTTTAATTGTACTAGAATTACATCACTCCCCTCCCCCACCCCAGCCTCCCTGGATCCCCCCACCCACATGCTGCTTTGATAATTGTTACATGCACATGTATGTATGTGTGTGTATTAAATATACATATATATGTATATATATATGTATGTGTGTATACACACACACACACCTTGGTTCTGTGTATGTTTTTTTAGGGCTGACCTCTCTGCATTGGATAACCAGTACTGGGGCTTATTCCTGGGGGAGGCCAGTTTTCCTTCTAGAAATTACTAGTAGCCAGTAGTTCTTCGTGTAGGGTGAGACCCCACAAAATTTCCCCCTTCCACATTGATATGTCCCTTGACACTGCCATTACTCTGGTCTTGTTTGTACTATGTGTCTCATGGCAGATTTCCTGGTATTCTGGCTCTTACAGTCTTTCTATCCACTCTTCCCATATCTCCTGTGAGCCGCAAATGCAGGAGAGTATCCGTTTTAGGAAGCTTTGTGGAATGAAGTTGGGTTATATTCAGAGAGTGTAAGATAACAAAACAAGTGTGTAATTTCCATATTTGGAAGGAGTTTGTTGATGAAAGAATTTGGATAATGAAATTGACATTAATAGACAATAAATCAGAGAAATTACAGTTTTTCTTTTTTGCTAAGATTTTTTGTTCTTGATACATCAGTAAAGAAGATCTTTTCCCGTCTTACTCTGGTTTTCTGTATTACGGAATTCTACAGGCGCTGCTACTCCAACCAGCTGGTCTCTGACCGGTACATTATGCCAGAACATTTTATCCAACCCGGACATCTCTGCTGTGTGAGGATCTCTGAGGACAAGTGGTGGTACCGGGTTATCATCCATCGGGTCCTTGGGGAAAGGGAAGTTGAAGTGTTCTACCCAGATTTCGGGAATATCGGAACTGTCCAGAAGTCCTCGCTGAGGTTCCTCAAGTGAGTTGAACATGACAGGAATGCTGGGAAAAGGGAATTCTGCATCACGGAACTCTGGGACTGGGGCCTTTGATCTCTTGCCATCTTCCATTTATTCTTCTTTACATCCCCTATTGTAAGGAAAATGATCATTTCCTATCTTTTTAAAATATTTGTTTTTGTCAACTGTGTGTGTACATATGTAATCAGGTGCATGCAGGGGCCAAAGCTGCGAGATTCCCTGCTGCAGTTAAGGTGGCCATGAGCTGCCTGATGTGGGAGCTGGGAAATGAACTCGGTCCTTGGCAGCAGCAGCAGCACACTGTTAATCACCAAGCAGTTCCCCAGCCCTCATCACTTGCTCTCAAGGACGGACTATAGCATCTCTTGTCTTCTTTTGCTTGATTATTAATGTGAATGGACCATGAGAAATAAAATTCCATCTTTTATTAAGAAAATGACCCAGCTTCATGTTAAGAGGGACATACTTACATGCCAGGGGATGGAGTGGCTCCTACTGTGTTTTGTAATTTATTTTTAAAACTAAACTACAAAGCATTAAAGTGTCACAAATTAATTAAAATGGCTTGAATGGCAAAACAAGAAATGGATCAGAGAGTCAATAAAAAGTAGTATACATACATGATTAAACAGCCCTGTGTTTGGCTTTTTGCAGATGCTGCTACACAAAGCTTCCAGCTCAGGCTATCCCTTGCTCTTTGGCGTGGGTGAGGCCCGCAGAGGTATGTTTGCTTCTTTCTCATTAGTCAGTAAAGATGTAGTGTCCTTAGTATCAATAATGGTCCTGAGTTCTCAGGACACACAGGTAGCACATGAAATGATTGTGTGTTGTGTGAGAGCCAGACGTGTGGGCAGCAGCTGCATCTTGTCATAATAATATCTATGTCTCTGTCCCCTTTGGTTAATCTGGACACCGAATTTGCAAAGATGATCTTATTTAAAATGAAAGCAGATAGGAATGCTCTCTCCACTTCTAGAAACACGACACTGAAATGCTTTTAATGCCGATTAAAAGAATTGGCGTGGAGCAGTGGCCTTTACATAGTTGCTCCCACTTGCTCTGGTGTAGAGGAGAAGCAAAAGGAAGTGTGCTTAGTTTTGTTCAGACCAATCAAGAAAGGCCTCACACAAGGGCAAAAAGAAGATGTTTCAGGCATAAGGAGAACAGCACAAACATTGAGGTATTTTAAGTCTCTCTTGTTGACGCGGACTATAGGATAAACTGGGGTGAATAAACTAATCTGTAAACCAGTAGCAGTTACTTATTACCACACACTGTGCATAATTGACTTGGCGTGCTTTCAGATGACTTATAGCACAGTTAATTTGTATCAGCACCACCACAAATGTGAGCAAGGTGTTGTGCTCCGGTGACATACAGTGTTGCTAAGCAATAAGAATTTTTGAGGTCCATTAAAACCTTATGGGGGCACTGTAGTGTAAGTCTGGTACTGTCTACAACAGGGCTATGCTGTTGGGCTGTGCTGTTGACCACTGGCAGTAGTTGCATGCACTTACTTTTGGGTCTTCTGTTTTCTTTGATGGGTCTAATACTTGGTTTTGTGCCAGTGTTGTGGTTATATTGATATAGCTCTGTGATACAGTTAAAATCTGGTACGGTGGTCCTTCGGGCGGTGTTCTCTCCACTCTGGATTGCCTGGGCTAATGCGCTGTGTGCTCCCATGTGGATTTTAGGGGTTTTTCCCTTCTGTTTCTATGAAGAATGATACGGGATTTTTATCGGGGTTGAACGGAATCTGTGCATTGCTTTTGTCAGGATGGCCATGTTCATGATGTTGATTCCACCGCCCGTTAGCTCAGAAGACCTCTCCGTTTTCTAATGCCTTCCCTGGTCTCTTCCTTAAGAGATTTAAATGTCTCATTTAATAGGCTGTTCACATTCCTGTTCTGTTTTTCTCCTACATGTTTTAATTTTTGATGCTACACTGAGTAGACATGTTTCCATGATCTGTTTCTTAGCATGTCTGTTGTTATTACATAAAATGACTACTGAATTTTGTAAGTTGATTTTTGTATCATTCCACTTTGTTAATGGTGATCAGTTCTAGAAGTTTTCTAGTAGAATTTTGGGGCCTTCTATGTATAAATTCATATTATCTTCAAATTTGATTTCTTTGACCGTTTGTGTTCCTTGCGTTTTCTTCCCTTGTTCGTTTCTCTAGCTGGGATGGATGTTAAGAACTGTGTGGTAAGGGTGGAGGCAGTGGGCAGCCCCGTCTCATGGCTGATGTTAGTGGTATCGCTTTGAGTGTTTCTCCAGTTAGGATGATGCTGGCTATAGTTGGCTTTATCCTGGAGATGAAGCAGCAGCCCAGCATAAATATAATCAATCCTATAAATGAACTTAAAGACAAAATCATGTGATCATCTCAATAGATACAGACAAGGCCTTTGACAAAACCCAACATGACTTTATGAAAAACTTCCTGGAGTAGGAGTGAAGGGGCTGTCTCAGCGTAACAAAGGCTCCACCCCCTCAGATATTTTTACAGCATGGATACCTCCATGGCGGTAGAACTGAACACCATGGTAGTAAACGATGTTCAAGCTGCTTTGCTTTTCTTGTCTAGTTAGTTACTAGTCATGTGTTGGCACATACTAACATGGCACGTGGCTTTGTACATTAGACAAGATCGTTTAGCTTCTCATGTTGGATCTTGCAAGAAAAAGGAAGCACCTGTGACAAAAGATAAAGATGACTCTGAAGGGTGTTATTAGAAGGAATCCAAATGGGAGTAAATTAATATTAATAAGAATTTAGAGCTAATTTTCTAATATACCATACATTAATTAGAATGAACTTTTTAAACATAGTCATAAGGTGTGCTCCCTCTTGGAACCCACCTTCCTGACTGACAGACAGCCTTAGTGTTTCCTGACAAAGTTAATGCTGCCATAGGTCTTATGAGTTGCAATCTTTCCTTCTTAATTTTATGCTTATGGATGTTGTACTTGATTGAATGTATGTTGTGTAACAAGTATATTCAGTTTACACAGAGACTAGAACAGGGCATGAAAAGCCCTAGAGTTGAAGTTACAGGCAATTTAAACCTCCCGAGGGTGTTGAGAACTGAACCAGGGTCTTCTGCAGGAGTAGCCAGTGCTCTTAACCACTGAGCCATCCCTCCAGCCCCAGATTTGTATCTCAGTATGGATGAATTGTTCTGTCTTTGTGATACTGTGTTTTGGTAATAATTGTGAACCTGTGTTATAATGCCAAAATTATTGGTTAGAAAATTAATATTTACTGAGATAAACTGTTAGAACTTTTTTAGACAAAGCCAGAAATGAGTTCATCTTTTTCCTCATTGGGCTAGCTTAGATTACCTTATAGGTCATGACTGAGGGGTTTGCTTGTGTGTGTGTGTGTGTGTGTGTGTGTGTGTGTGTACTGTGTGTGAATGTGTATCCTGGCAAATCATTGAGCATTAATGTGTTTATTATATTAAGCAAAATATATACAAACTCTTCATCTTAGAATTATTATAGTCTTGAAATAAAACATTAAATAATAAAGTAAATAAGAATGAGCGTCATTAGGGTGGGGCCCCAATTATTCTGTGCCTTCACCTCTTCTTGATCTGCTTCCTTTATCTGAGCTCATGCTCACTCCCCTCCTCTCCCTCTTCCTCCACTTCCCTCTTCTCCCTCCACTCCCCTCCTCTCCGGCTGGAAGGAAGCACCTCACTCCATGTGTGAGTCCATGGTAAAAAGAAAGGCTGTCTACTAGCCAGGAAATATGATCTCACTGGGAAATGAAACTTTCCAAACCTTGAGTTAGAATTTTAAGACTGTAGATTCATGAAAAACTAATGTTTATATATTTAAGCTGTATAACTTTCTGGCATTTTGTTTGATCTATCCAAATCGATTAAACTATACGTATGAAGTGTTAACATTTGGAAGCCGCTGAGGTTCTCATTCGTCTTGTGTTACTGACCTTAAGTGGTCTTTCCATCCAGTGGGACAGAGCGTAAGGACTACGGCACGCCACCTGAGGTGTCTGCAGACCTCCTGTTGTCGGCACACCCTCATGTCAAGCTTTACAACAACTTTATACACAGTTATTTTACAATGTCTGACATTCAGTAGTATGCTATATTTTTATCAAAATATTTATTTTGTGTAAATGCCTTACATAATACCTTAAAATATGAAAGCTGTAATTTTCAAGTAATTTAATGTATGTCACATGATAAATCATATATGTTGATCTTACATAAATTACATTTTATGCTATACAGTATAATGAAAATTAACACAATGGTAAAGGAGATATTCAAAGAATACCTAGTCTCTGTATGATCTAATATCTACAATCACAGTAAACAGTGCTGTTGAAGGAATGCAAGAAAATGAAACATCAATTTGAGGATGTTTTGTTAGAATTGTTATTTTTTTTTTAGAAAAATTGTTTTTAATCAAAAATAAGAAATTGGTTACAAAAACTATAATAGTGTCTATTTGGATCTAATTACATATTTCTCAACCTGTCGCCTAGCCTACTCTGCTTGAGTTGTGTTATTTAGGGATTCTCCTTGAGTTGCGTTATTTAGGGATTCTATCTCGTGAGGGTCATGTGGTGGCACATTTCGTAGTGTTTACCGGGACCCGTCATCCTGTGTACTACTCTACCTGTGCTGGGGTGGAGTTCAGGGCCTCGTGCTTGCTAAGCACAGGCTGCCTGCCCTGTGGCTTGCCAGGTGTAGGCTTGGGTTGGCTCAGGCTCAGTGCACTGAGGCTGTCACTAGGCTAGCCTGGTCCCCTTCCCCTCAGGGGAGGGTGGCTTAACCATTGAAAATCCTTGACCATTGCTCTGTCCTCTTTGTCTTTAGCTGTTTTAAAGACTCCATTTGTCCCTTACATTCAGTGTCTGGATATGTTTATGTACAATGTGATATATTTACTTGTGTGTGTGAATTTGTTATTTAACCTGTGTTGTTCATTAGACAAATCTGTGGGTTACTAGTTTTCATTAACCCTTGTGAATCTGAAGTAGTTGTTTGATTATTGCCTATGCCCACATTCATATTTCTATTCTCTGTTTGTATCTGTCTCTCTCTGGAACAAAAATTAAAAGTGTTAAAGGTAAGGTTTTCTTTCAGATCTTTTAGCTGTCTTCTGTATTTTTGTGTCCGTGTCTTTACATGATGGGCAGTTGCTTTTCTAAATTATCTTCCATCTTACTAGTTCACTTTTTAATCCTGTCTAATACACTACTGAATTAACCTATGAAGGTTTTAGTTTTCATTAATTTTATTTTTACTTTCTGAAATTTAGTCCAGTTATATCAATTTTTAAATGAGAGAGAGAAAGATTCTCTCTCTCTCTCTCTCTCTCTCTCTCTCTCTCTGTGTGTGTGTGTGTGTGTGTGTGTGTAAAGAAGCAGAGGTGAGAGGAGACCACTCTCCAGCCACTTTAAGGGTTGAACTAGGTGGTCAGGCCGATGCACAGTGCCTTTACCCACTGAGACATCTCACTGGCTGACCACCAATCTTTATAGACTGATGATCTCTTCAAAAGTTTTAAACTAAATTGGATAGTTTTTGTCGTGTGTGTGTGTGTGTGTGTGTGTGTGTATGTGTGCATACATGCGCACATACATGGATGTTAGATGACATCTTCTGAGAGCTGGGTCTGTCCTTCATCCTTTGTTCCTGAGCACCGAGTGGTTTGTGAGCTGTGAGGCAGCTGTTTTTACCTGTGTCCACAGGTCTCAGGTGTCCTCCTGTGTCTCTGCCTTGAATCTGTGTGTCAGGATGGTTGGATGATGCCTGTCTCCACAGAGGCATCCACTTTACTGTCACCAAATGCCTAGAACTCCTGCTGCTGTGTGTTGTGCTGATGTAAATTAACAACTTGAAGATTGGTAGCTGACTCTGGTGGTGTGAAAATGGAGCTACAAACCCATGGGAAGCTTAGTATATTTGCCTCCCTTTTTTCTGGGCGTAGACTCCCAACCATTGTAGGCCCCAGCTTTGATACCTGTCCCTTTGACCTGTTGAGACAATCAAAACTGTGGTTGAGACTTGCGCAGATGAGCAGGCTCTCTGAAGGCAGAAGTAGGTCACACGCCCCTTTCATTTCGGCATCACAATTTGTTATCTTAAAAGTTATTTGGTCTTTTGTGATATATTAAAATGATTTACCTAGAATTAAAAAAAGCCTTTCCCTCTGAGGTTAGCCTAATAATCTTTAACTGACTTTTGTTTTGTTTTGAGTCTGCTTCCTGAGTGCTGGGATCAAAGGCATGTGCCACCACCCAGGCTTTAACTGCCATTCTCTTTCTTTCTTTCCTCCCTCCCTCCCTCCCCTCCCTTCTCCTCCCTCCCTCCCTCCCTCCCTTCCTCCCTTCCCTTCTCCTCCCTCCCTTCCCTTTTTAAATGAGAGTTGCTCAATGGATAATTAATTTTTTCCAAACCTTTTCATTATTTTTCTTTTAAAATTAGTGTATAGTATATCAAAGTTTCATTTATTACATTCTCATGCATATGTTAATGTGTATTGATCATATTTGCCCCATTACTTACTTACTTATGAGGTTTTCTTTTTACCGTCTATATCTCTATTACCGCTTTACTCTTAGAGAAAAACATGGCTTACCTGTGCTTTCGCAAGTGTTCCAATTCACTTAATGTGATGATTTCTACGTCCGTTCCTTTTCCTGCACAGGACATAGTTTAATTGTTGCTGATGCTGAGTAGAGCTCTCTTGTGCTGCACACACGCCTGCTTTATCCCTTTATCTTCCATCCACCGCAGGCACCGCTCTGAATCCATAACCTCTCTGCTGTTCCGGTGCCACAGTGAACATGTGAGCAGCTGTCCCTGTGGTAAACGGACCTTGACTCTGAATGTGTACCTAGACGCAATGGATCTTTAGGTCATGTCAGTTATTATTTTCCCCTTTTAAGGAATCTCCACACTGGTTTCCATGGTAACTGGACTAATAACACAGCCCAGCAGGTACACAGGCTTCTTTCCCTGTGCCTTTTCCAGCACTTGTTGTGGTTTTCCGTATTTTTCTTTAAATGTCTCTTACCCTAAAATTATACATATTTTATGTGTTACTCTGGATTTTGGGAATTTTGGTTTTTCACTTGAAGCTCTAGTTCACTTGCATTTTTATATATGACTACTGTAACTCATGAATGAATCCTATCACATAAATATCCCTGTTGTATTTCAGGAACACTGGACGTCCAGAGCTATTTTGCACTTCCAGAAGCTATGTGGTTTGAAGCCTTTAGTGGGGGTGGTGGATGAGTATATAGACGGGATCCTTAATATTTTTCTCTGTGATACGTCCTCAAATGAAGATGTGTACTTCCATCATGTCTTGAGGACAGAAGGCCATGCTATCGTATGCAGAGAGAATGCCCCATCCAAGGTAGAGTGCATATTTTGTTCAACATACTTTGTTTAAATACCACACTTTAGGATATGAAACAATTTAGTATGAGCAATTACTGATTTACTCTTCAGTCTTAGGAATGTCTCTTAGGTTCCTGGATTCTTAATGCAGACGCCCTCTTCATTTCCAGATGACCATTGAAACCAGGCCATTACCACCTCAATAACATACAACTCCATATTTTGCTAATGGGTCTTTATCCTCTGGTAAAAACTTCTGTTTAAAACAAATGATCTAATCCCTCTAACCCGAAGTATCTAGTTATCTAATGTTTTCCTAGAGAAGAAAAACATTTCTCTTATTTTGAAATTAGTGATAGTCCATCTACCCAATTTCTCATCCTGCTGCTATTTTTGGTAACTAAAAATTTCACCTTACCGATGTTAGAAAATGAGGTTCAGTACCGGCTGAAGCTTACTCTCCGTTTCCAGCTTGTTATATTACAAATTGCTTCATCCTAGGGCTTCAGGGACCTAAATCCACCAGCACTGTACACTAGCTCCAGCTCAGCGCCGGGTGACATGGTCCTGACAGAGCTGGGGCATCCTGCTCAGCAGTACTGTCTGAATGAAGACAGTGAGATACTGCAGCAACCCCAGGTGAGTGCCCTGCACAGCCCAAGAAAAGCTCCTGCAAATAGTCACTCTCATTCGCTATAGTTCACTTTGTAGGTGAGTGAGATGCAGCTTTCCAGACAGAAAAGCTGGGAATCTTGCACAGTATGTAACAGTGGCCTTGTCTCTGTGCCATTTAATCCTGTGCATTGGTTCTGTTTCCTCCCTGACACTCCTCTTATGTCCCAGATTCTCTTGCTCCCTTTGTGTGGCTATGGTCCCCCTATACTGATGATCACAATGCTAGTCTTTTTAAAATATTTTGATTGCATTTATGAGTTGTGTGTATGCATATAGTCATGTGCATGCCTCAGTGCACATTTGGTGGTCAGAAGAACATTTGAGGGAGATAGTTCTCTCTACTGCATGGGTTCCAGGGGCCAGACCTGGGCTGACAGGACTCAGTGACGAGTGCTTTTGCCACTAAGCATCTTACTACACATTGTGCCACTCAGGTTGTTCAGTGTTCTTAGCTCATACTCTGTAAGTGGCCGGCTGGCCCATCATGGTAATGATCATACTGTAATAATTTCCCATTGACATGTATGACTCCACCCCATCCCATCCCCCCAAATAGAAAGCGTTGTTGATCTAGTGTTGTGTCACGGGCACTGTCATAAGTACTCCCATAGGTTACTTAGTCTTCAGGTACAACAGGAAAGTGAAGCCCACAGCAAGAATTTAATGCTTCTTGAACAAAGTAAGACATATCCTGAGTCTGACATTCCATGGCAATAGATCCTGGGCTAAGAGTGTTTGAAGTTTTAAATTTAAGGCTCAAAAGTGTTTTGTTTACTGATATAAGGTATTTTGGTTTTTTTGCATGTAATGAAATATAAAAATATCCCTTTGTTTAGTAGGTATATCTATGTATTTTGGAGATGGTAAAGTCTTTTTTTTTAAAGTATTTACTGACTATTAAAAAAGATTGAAAGGCAAGGCCATTTTGACTATGCTTTTAACTTGTCATGAAAAATGGCAGCAGCACCTGCCTCTGACACCAGCACCCGCCTCTGACACCAGCACCCAGGAGCCCTAAGCAAGATCACAAGTGTGAGACCTGCCTGGCTACATAGCAAGACTTTATCTCCAACAAAACACACAAAAATATGAATGGCTTCTGCTGCATTGCAGAAAGTAGTAGTTTGGCTTGGGGCTGGGTAAATGGCCAGTGTTAGGACTACTTGCTGCTTCGGCAGAGGACCCGTGTTGGTTCCCGGCACCCACTTGGTGGCTCAGAACTGCCTGTAACTTTAGATCCAGGGAATCTGGTCCCCTCTTCTGGCTCCTTGGGGAAAAGGCACACATGTGGTACACATACAGTCAAAATATTCATACACATAAAATAGAAATCATTTTAAATTTAAGTGATACATTTGTTTTATGTATACATGTAAGTAATGCATACCGTGTATCCAGTGCCCATGGAAGTCAGGAAAGCATTGGATCCCTGGGAAGTAGAGTGATGGATGGTTTGTGAGCCACCTTGTGGATATTGGGAATCAAACTTGAGTCCTCTGTAAGAGCAGTAAGTCCCTTTAACCACTAATCCATCTCTCCAGCCCCCTAAAATTATTTCTAATTAAATTGGTTTGTTTGGTCTATAATAAACCTGAATCCTTCTTAATCATTACTACTGCATTGGAAGAATTCTATTTCATCATTCTTGAATAGTGAATTTAATTCATTGTTTAACCTTTTTAGAATATCTTATTATCTGTTGCTATCTTCAAATAATCATAGTTTTGTTCTAGAAATGAAATACCATCTCTTGTGCAAAAGAAAAAACATGTAAACTCTCCTGATTTAGTTTGTATTTTGGTCCAGCCGAGCTCTGTGTGTACACACATGCACATCTGCTGTGGACCTGGCCTCTTGTCCACTGCTGCTGTGTCTGAGTGTCCTGACTAACAGTGTGCATGCAGCACCCACACTGTGTCTCCTCTCACGGCCTCCTTCCTGTCAGCTGCATGCCATGTCTCTGTGGTGGCTGTACTGGGAAGACTGCACTGCCATTACCTGACTGTTTCCTGGAGTTGCAGGTCTTTGGGTCTGGAACCTTTGGTTTCTTTTGTAGCTACAGAGTATCTTGTAGACACTTGATAACATGTGCCCAACAATGATGGTTTTCTGATACAGTTGAACAGAATGGGATGACTTAGGGATATGGGTAAAATTGGAGAGAGAGACAGAGAGAGAGACAGACAGACAGAGAACAAGAACACACCTATGTGCATGTATGAACTATAGAGTAGAATTTCCACCAAAGTTTATAGGAATGCAGATTTTGGAAATAGTATTAATGTAGAAAATGATTTCTCTTTTATATTTTATATCTACTAGCAAGATATTAATGATGAAAAGTCTATAAGTCACCTTAAATCTGCATCCAAGGAATTATTAAAGGATTCTAAACTGAGTTCGTTGAAAACACCTAAGAGCTGTGAAGAGGATCCACAGTGGTCCACCCTGCAGCCCAAGGACCCAAAGGAAGAAAATGAGGTAAGAGGTGAAGGTGGGCTTTAAATTCAGTTAATTCATAAATGAGGATGCCTAGAAATCAGTAGTCTGCGGGCTCCACTGCTTTCGTCTGTGAGTACTACTCTATGACACTGAATTACAGATGATTTCTTTAACAGTCACCAAGGCCACAGCGATGGGCAGAGCTGATCACAGTAAAGAAAAGCACTGTTGGGACCAGATGTGTCAGAATGGCAGCAGTAGAGGTCTTGAGAAGCAATAGTAGGAAAACTCACCAGGAAATAATACTTCTATTTTTGGAAGAACGTATCTTTTATTTTAATCAAGTGTTTATATTTGCACATAACTTAGAGCCCCTCATGACATCTGCATTTTCTCTTTTCTAAACCATCTTGTTTAGCTGTTGTTTTGAAATTCCTTTCTTAATTATTTCATTAAATAATACATTTATTGTTTGAGGATTTTCCAGTTGAAGTGTCTTTGGACTTTTTGGTGTAGAAGGAATTTTTCATCCCCTCAGCACACATAGTTAACCTCCCCTCCCCTCCCCTCCCTCTCTCGGGACATTGAACTTCATTAGACCATTCAGTATGGATGCTATTTTCTGCTGAGCCGAACAGGATGCTAGGACCCTTTTCATGTATACTTTTAAGTAATCCTTTTGCTTGTTCTTTGGAGTTTTGATCACATACATCTTTATTGTATTCTTTCTCCTCCCCTAAGTCCTCCCAGATCCTCCCACCTCTCTATGCAGGCAACTTGCTGCTCTTTTTCTCTCCTGAAAGAAAGTGGAGTTGAATTTGTGTTGGCCAGCTGCTCCTGAGCATGGGGCCTGCTCTGGAATGTGGTGTCACTCCAACTGAAGAAAAGCTCTCTCTCTCCTATCAGCTATCAGTTGAGGTAGCTTCTTGTTAGAGGTAGAATTTGTGCCCATGTTCCCTCTTCCCATGCTAAGATTGTTGTCCGGTTTGAGTTTGTGCAGGTCTTTTTTTTTTTTTTTTTGGTTTTTCGAGACAGGGTTTCTCTGTGTAGCCCTGGTAGCCCTGGCTGTCCTGGAACTCACTCTGTAGACCAGGCTGGCCTCGAACTCAGAAATCCGCCTGCCTCTGCCTCCCAAGTGCTGGGATTAAAGGCGTGTGCCACCACTGCCCGGCTTTGTGCAGGTCTTATGCATGAATTTTATATTGATATTTCTTTCTTTTTAAATTAACTACAGTAACATTGACTTTATTCTGGAGTTTAAAACACATATACTTTTATGTTTTCAGCAGAACAGTCAGGATGCAGGATAATTCCAGCACTTGGAATAACCCTTGTGCCTCCCTGGTTTTAGTCTCAGTCTCTCACATTACTAGAGTTTTGTTACTCTGATGGTCCCTTTCAAGACCATAAGAGAACTTTAAGTGTTCTTTAATGTAGCCTAATACCTCTGAGTACTGTGCATGTGTCCAAGTTGTTGATCAAGCTTTTGTGTTGTATTTGATTGCATTAACCACACCACAGTTTCTATATCCACCCTACTAAGGTTTATTTGAATTTTTTCCAGTTTCGAGTAGTTATGAATAGAGTTACTATAAGTATTCATACACAGTTTTTGTTTTGGTGTGTGGGGTGTGTGTGTTTGGGGGTGGGGGGTGTGCGCGCATGTGCTCCTAAGTCTCAGTTACGCAGAGAAAATGTCCAGAAGTAGGACTGGTGGTTCTGTGGCTGTACTGCTCTCTAGGGACTGTGTGATTTCGTGTTCCCACCCATATTGTATGTTTTCCGGGTGTTGTATGTCCTTGCCAGCACTTGCTGTTAATAGCTGGTGATTTTTGTTTGAGCTCCTCTGAGAAACGTATAGTAACATCACAGAACTTACGTTTCCTACTGGCTCATGATGTTGAACATTCTTTCGTATGCTGACTTGGTAAACGTGCTCTCTAGCACATTGTTCATTTTCTCACTGTTTTGGGTTTGCTTACGTGTCCGAGGTATGCAGCCTTAGTCAGATGGTGGCTTCATACAAGTTCCTTCTTTTGTAGCTCATCCTTTCAGAGTCTTCTCATGCAGCAAAAGCTTTCATTGTAGAAAGTCCAACGTGGCAGCTTTTTTCTGTTAGTTTTGAGTTACTTTTTAGCACTGGTATGAGGATAGGATTCATTTGTTATCCATGGACGCAGGTGCTTTAGCACCATTTTGTTGAGAAAACTCCTGTTGCCACAGAGCTGCCTTTAAAGCTTTGGTTGTTGGTTTGTATGAGTCAGTAACTGCTCTTGGGTTCTGCACCAGCGACCTGTAGGCCTGTACTTCTTCAGTATCACACTTTCTTGATTACCTTGCTTCAATCAAGTAGTGTGGGGGCTGGAGAGATAGCTCAGCTGTCAGGAGCACTTGCTGCTCTTGCAGAGGACCCAGGTTCAGTTCCCAGCACCCAGTGGCTCACAATGTTCTGTAACTCCGGTTCCAGGGAATCTTGACACCCTCCCTGGCCTTCACAGGCATACATGTGGTATGTATGCACACATGTAGGTACTCAAACATAGAAATGAAGAGAGAATCAAGGAGTGTGAATACTCACATTTTATCACTTTTAAATTATGAATATTCTTTGAACCTTTAGAATCATTGTGTCTGTGTCTTACTTTTGTCTGTTGTCATTCTGTGTTCAAATTTATTTTGTAATTATTTTGTGTGGTTTGCATTTAGTTTTCTTTCCTTCTCATTGTTAAGGTGGAGGTTTACATTGTTGATTTGAGATCTTTTCCTAAGATTCGCTTCTGTAGTGTCTGTGGACAGTTAAGCCACACCACACAAATGTAAATGTTTTATTGTTACTTCCGCCTAGTAGGTTTTTACATTTCTTTTGAAATACACTTAAACCATGGGATTATTTAATTTAGACTTGTTTAATTTGCAAGTATTTTGAGATTTTCTTGTTTTCTGGTTATTTTCTGTGTAGTGTATCATGGTCTGGGAGCATACTTTATATAATTTCAGTTCTGTACATTTGCTAAGCTTTGTTTTTCAACACAGGATGTAGTCTTTTGGCTAATGTCCTTGTACCTTTGAAAAGAATGTCTTTTCTATTTTGGGTGGAAAGTTCTGTAGGTCTCACTGAGTCACAGTTCGGCTCTCCTGTATCATTGCAGCTGATTGGTTGTATTGATTACTGGGAAGGATGTCCAAGTTTCCAAGTCTACTCTTGGGTTTTGTCTGTTTCTCCTTTTTTCTGTTGTATTGTGAGCCTCTGTTTATTCAGGTGTTGTCTTGTGCTCTAGGATTGTGTTTTCTTGGTGAACTGATGCTTATCCTTAGGAAATGTCTGTCTTTGTTTACGGTTACTGTCTGGCACAGAAGCCTGCATGTCTAACCCAGGGAAGTCATTCTTCTGTGTGTGTCTACAAAGAGGGTCTTTTCCCCTTCCTTTTACTTCTAGCCTGTTTTGTAATCATATAGGGGTTTCTTGAGACAGTGTGTCATTTGCTATTTTTAAAAGCCCACTGACCATCTTTAGACTGTTTATACTTTGTGATTACTGTGTTTGGGATTTGGTGTTGACTTTCATGACTCTGCTCTCCCTTCCCTGATGCTGTTTACATTTAAGAAAATTTACTTTTTAATATTTCTATTATAGTTGTTTCTGTAATTTTATTTACTTACTTATTTTACTTACTCACTTTACATCCTGCTTATTGCCCCCTCCCACAATCCTTTCTCCTATCTGCCTCCCCTTCTCCTCTGAGCAAGTGGTGGCCCCCGCTGGGTATCCTCCGACCCACCCACTTTAAGTCTCTTCGAGGCTAGGCACATCTTCTCCCCCTGAGGCCAGACAAGGCTGCCCGGCTAGAAGAACTTATCCCACATATAGGCAACAGCTTTTGGGATAGCCCCCATTCTAGGGCTGACATGAAAACCAAGCTGCATATCTGCTACATATATGCAGGGAGGCTTAGGTCCAGCCCGTGTATGTTCTTTGGTTGGTGGTTCAGTCTCTGAGAGTCCCAAGGGTCCAGGTTAGTTGGCTCTGTTGTTGGTCTTCCAGTGGAGTTTCTATCCCTCTGGGCCTGCAGTCACTCCTCCTATTCTTCCATAAGAGTCTTCAAGCTCCACCCACTGTTTGTCTATAGGTGTCTGCATTTCTCAGAGGACAACATGCTACTGTCTGCAAGTGTAACAGAGTATCATTAGTAGTGTCATGAATTGGTGCTTGCCCATGGGATGGATATCAAGTTGGGCCAGTTATTGGTTGGCCATTCCCTCAGTCTCTGCTCCATGACCCCTAACCCCCATCCCTGCATTTCTTGTAGATGGGATATATTTTGGGTTGAAAGTTTTGTAGGTGGGCTAGTGTCCCTATTGCTCCGTTAGGCTTCTTGCCTGGCTACAGGAGGGGGCCACTTGAGGTTCCTTATCCCCAGTGGTGTGAGTCACCACTAAGGACACCCCCATTGATTCTTGGGTGCCTCACTTATCTCAGGTCTCTGTCTCGTCCTGGAGAAGCCCCTCACCATCTTATCCCTGTCAGTTGCAGATTTCTGTTCATTCTCATGGCCATCTCTCCTGTCTTTCCCCTGTTTGTACAATTTAAGTGCTTGGTTTAGGCTCTGATTTTTTACACTGGATTCATAAAGTAATTTACCACAGAATTACACGTAGCTGTTATTCGATATATGGCTGCCTTACAACTAAATAAATCATTTATCCCTTTTTACCTCTCTCCTACTAATCTATATACGCGGAACACTTATAATATTTCTTTTTGCTTTCAAACATTGTGAAAGGTTTAAGAGGAGAACAGTGCAATATATTTACCCATTTCTTTTTTTTTTTTCAAAAATTCAAGTTTTTACTTTCCTTTCTGTCTGAAGAATGTCCTTTAGTGGTTCTTTTAGCACAGGGCTGCTGGTGGTTCTCATTTCCTTGCTGAGAAGAACTTTCTTCATTGTGAAGACTATCACAGACTTAGCCAGACACAGAACTCAGGCACACAGCTTCCTTTCTCTCATTGCTTTAAACTTTCGGTCCACTTGTTTTCAGTCCTTGTGGTTTCTGATACAGAATTCATAATCATGAAGTAGTTTTTCTGTGGACAATATGCCATATTCCACAGTTGCTTAGTCTTTAGCAAGCTGACTGTAGTCTGTCCAGGTGTAGATTTCTTTAGGTCCAGACTGCTTCAAGATTACTCATCATGTACATTTACCTTTCACTGAAGTTTGGGAGTTTTTAAACACAGTTCCTTGTTTGTTTGGAAACACTGTGGGTGGAGACAGGGTTTTGTTTAGTCCAGGTGAGCAGCCCACCACCACTCCTGCCCTTCAGGTTAATCCCTGCATTGTACTTTCTCTTAACATTGATTATACAACTGCCAAGTAGTTTGGAATTGTCCCCAAAATTCCTGTGCTCATTTATCTTTTGGGATTTCTTCCTCCAAACTCTTTTCTATACTATTGACACTAGATAATGTCTACAGATCTGTCTTCAAGTCCATCCACTCTTTTCTATTGTAGTAAGAAGACAGTAATCTCAATAAACAGCATAAACACTGGTTTGGATCTGGGATATCCTAAAGACTCCTATGTGAAGATGTAGTTGCCAGCTGCTGGTGCTGTTGAGAAAAAGGAGTTAAGAGACATAGTAACTGGAGGAAGCTGGGTGTGCTGGGCAGGGGGGATTGAAGAGTGAACTGGGACATTGGGATCCTAGTCCTTTATCTGTCTCTCCCTCCCCTTTTCTGGCCAGTACAGGTGAGAGGGTGTGGTGCTTTGAATGAGAATGGCTGCCATAGGCTCACAGACTAGATTTGAATGCTTGGTCATCAGGGAGTGGCTCTGTTTGAAAGGATTAGGAAGTGTGGCCTTATTGGAGGAAGGGAGTCACTGGGAATGAATGGGCTTTGAGCTTTCAGAAAGCCCATTCCATGCCCAGAGTCTCTCTCTTCCTGGTACCTGCATGTTGGAATATAGGAACTCTTTAAGTTACTTCTCCAGCATTGTGTCTGCCTGCACACCTCCATGACTATAGTAGACTAAACATCTGAAACTGTAAGCCAACCCCAGCTAAATGTTTGCCTTTATAAGAGTTGCCAAGATCATGGTGTCTCTTCACAGCAACAAAAAGCTGATCAAGACAGTAATAATTCATCAAAAAGAATGATCAATTCAGAGCCAAGAACCTTTGGCAATAGGTCATAAGGCCTAAGGAAGAACCTAATGCTGTCTTCTGTTAAATGGACAAAGAATTAAACAATTGCTAATAGTGTAAGGGTTTTTCTGCCACACCCTTCTCCCATGATGGCTCTGCTTCGTTGTAGGCTTCAGTAATGGAACCATTGCCCCTTTAAGTGGTTCTGCCTTGGATATTTTGTCAAAGTAATAGAAATGAGAAAGAAAACGGATGCTGGCTATGAGGTTGTTGCTGTGATTCTGTGAAATTGTGGTTTAGAAGCTTTTGGAATCACCACTTTATAGGAGGAAGTTGAAAAACGTTGGGGAAGGAGGTTAGAGAAAGACCAGGACTCGTAAGCCAAGCTTAGTGGTTGATGATGATAAAAGCACAGACCACCAGAATACTGGTAACCGTACACAGTAAAGGTTGTGCTTAGTAGGTGTGCTGACTGTTCTTGGTGTGAACTTGAAATGTGAAGACCCACTTCTGAAGCAGATGTTTAAGGTGAGAAGACAGACACATCTTTAATCCAGATCTTCGGAGGTGGCATGCTTCACCTCTAACCTGATGCCCTCTTCTGGCCCCTGGACACCAGACATTCATGTAGTACACACACATTCATATATGCAGGCAAAACAATCTTATGCATAAAATTTTTTAAGTAGTTAAGTACTTTGCATCAGGATAGTAGATATTCTGAGGGCCTCAGAAAGACTTCACTTGGAAACAACATATTTGCTGGCGTGCTGCATGACACAAAATAGAGGATCCTAGCAAACTAGTGGAATCTCAGAATGGACCTGGAACATTGCATTTAAGTTTTAAATTGTGTTTATATTAGGAAATAAAAATAACAGAACTTGTCTTGTGATATATTTCAGGATGAGGTCCCTACTGGAATGCCATGCCTGGAGTCAGTGACCATAGGTGATGATATTTGGGATGAGAACTGGCTACCTCTACAGGCCAAAATGGGGAAGGCAGGAGGTTCTGCCTCCCATCTGTTTACTTCAAGCCTCGTTGGGAAGAAACAGTATCAGACATGTGGAGAACTGGCACAGAAGGTGAGAGTCTTGTGAAAACAAACAAAATCACTGTGGACAAAGGGAATTTAAACCCCGTAAACCAGGTTTCTAGAAAGTTATAAACACTGGGAAGGACTTGTCAGGCTGTAGTTCAAAAGGACGTGTAGTTTTTAAGTAGGTCAGTACTAAAGTGCTCAGGAACCATCGAGCTAGGAGAGTGGTGTGTGTACCACAGTGCTGTGTTTGCAGCCATGAGTCCCAAGTGTTGAAGGTGTTTACTACAGACTTGGAGGAAAGATGTCATTCTGATGGAAATCAACATACCCCTCGGGTCGCTTAAAACACACTGCTTCCTTGCTGTCACCTTACCTTGCTTTGAGATCTTGTGGCATTGTATTGTGATTTACTGTCACACTTTTTTCTTCATAGGACTGGTGTTTTTCTACATCTAAAGATACATGGGATGACTCCTGGCAGCCCTTAGGCCTTGCAAATGATGTGAAAGGAGAAATCCACACACCAGAAGGGCCCAGAGCTCAAGAAAAGAATACTGGCACAACCCGAATTCAAAAGGTAGAGCCCAGTTGGAATTATTATAACCAGTTACATGATTTATCACTTTCATTCTTAGAAATTGTGGTTAACGTATGCCCTTCTGCATCAGTTAATCAAGACAGCCACCCACAGACATAACCATAGGTCCATCTGATCCAAGCTGTCCTCCTTAATGACTCTAGGCTGTGCCAGTTGACAAAGCTAAGACAGTGTAGCTCACATTCATTCTTGCTCCATATTCATCTCTGACTTTCACTCCTTAAGACCTTCGACTAAGTTGAAAGTCTGTTGG
The DNA here is from genome assembly GCA_019843965.1 of Rhynchomys soricoides. Taxonomy (NCBI): domain Eukaryota; kingdom Metazoa; phylum Chordata; class Mammalia; order Rodentia; family Muridae; genus Rhynchomys; species Rhynchomys soricoides. The sequence continues at coordinate 13,941,944 of JADRCH010000010.1, forward strand.
GTTTGCTTTCCATCTTGGCAAGGCTCAGACTCCACTACCTGTCTGCCTTTCAGCCTGCCCACTGCTGTTCTCTGTGGGTTTCCATAGACGCTTACTTGATGAATTGGCAACTTTGGACTTGGCAGATAACTTGAAAGAGTTGTGAGCAGATGTTGAACTATTCTCTAGTCCCTTTCTCTGGGTGTGTCTGTCAAGGTCCGGATGTATTGTCAGACTCAGGGTCCCTCTTTAGCCCTTAAGTCCACAGCTTCTGTTAGGATCTCAACTCCATTCCTGACTGGAGACTGCCTTAGTTAAAATGCTGAAGTATGACTATGGAACCTACTTGATTTTCTGAAAATTTTCCTGACTGCTTGTTCTCCAGGACCTTCAAATACTATAAAATCCAATTTGCCCAATGCTTACAGTGCAGCAAAGTTGAGGGGTACCATGGCTAGAACCGGAAGTCTTAATAACATTTTTATAGATTGTATCTTCACAGCAAGGAGCCAGGATTTGTAAAGCAGCCATATCTGAGTCTCCTTGGGCCTTTAGTAACCATACTCTGGGCCCTTTCAATTAAGTGACAGTTAATTTCCCTACTGCTAGTCTGTAAGGGTTGTGAACTTCATGGTCGTTAGGAGCTCTGTCTCTACAGTCTGATATCTGAGCCTTGATCTTGTGATTTATTATCTCTGTGATCTCCTTTACTAATAAAAAAGATGACACTGCTCACAGTGCTTAAGCACTTTATATACATCCCTGACCATCCATTCAGTCTTTCTTAAGAAGTACTGTTATCACCATTTTAAATGAAGAAATAGAAACATAGATTAAGTTGCCAAAGCATTTGTCTTGGTCACTGTTCTGTAGCTGTGATGAGACACTGTGACCAAGGCAGTTCTTACAAAACATTTGACTAGGGCCTTGCTTACAGTTTCAGAGTGATATTACTTATCATCATGGCAGGGAATATGGCAGCACACAAGTAGGCATGGTACTGGACAAGTAGCAGAGAGGGCTATGTCCTGATTTGCAGGCAGAGAGACACACACTTTTGAAATCTAAAGCCCATTACTAGTGACACACTTAATTCTTCCCAGACAGCTCATCAACTGGGGATCAAGCGTGCAATATAGATGAGCCTCTGAGGCCTTTCTTTTTCCAGCCCCAACAGTAGTTAAAGTGTCCCATAAGGGTGTGTTTGGCAGGTAGTAAGCAACACTGGTTTATAAAAGTAGCAACAATGGTAGTAGTAATGGCAATATTATTAATAAACCCATAGGCTAGGAACCACGTATAGTGGGGAAAGTATTAATTTTTGTTTTTAAGAAATTATAACAATTTAAAAATAGGCCTGAATATTAAAAAGCAGCACCTCTGAAGTGTTTCTGAGGGGTGATAATTAAGATTATATATATCGTCACACCTGTAATTTAGAGTTCCTGTAGAGGTTATTTACAGAAACTCTACAAGGAAAATGATGACTGTAATTTCTATCATTGGAGGGTATTTATTAAAAATAAATATTAGTAATATGTTAGAATATATAGCCACCTCAACAAGTCTTTGAAAACGTTGCCTGCGATTGTGACAAGGTAGATGAGAGAAAATTAGATGCAAGGGTTTGCCTCCTAGATCAGCATTAACTTATGGGCTGTTTGCAGAAGAACAATGCTCTGTTGCTGTGGGTTGCGTGTGTTTTTTCCCTCAAAAGCATTGTGTGTCGGTTATGGTCTCTGGCATACCAGCTCCAGAATGCTGGGGACTAGTGTATAAGATGCACTTAGGTTGTGAGGTCACTACTATCACATTGTATGTATAACATAATGTATGCGAGTTGTTCAGCTCTCCGTATCTCACTGCTTTAGTAGCCTGCCTTCCAGCTTGAATGACAGCAGTCTTATCCTTATCAACTGAAGGAAAAGCGCCTTAACAGAGGGAGAAACCACAGCATATGACATTGGCTGAGAGTGTTATAAAAACAGTAACCTTAGGGTGGCGCCAGAAGCATGCTATTCTTTGCTCCTTTAGAGTTGCCAGTTTTAAGTTGAGCCCAGAGCTCCATAGTCATGTTCCACCTGCACCTGCCAGGCTCACTGCATCCCATTCTGGGCCCTGTGAATTGCAGAGTCCAGAAATGTTCAGACTGTTTACAAGCCTATCCAGACTTTCCTTTGTGGTGCTGAGAAAGAAGGCTCCTCCCTTTCCGTGTTTAGTGGCGAATTTCAGTGATACATATGTAATAATTCTGTTTAACAAACTGCCAGGCTATTTTCCACAGCAGCTGCACCTTTTTGCATTTTTGCCAGGAATTTGAGTGCTTCAGCTTGTTTGTGTTCATATTAGCTATTAGCCATGTTGATGTTACTGAACATCAGGCAGTAATGGTCCTGAGTTGTCATATGCTGTGTGTATTCAACACTGGGCACATGGCAGGAAGGAGGGGAGCAGTCAGTACCATATTTGTTCATAGAAATATTAATAAAGATGTCTTAGATTGAACTTTGATACTCATCAGAGAGTTTGCTTTTTAAGTGGGATCTAATTAAGGAAACACACAGGGTGTGCCACTTTTCACGCCTTTGCCCTGTTTCTCCCGTTTTGCAGCAGCCAGATTTACAGTCTCCTTTGGATTCTTCCACACTGCCCAAACTGGAAGAGTTCTACATCTCTCTGATCAAGTCGCAGCAGTCAGCAGAAGGAAGCCAGTCTGAACCTGCCGGCATTCAGACCCAGGCTAAGCCCGGGCGGGCATCCTCCACAGTGCCCAGTTCAATCCCTGCAGTGGTTGACTCTCCGGAAAACCACTCTGGCTCTGGTAGGTTTGTGTGTCCTTGTGCATGCTCAGTTGACAAGTAGGAAGCTTGCCATGTTGCGAAAACCTTCATCTCTTTGAGAACATGCCTTGAAAGATGGCTGGTGTTACCTTTCACTCCAGGTTTCTTTAACGTTGCCACTTTCTTTCAGCTTTTGCAGGAACTTTACAAAGTTTCAAGTACATGGTTCTTTGAGTTTTAGCAAACATTCAGTCACGGTGTTTCCATTAGCTTGAAGAGTTTGCATGTGTAACTTTTTAAACTACCAAAATGTATTCCAAAGTGGATGGATTGTGCCCACCAGGAGGTGTGAGGTTTGCAAGTACTCCACATTTTAGCCACCAGGCACTATTTTAAATTTTTGTTTGCCAGCTAGTGGGATGTGAAAGGCCGTCATAACTTTAATTTGGACCTTTCTGTTTCCCATATTAGCCATCTTCTCTGTGCTTGTTTGCCATTGTGACATCTTTAAATTAACATACTAGTAAAATCTTACACTGGTTTGTTTCCATCACAGCCTATTACAGACTTGACTTCTTATGTTATATGCCCATAATCCATTCTTATTTTTCTTTTATAGTCCTTTAAAGAAATTAAAAAATACATAAGCAAACCAAAAAATGCTTTCTTACTTATCTTTTCCAGTACCCTTTATTTCCAAGTTTAAATGAGGGCTCCCCAGATTTTTTTTTCTGTAAAGAGTCAAGAAAATAGGTCTGGAGCGTGGCTGGGTGATAGTTTGTACAACATTCATTAGACTTTGAGTTTGGTCCCTGGCAAATACACATATTTCATTTTTGTGGGCATATGACCTATGCTACAGTACAAAAACAGCTGTAAACAGAAGTTAAATGAAACTATAGAACCACAAAGCTGGGAGCATTAAATACTGAAACTTGTTTCCTGTTGATCCTCCTTTTTAAAGACTGATAACACATGCACAGGGCCACTCTGTGTCCTGATACTGATGCTGACTCGATAGTTCTTTATTCTCAGTGCTGCTCACTGTGGGTGGTGCTTGTGTCCGTGTGTGCTCTGTTCATCTCCAGCTTTGTTTGGAGTCTGTTTTTCACTTGTTTCCCATTGTGATTGTTTCTCTTTCCTCTTGACTATACAGTGTTCTAGCACCTGACTTGATCTGTTTGTTATTGTCTCCTGATTTCAAGTCAGACTTTGTTTTATCTACCCTGCTTTATGCTCTGGGTGGACTGCACTACCAGCCACCCGCCCAGGGTCTCTTTGGATCTGCAGATGAGACACACAGACACATTAGCTTATCTTAACATGGCTCAGTGGCTGGGCACTTCTAAGCATCCCAAGGCTAGCATGCCCTTCCTCTGGTACTCCTGGTTAAGCACATTCCAAATCTACCTTTAACTTTGCTGCCCAAGATGCTTCCAGGCTGCCTTTCCGTGGGCTGCTTTCTTGTCCACCTACATTTTGGATGATCTCCCCTGAAACTCTGAGTCTTTTCCTTGTCTCTTACCCAGATATGGCAATCTCCCCCTGTTCCTCCTACATCCTATTCGGGCAACTGTAAGCATCCCACCCTGAGCCCCACCATTAGCTGCTGGCATCTTTATTGATAGGTCAAAAACCAATTGGGGACAAGGACCTTCAATGTCTGGACACACAGATTCCCGATTAAATCAAAGCATCAGAATCACTTCCTTACAAGACTCTGCATCGTTGGATATCAGACTCTGGATTTTATGTTGTCTGGATTCCTTCCTTCTGTCTTTTTTTAGGAATGGGAGGCGGTAATGCATTTCTCAGCATTGGTTTCACACACCTCTAGTGTGTTCCCTTAGGAGCTGTTCCCCCACACCCAGTTCCCAGCAGAAGCTGCTGTTCACTCGTCTGTTCAGTTTTCTAATCATGCAAGGCAGGCAGAGAGTAAAATGACTTGTGATCTACGCCACAGTTCTCCGTGCAACCTCACAACCATTCGTGCATTTATGTCTTTCTCTCTCAAGTGGGCATTACTTGAAATTTGATGGTCAGAATATTACTTTGTAGAACATGCTGTCAAATCTTCTGTGACAAAACTTAAAACAAGTATCAGGAGAAAAGATCATGCATTATGTGCTTAACAAAGATAAAAGGGATTGTACTTATTTTTCTCTGAAGTTACTAAAATTTATGTTTTGAAGATAGCAGTGCCCATCTTTCAGTTGCTTACAGTGGTAGACTGTCAGGATGTCAAACCAACTATACTGCTGAACAGATTTAAATTCACCTGAAAATTTTAAAGCAGGTGGTTTTGTTTGGTTTTGGTTTTCCCTGGCTCTATGGCCCATGCTAGACTGAACCTTGCTACATAGTTGAGACTGGCCTGGTAGTTACTAACCTTACTCTCCCAGGTGCTGCGACTACAGGTACATGCCCAGTATGCAGGACTTTGTGGAATAAAGCCAAGTTAGTTTATTCTACCCCAGAACATGACAGTTCTTCTCTTACAGTGGGATGCTACCTACTGTAGCACTGGCCTAGCAATTAACTTCTTAAATCTGGGAGGGGTCAAAATGTACAGCAGCAAAAGACTTTGAACACGCAACTACCAAAACTCAATTCAAGCCTTTTAAAGATTTATTCATTTGTGTACTTTATGTATATCTCCACACCTCAAGAGGACACTGGATCCCATGAGACTACACTTGTATATGCTGCTCTGTGGGCACTAGGAATTGAACTCAGGACCTCTGGAAGAGCAGCCAGTGCTCTTAACTGCTGAGCCATCTCTCCAGCCCCTCAACTCAAACTCTTAATGAATCCCAGGTACTTGTGGGCTCCCACATGCTGCCTTAGAGTGCTAAACTTCTGCCTTTGTACACGTTAGATGAGCACTCTGTGCTTTGCCATGCAACATGACCTGGCCAACAAATGCTGTCTGAAACACCTTGGCTCAGACTTGAAGTTGTCATGAATTGCAGTGTGTTTATTATACAAAGCTTTCTGCTCCTATAGAAACGTAATGGTTTACCATAAAGGGTGGGGCTGGGAACTGGATGGAGCTCAGGTAATAGAGTGCTTGCCTAGCATACACACAGCCCAAGCTCTCTCTAACCACATGAACCCATGATCTCTGCACTTAGGGGGATCAGGGGTTTTACAAAATGAGTTCCACAGGGTAGAATTTACCATGTGATATCCTGTATTCAAGCAAAACCAATACAACATGATGGTTCAGTTATAGACAACAAAGATTCAAGGGCTTAAAGTTCCTATTTTCCAGTTATCCTTCCTTACCATCTAAGTATCAGATTAGTGTCTCTTTGGAATGAATTGCATTCAAATGTTTGAGTTATTGATTCGTTTCATTTTTTAAAGATTGAATTTTGCCTTTACGATTGGGGTAGAATTTCCAGCAATTTCTGAAATGATCTAAAACATAATTTTTGTCCTTTTATAATACATTTTAGTAAAACTGTTCTCAGTGTTGATAATAAAACGACAATACTGATAAAAGATGTTCTTTGTCCTTGTATCAAATACTCAGCTAAGATTTGATCCTTTTGTGTAAAAAAAGGTACATCCATCTTACTAGTATGCAAATTTGATTGTATCTTTAAAACAGTAAAATTACCAGTAAACATTTGATTTATATGCCTATTTTATATACCAGGCTTCTATAAAGCTTCTCGGGAAAAAAAGGGCCTTCAGTGGGAAGGAGTTAGCACTGGTCTAGCCTGTCCATGGAAGAGTGGACACAGGGTCCACAACCCTGGGGTTGTGGTTGCTGGATCTTCTCACTTTGTCCCCATGGTTACTCTTCTTACATAAGTCATAGAGGACGTTTTGTTAACAGGTGGTCCTTCCCAGCTTTGTTCCGACTCTGGCAGAGACTTGGAATTGGAACCATTTGGCAACAGAAGATGCTTATGAAGTATCATTTCCCTTTGTGCTGGAAAGGAATAAGGGTGTTTATGGGTCCTCTCTGGGGTTTGGACCTCATCCAGTTCATTCTTCTGACATTCCCTCACTCTCTTAAGTATTCAGAGTAACATCCCCTCTGACTGGTAATTGTCCTGAGTCAGAGATGGCTGCAACACCTGTTGGTAAGAACTAGCCTGGGAGAGGCAGGCAGTGAGTTGGAGAACTTCTTGAAAGGACTCTCTTGTTTTTTCTCTCTTTTAGTGGACAGCTCTCCAGGGAGCCTAAAGAATGAAGATTTTTCTAATAGCCATGCCAATGTGGAGGACAAGAGTCAAGGGGCCATAGACCAGCTCTCTTTCATTTTGTCCCCTCAGCACCAGATTTCTCAGAAGCTCTACATTCCTCGAAGTACAGCCACGGCTGTCTTGGGAGCTGCTGCACGGTTAGCCACATCCAGGAGCCTCCTGCACTGGTACCCCAGTGTGAAAGGAGGGAAACTGGAGAGACAAGAGGTGGAGGGAGATGGAGTGAAGTAGTGGTTGGTAGGGTTGCCTGGTCTTTCTGTGTGACCAGGTGCGGGCTTTGGTTTGCTAACTGACCACTTTGATGTGTAAGTATTGATATTTTATGTTAATTCTTATTTTTGTTCATGATTTTACACCATTCTGAATGGTTTGGTTCACCTTTGTTTTAATGAAGTACTGTAAAGGAGTTTGTGAATATGTTTCTGTGAGTGTTTTTCTTGTACGTATCATGACGGATAAATGGAAATTGAAAAACTAATGTTTTGTGATCTATATTTAGCAATACAAAAAGTACTTTGACAACACAATGACCTCTCCAGGCCTCCAGGCAAGAATTCTGTTACAAGCCTGGCCACTGCATCCTGACTTTAAATACTGAACCACATGGCCAAAGCTGCCTGGTTGTCCTGCTGGCTAGGCCCCTCCTTGATTTACCTTTACATAAACTTTCCATTGTTCTTCTAAACCTAGGAAATCCTAGGGCCTTCTCAGTTCCTAGGTGGCTGGGTGGGGCTGGGTGGGGCTTGCCTAAGAGAGCACTGCTCCCTTTATTCCATTTAGCGTGAGGCTTTCTTGCACTTTTTATCTCCTTGAACACTGGGACTTCTGTCTTCTACATCACATTTCCTGGCGCACTTTTTCTCCTCAAACTGTATGTTTTGTATTTCTCTTTGACCCACTTGTTTCTTCACTGTAGATTTGCATAAGAGTGATCACTAATAAACCACACCACACTGTCTTTACAATCTTACAATGCCTTAGGCATATTCTTGGGACAGAGTGAAAGCAGCCACAGTCTTTACCCAAATAGAAGAAGAATGGTTTCTAAACCATCCGGTAATATTCTTTTCCTCTGAACCCTCCTGAGCTGGGCCTGCATAGTCCACACCACCCTCAGCACTACTGTCTTCCATGTTCCTACTAGGATGGCCCGTTAAACCCCACTTACAGTGTTAACTGCTTTTCTAAATCAGAGTCTTCCATATTCCTTCAACAAATAGCTTGGTCAGGCCTGTCACAGCAATTCGAGTCACAGGCACCAACTTCTGTCTTTGTTACTATTCTATGGCTGTGAAGAGACATCATGAGAAGGTAACTCTTACTTGAGGGCTTACAGTTTCAAGGTTTAGTCCATCATCATGATGCCAGGAAGCAGAGCAGAGTGACAGACAGACTGGGCCTGGTGTGAGCTTCTGAAATATCGAAGCACACCACCCCCAGCAATACTCTTCCTCCAACAAGGCCACACCTCCTAATCCTTCTCAAACAGTTCTCCATGGTGATTGAGTATTCAAATGCATGATCCTATGGGGGCTGTTCTCATTCAAACCACCACACTGAGTTTCTTCCTTTAAAACTGCAAGTCTGAGCAGTATTCTTCACATCCCCAGTAAGCTGTTCTGAATTTGGGGCAAGGTTAATCTACGACATAGACTCATTCTGTCATAGAGGAAGTCTGAATGAAAGGCAACATTTAGTCAGTGAAACTGTCCCCCTCTGTATTAGCAACCAGCTTCCAGGAAGAGCTCTACCAAAGCTAGACTGACAGACTTTTTAAGTTTGACTGGTTTATAAGCTCAAATCAACTACTGCTATACCTTGCAAGCTAGAATTAACTGTGCTAAAGCTTTGTAGTCACTCGTCCTTTTGAAAATGGACAGCTTAGACCCTTAGCACCAGGTCACACTGGTATCAGCACACTTCGAAAGAAACCCATGGAGAAATTAGTAGTTAACATGAATTAGGGTGAAGAACGGACCTTTAAAAGGTATATGCCTTTTGACTACTGGGCTTTGGCTAGAACAGTCATATGTCAGTCTCTTGACCTACCTTGTCCCCCAAAATGGGTTTTATTAGGTAGTTAAATAGCCAGAGACGTAAACTTGATGGATCATTTGAAAAGAACAAATAGGTTTCTGTATATGACGGGGGACAGCAATAAGAACATATATAAAAGGAAGCTTGGCATGGTGTCATGTGTCTACAATCCTAACACTTGGGAAGCTGGCCAGCCACATCGAGACCCTGTTCTCTAACCAAGAAGGTAGAGGGGAGAAAAGGAAGAGAGCTAAGAAGTATACAAAAGATGGGGATGCTCTACAGTTTACATTAAACTTCATTTTATTGTCAACAAACGGGTTGGCATGTATATGGAAAACATTTGTGATGTTAAAGAGCTTACATTAGCAGAATTGGAAGTCCCTGTGAGAAGATGACTAGGAAGTAGAAGCTGAGGTGGATAAGAAAGAACCCAGTAAAAAACAGGAAATAACTAGTTCTTGACTCTTCAGAGATGCAAGCCGAGTGGCTTTTACTAATAGTCAAGGCTACCCCTCTCTCATCTAAATATGCTCCATGTGGTTTTAAGAGATGAGCTATGTCAGCGTCAGTCACCTTTTCTCTCACATCACACATCTGAGATGTCTATGTTCTTAAGGCATGGTGATGGCTAGAAATTTCTGCCTATATTTACTTTGTCTAACGTAGAGATGCATTTTTGTCTAGGAAGACCCCTGGGTGAGGAAGTGTGAAGCCTGGCAAGTCTGGCTTCTCTAGAGCTGTACAACTTAAAGGCCTGTATCTTAGAACTTCCAGCTGGGTGCCTTTCCAGAGCTTAAGCCTACGAGTCCCTTTCGTGAACTTTAAGTGATCTGTGCCAGAACACACAGGTACAGTGCAGAAGAGGGTGGCTTTGATAGAAAAAACCTTGAGATTAATAGGTGACCAGAACCAGTTTACAAAGACCTCGTATTCTTGAGCATAGGTAATTTAAGTAATGATGAGCCAATTGCACAGCCAAAGGATTTCAAAGGAGGGGGTCATAAGAAATGGGAAACCAACACGTCTCAGAGAACTCTTTTAGAGTTGTCTGTTAGCATTTGTATTTTCTAACATTTTACGTCTTTGAATTAAACTCCAGAGTAGCAGCATGGGAGGCATGGATTCCTATTCATAATCAGGTGTCATCCCCAACTCACTGAAAACAGTTCCTTTCCCACAGCTCACTGACGTTTGTCATTTATCAACCAAAATGTGTAGCTGTCTGACTAGATTTGTCCATGTACTTCCACTCCAGCACCGGTCCTGACAAGAATCATTTGTCCATTGACTCTCCAATTGGAGAACTGTTGACATAAGGACTTCTGTAATATTTAGTAGCATAAGTAACACAGGTGTCTCTTTCCACGTGAAGCTAAATTCTTGGTCTTACATCAAATTCGTCTTAGAAGCTTTCTAAGCCTAGAGTGGTGGAGGGTGCCGGTAAGCCCAGCCCTTGGAGGAAGCAGGAAGTTCAGAGTGTTCAAAACCAGCCTGGGCTACATGGTGAGCTCAAGCCAAGCCTGAGCTACTTGGTGAGACCTTGTCTAAAGACAACAATGACATCTTTCTATTGGATATAAATCTTGCTTTCTGTTAAAATAAATACTCTTAATCTATGGAAAATGGATATAAGTAAAATTGTTTGATTATTCCTTAATTATCTCTGTTTTCAACTTTGGTTACATAGTAGACAGTAGGGTAAAAGAAGGAAGATTAGCTTAATCTTTGGAGCTTATAATAGCATTTTCTTTAAATATTTATAGAATTTGGGTTTGTTTCATCTAAAATGTCTAGATGCTTATGTTTTGTTTTTTTTTTTAATTCATTCTGTAGGGATGAAATACTGACTTCAGTGTGTGACCCAGATAACTTAGTTGAGTAAAATAAAGAGTTCATGTGGTTAGAAAGTAGACCCGCTCTTCTTTTCATCTACACTGCTTGTCCTCGTTTTTGGCGTGACCTTTGCAACTTTGCTGTATTCATGGGATATGTCTTATCCCATGAATTGGACATTCCTTTGCTGTTAGCACACTTAAGTTCCTGGTAGCTGTTCGCAGACTGTCTCTCTGGCAATATGTCAAGCCCCTGTAAGGCATCATCAGGCTTTAAAGTTCCCCTTGGATGCTAATCTTTGAGCTGCTATTCAGTGCTCTTCCTTTGTTCCACGCTGATCTCACAATCCTGTTCCACCTGAAACAGATTTGTTTCCAGATGGTCTTAAATTCTAAAACTTTTCCTTCATCTGTCATCCCAGTGGACCATAAGTAGAAGCCAAAGACTGGGTTCCTCTCATTTCTGACTAGAACAAATCACTCCGTGATAAGGCTTTTTCCCTTCCTACTGTGTGGTCTCTAATGGAAGCTCTCCTATCATGCTACATGTATGAAAATAGTACAATAAGCTTTGTGTGCCATTTCAGACATTTAAGAGGCAAAGAACAGCCAATGGGAAATTACCTGCTCCCCAGGATACCTTCTCCCTATGTTTCCCTGACAGTGTTGAAAACTTAAGCCTATACAACATGGGCCCGGGTGTAGCTCATGTGGAACATTTGTCTGGTGTGACAGCGACCTGCTTTCTGTCCCAAGCACTGCAGAGTACAGAAATAGATTGTTTTACTGTCACAGCCTAGGAAGGTTGAGAGTGGGTGGGTGGCACGTTTGAGTGTGATAAGCAGGTACGGTCTTTTATACTTTCTCGTATTCCTGACAGCGGGGCATCTGCTTCTGATCAGATGCTGTACTTTGCAGAAATCTTTTCAGCATCTGATGTGGGTTTTCCTTTCTAAATGCTTGTGGTTTAGAAGTATCTCCAGCACATCTGATGACTGTCTAGCTGTTACTTACATCTGGACACTGATTACACTCACATACATGGGGTTCAGCAAGATCTTTTCTGCAGCCAGCCTTTTGCTACTTTGTAGGTTCTTCATTGTCAACCCCCTAGCACTAGATAGGAGAGAGAAAAGGATAGAGGGAACGGGGACAATGCCATTGTTAGGCTGCTTGCTGCTGATCGGGGGCAAGCTCCTTGGAACAAGTGTGCTGTTCTTCATCAGGATATCTAATTTCTTCTTGTTTTTTCTTTGCACACAACTACATAGTAAACCGAGACCAACACTGACCTACAGCAAACAACCAACAACTCACCCTGCCTCTCAGGGCCCCAGCATTTATATACCTTCTGAGAGTCCCCAGAATTCCAGAGGTCACACCATTGCAGAAACTGTCTGCCACTAGCTAAATCACATCCCTGCTAGAGCATGAGGCAAATCCTGTAATATATATATATATATATATTGGTTTTTCAAGACAGGGCTTCTCTGTGTAGCCCTGGCTGTCTTGGAACTCACTCTGTAGACCAGGCTGGCCTCGAACTCAGAAATCCACCTGTCTCTGCCTCCCAAGTGCTGGGATTAAAGGCATGCACCACCACTGCCTGGCGAAAACAAACTCTTATTTTTGTGTTTTTAAAAGAAACACAAATTACAGAATTGTCACTACACACTTTTCTGACAAAAGTGGTTGCTGTTGGGTCTCCTGTCAGGGACACCAGCACTTCCCACACCCCACCCTTGTACCCTGCCAATGTCTCCAGCATTACTATTTCAGCTGAAATCATAATAGGTCTCTCTGCTGAACCCAGAAAGAATCCTTATTATAAGGTGTAACAGTGCAAATCCTGGGTGCCTGAAAGGTAAGTAAGTGGATACAGCTTTCTAGCTACTTAACTTAGCAACTCGCCCTCTAACTGGGCTCTTGCCCTGCTCCTGGGGTTCTGGCCCCTCCTCTTTGGTCTCCTGGTTTTACTCTGCTGCTCTTTCCCTTATCACTTTTAAGCCTGTAGATTCTGGGCAGCCTTGTGCCCAGCATGGGTCAGGCTCCCTGTGAGGCATGGATCTGAGTCCATCAGTCTGACATGACAGTTGCTCAGGATGCTCCTTAGTGGCTACAGAGGCACACAGACACATCTGTTTGTCCTCTTGATCTCATCTCAGAGAAATAGCTCTAAGAGAACCATACCTACTCCTGTGGCATTCTGGGGGACTCACACTCCTATTCAGATGTGAGTGGGCCCCTCTCTAGCCCATCTATCTACATCCAGACCATTGTCCACAGATACCCAACTCACATGAATAACATACTCTGGATACCCAGATACTCAGAGATCAAGAGGTGACTGCCTGGCATGGGATGAAGAAGAGGAGGGCTTGACCCACTTTCATCAAGAAGTAGCCAGAGCTGAGGGCAGTGTCCATACATCCTTTGGGCCCCACCTTCTTCTAACTGCTGTTCCATAAAATTAGTTGGTTTTTTTTTAATTTTAAAGAGAATTATCTATTCACATGGTTAATTAACATCCTACTCTGGGTAAAACATAAAAATACAAAAAACTTTGAAGAAAAGAAATGCCCCAAGATCCCATAACTAAGCCGAGCTTATTAGTGTTAACCTAGTATCCAATGAGTGTAAACTAAACACTAACTGGACATTAATTTAACAGACTAGGTTTGTGAGAAGGGAAGTGGCTGAGGCAAGGGGAAGCATCAGAAGTTGCTTAGGTCAGTATTGGAAAGAGGCAGTGAGCATATACAGGTGAGAGTGATGTGGAACCCCCTTCTAGACCCCTGTGGCCAAGGGTAAACTGACAGGGAGGCCTGTGCCTCATCACAAGTTTAGAACCTTGAAACCATGGAATGAAATATTTCAAGCCCTCAAAATGACTATAATAACCATCAACTAAGCTTGTGAGATTCAGCAAAGTTTTTTGCAATTGACAGACAGTGGCTGGAAATATGGATCAGTGTTTCAAAACACTTTCTGCTCTCTGCCCACATGGCAGCTCCCAAATGCCTATTAAATCCAGTACCAGGTCTCCACGGGCATCTTGAACAAAGATAGTGTATTTCCACAAACAAATCTTTTTAAAATGTATTTTTAAATGTATGTGCTTGTGCATGAGTATGTGCCTACGAGTTAAGGTCCCCAAGGAAGCAGATGTTCTGGATTTGGCAGTATAGGTAGTGAGTCACCTATATGGATGCTGGGAGATGAACTTGGGTCTTCTGGAAGAACACTATGAGCTTGTGACCACTGAGCCATCTCTCTAGCCAAGAGAGGAGAGGGGAGGGGAGGGAAGGGGAGGGAAGGGAAGGGAAGGGAAGGGAAGGGAAGACACTTCCAAACAAGGAAAAACAGGCAGTTCATGACCACCACATCTGTGCCACAGAAGATGCTGAAAGGAATACTGTACACAAAGGAGTTACTAGCCCAACCACAGGAACACAGTGAAGAACAGTGTTTATGAGGGACTACACGAACAAAGGACAGTTAGAAAGAAAGCCATCATTCTTGACACAGTAAACCAGAAGACTATTAATTCTAATTGGAGAGGAAGAAAAGATCAGACAATAATTCAATGAGAAAAATAACAAAATTATGGGAATTAAATATCTCAACAGTAAATGTAAATGGACTTAGTTTACCAATAAAAAAGATGCAGACTAGCTGGCTTGATTACAAAACACTATTCACTTATCTTTGTTGCAAGAAATCCACTTTACTAGCAAGGACACTCACAGTCTTAAGAATGCAACCTACCAAGTAACTGGAAGGCCAAAACAAACTGGCCTAGCTACTCTGATACCTGATGGGTAAAATCAAAATTTAAATTTAAAAGCCCACTATATATTATAAAGGTAATAAATCATCAAAAAAAAGAATCATCAATTCAAGGCCAGGAAACTGTGGTGATAGGCCATAGGGCCTATGGTAGAACCTAGTGTTATTTCCTGTTAAAAGGACATAGCATTAAAACAATTGCTAATGATTTAGGGCCACACCCACAGCTCTAAGCAGAGAACCTCATCCGGTCAATGTGCAGAGGGTAAGACTGAGGAGTGCTCAGCTCTACATGGGACATACATATCACCCCCCTCCCACAATGCTCAAGGATCTTCCAAAAAGGTGAGAGTGAAAGATTGTCCGAGCCAGAGCTGGGTCAGAGCTTCAAGGGAACAAAACAGTACAGCAGAGCAGTTGCTCGTATGAAACCACAACAGTGACAATTGAGCACAGACCTGCATGAACTCAAGCCAGCAAAATCCTGGCAGAGCCACTGGGGTTGGGGGGGGGGGACACTGGGCATGAAATCCCATTATGAATTTAGGAGCTTGTCTTAGTTAGGGTTTTACTGCTGTGAACAGACACCATGACCAAGGCAACTCTTATAAGGACAACATTTAATTGGGGCTAGCTTACAGGTTCGGAAGTTCAGTCCATTATCATCAAGGCAGGAGTATGGCAGCAAGCAGGCAGGCATGGTGCAGGCAGAGCTGAGAGTTCTACATCTTCAGCTGAAGGCTGCTAGGAGAAGACTGGCTTCCAAGGAGCTAGGATGAGGGAGGGTCTTGAGCCTACACACACAGTGACACACCTACTCCAACAAGGCCGAGTCTCCTAATAGTGCCACTCCCTGGGCCAAGTAAATACAAAATATCAAAAATGCTTTTTGGCTTTTAATAGCTGGGGGGTGGGGGTGGGGGTGGGGGGGTGGGAATCAGCTTTTTAAAATGGTGTGACTGTGACCGTGGTAGACTGACTACATTCCACAGCAGTTCCTGCTCCCAATTGTAGCTGGGAAACACAAGCTATATTCAATGGGGGTAGGGGGGGGTTCAATTGGACAGTATGAAAGTGAGGAGGAGCTTAGGGGACAGGAGGTGGTCTTGATTAGCTTGACTACATCTGGAATGAGTTAAAACCCCAAGCTGGGCACACCTGTGAGGGATTTTCTTCTTGACTGGATTATTTGTGGTAGGAAGACCCATCCTAACTCTGGGCTACACCTTCTCATGGCAGCCAGCATTAAGGACATGGAAGAGAGAAAGAAGCTTTTGCTGTTTGCCTGCTCATCCTCACTCTCACTGGCCAGTTCATCTGTCCTGCTGCTGAAGTGTTCATTCACTAGCATTAGAGCCTGCTACTTTGGGGTTTCAATGTATACTGAAGACCAGCTGAGGCATCCAGCCTTGCCGACTGAACAAGTACTGAATTCTTGGACTCTTCGTTGGGGGACAGCTATTGTCTGAGGACTAAATGCAGATCACAAGTAACTTGAAGCTAACCCAAGGCCAGCTATGATGACTTCACAGTTCTTGCTGCAGTTGGCTTTGCCTCTGAACCTAAATCCAAATGACAACCTGCCAAGATGACTTATACAAAATAAATAAATACAGTAAGGGAAAGGGAAAAATCTGCAAGCAGAAGGTACACACATTCCAAGAGAAATTCAAAACACAGCAAGGTATATAAAATACAAAACAGCATTCCACTGCAATTCCCCCACAATCTGACAGCTCCCCAGAAAGGAGCCAGGAAAGAAAGATGATGAGACCACAGAGATACCAGAGAAAGATTCCACAGTCCTACATTAAAAAAAACCAAAAACAACAACAACAACAAAACAAAACAAAACCCCTCTAGAATGACCATAGAAGACTTATATAAATTAACTCAAGACCTGGACAAGAGAGTTATTAAATGAATTCAGGACTATAACAGGACCCCAGGCCTTACCACAACTGATTCCATGAGAAAGACTCAGGGCTACACTGGGATCTGAACACCCAGTGTATTCACTGCAGCTAATAGAATCTATTGGCTTAAACCTGTGTCTGAACAGTCTTCATTGGTACATCCCCCACAACAAGGACCTAGACAAAAAAGCTACCAAAGCAATTAAATAACAAGTTGGAGTAGAATATAAATTAAACATGGAAGAAAAATACAGCAAGAAAACTGAAAGAATTGGAAATTCTGGAGATGAAAAGATCAAATAAAACATGTCTGAAAGCAAGAGCATCAGAGGAGACCAAGCGTAAGACCAGATTTCAGGGGTGAAAACCAGAGTCATGGCAACAATATATATTTGGATATACATAAAAAGAACATTAATGAACAAAACCATCAAGAAGTCTGAAATACATTTAAGAGACCAAACTTAAGAATCCCCAGGGTAAGGAATCAAGCAGAAATGAGGGCAGAAACTCTGGGACTCTGCCAAGGCCTCTTTAAGAGAAATGATTACAGCTATTAAGTACCCACATATGAGGGAATTCTCACAGAAATAACTTAATGGTGCACCTCAAGTCTCTAGAAAAAAACAGGAAGCTACAAGCCCAAATGCAACAGATGTCAGGAAATAATAAAGGTCAAAGCAGAAATCAGAGTTTAAAGGAGCAATATACAAAACCAGAATTGGTTCTGTGAAAAGATTTAACAATCTAATTTCTAGTCCCTAACTAAACTAAATTTTTAAAAAAAGAAAAAATTATAAAATTGGAAGTGAATTGTTATAACAGATTCCAGTGAAATCGGCTCTGCAGAATAGGAGGCAGAAAGAGTCAAGAGCCAGAAGGGATTAAAGACACGAAGGAAACAGTCTTCCAGACATGATGGGACTGAAGCCTATGTGGACAGGACCTGTACAGGTTCAAGCCAGACAGAGCCTCCACGCTAAGAGGGGGAAGCAGACAAGAGCTCCCATGCCTAACCAAGGAGCAGTCTCCAGTTAACAACTACTGGCTGTTGGTTGTGCTAGGATGGGGCTGGTGCAAGATGCCCAAAGCATAGGGAATAAAGGGAAATATACATGAATGAGACTAAGAAATACTCATGGAAACCAGCAGGTGCAGTAGTATCCTATAGGATCCTCCTATAGGATGAGATGAAAAAAGACATTTGAATTATTCATTTTTTTTCCAGAAATCAAAGGAATTTTAAAAACTCAATAGCAAGAAGAGCCCAATTTCAAAATTGGTCAGCAGATCTAAATAGACACTTCTCACAAGAATGAGTAATATTTTCTTTGTAAATAAAACATCACATCATCAGTGACCACCAGGGAAATGAAATCAACCCCAAAGTTATCAACTTACTCCAAAAAGACCAAAACTTGGTGCCAGCGAAGATGCAGCAGAAATGGAACCATTGTACACTGTTGGGATGTAAGTTCGTGTAGTCTTAGAAATATTGAGAGTCCTCAAAAATTAAAAATAGAACTCCCGTAGAAATTAGCGGTTTGCCACAGCATGTGTATTCAAAAGAGATAAAATCAACATGTGGTAGAGACATAAGCATTTTGCATTCATTGAATGGTTCTTTATAGTAGCCAAGAAATAGGAAAGACAACATAATGATCAGCAAATGTGGTGCATACACACCATAAAGAATGAAACTAACTGGGTATGGGGGCTTGTGGCTGTAGTCAAGGACTGAAATGGCAGGATAGCTTGAGTTCACAAGTTCAAGACCACAGGGACCTTCGGGCAAGTATTTGAGGAGATACATTTGGTCTGAGGTGAACATTACACACATATACTTGAACTGAGTGACATGGAAAGTACCCCATCAATAAGCATGCCTTTTACATTTTTATATATTAATTACTTTTAAAAAGCATTATTCAAGTGGCAGGCACAGCAGCAGTCTGTAAACCTCACCTTGCATATGCATCACTTGGGGAGCCTTCAAACACCTTCCACATTGTGTGAGTAAGATACCTCTCCACTTGGACCACATCCCACAGAGATTCTGATTCAGCTGGTTCTGTGTAGTTCCATGTCAGCAGGCTGACAGCTACTATGCCAAATGCTAAACATACATACAAGAGAGTTACAGACATGCCTCCCTATGCTTGTCATGAAACCTTCAAACTTAAGAATGGCAAATCTCAGGGAAGGAAGAGCAAGCACAGCCCCTGAATCAGAGACTTCCTTAACTTTCCTTGTCACTCCCTGCAGGCATCCTCTCTCCTTCCTGCTCCTGGAGCCCCTTTTCCTCTCAAGCCACCTCATGCAGTAAGCCATTGTGTCAGATCAAGGCTTAGCCCTCAGGCCTCCTGTCCTGGGAATACATTGAGAACTTCGTGCTGTGAAGTCAGTCTCATTTGAAATAAGTGGCAACAAGGACTGCAACCTGGGTTTGACTGATTGACATTGAAATCCTATATTCTTTTTATCTCCCCTGGTAACATCTTCCCACTGTGTGCAGACCACAGTAGCTTTTGGCGCTACTCAACAACAGGGACTTAATACAGTAGCTTTTGGCTCTACTCAACAACAGGGACTTAATGTCCCTGGGCATCGTGACCAGAAGCCAGGAGCTGTTCTCAATGTTTGCTCACTGGATGGCAGCTGGACAAAAATGGATATCCGTTAGAACCTAAGCACACTGGACTTCCTGGTTTATTTGAAAGGCGCCAGTAGATCATCAGGCGGCCTGACAAAAGGCCCAGGGAGCCATGGTGGCATTACCCAGCCTGTGTTCTGTCCCTCTCCAACCCATGGGACAAGCTGCACTCCTTCTGGAGCGCCTATTCAGTGACGGAAAGGGGGGTGGAAGCGGCTTTTAAGGACCTCGCTGAATTTCAGTGTGGTGATTGTAAGCCCAGGAATTCACTGAATTCCTCCTGAGAGCAGACTTTGTGAGTGGACTAACCAAATTATGGCCTGTTTCCCTCTAAGGGTCAAGTGGAGCCTTTTCGAGGCTGGGTTTGTCGTTCCTTGCTGCTAGGTGGCGCTAGAGGACAGGCGCTCTGCGGCCGCGCCAGCAAGTGCAGGACCTCACCTGTTTTCATTGCACTGTAGAAATTCAAGTTAAGCATTCGGCTTGGAGCTTGCCTAATCCAACCATTTATTTTTAACCTGGAAAAAAAAAACAGCTAAAGCTACTTCCAAGTGAGTTTTTTGGGGGAATAGAGCTTTAGGGTAATTCTTATAGGGTGATCTTCCCATAGTTTCCATTTATTTTCTAATTTTACGCTATGTGAAATGGCCAGAACATTCCCTTTTACAGAAATTGGCATTAAAGCTGTGAGTTTATTCCTTGAAAGAAGTGGGAAAACTCTAAAAAGTATCTAATTACATTTGGAAATTGTAAACACCAACCAAGATAGCTCGGTTGAACAGTTCTAAGGGAAAGAAAATCTGTGGCCACCTTCGGTTAAGACTCAGGCTTGTACACTGTAGACTTCTAGCACAAGAAGAACACAACATTATTACAATCCAGACATGCCTGTGAAACTCCAAAAGGATTTTCTCAGGCTGAGAACACAGCTACATGTAGACCACATACTTTGCATATATGAAGTAGCCAAGGGTCTCAGGGCAAGAGGGTTCTTACTTCATGGCGTGTATTTGTACAGTTCTCTCCAGGAAGGTTTTCCCCAGAATGGTTAGGAGAACCTGCAGGAACTCTATAGTGTGTGATAGAGGATCTAGCCCTAGTCCCGGAGCACCATCTAGCAGCAAGAGAAAGGTAAAACCCAGTTCTGACAATGACCACACGTTACACTATAAAGCAATGACCCATGTTACAACATGTTACAGTGTAAGGCAGCAGACGCACAAGAGTTAAGTATCTTGCCCAAATGTGGCAGAAATGAATACTGCATCATAGTGAGGTTAATATCTCTTTACTAGGCACTTATTATATAACTGTATTAGAGTTCTCCAGAGGAATAGAGCCAATGGAATGAATATATCCAGAAAAGGAAGTTATACTGGCTTACCTGTATGGTCTGGGTAGTCCAGCAATGGCTGTCTTCACTCTGGAGACAGTGAGCATTTGGTAACTGCTTGCTCTATGAGGCTGGATTCCTGGGAGCCACCAGGTCTTCAGACCACAGAGGAGGGCCGAAGAAGTCAGGCACTCCTACATTCAGGGCAGGTCTACTTACTTCAGTTGCTATAATCAAGGAATGCCCCTGCAGGCGTGCCCAGTACTCATTTTAGCTAGATAATCCCTGGCAGATGTGCCCAGAGGCTTGCCTCCGGTGATTCTAGATCCCACCATGTTGGCGATATGAACCATCACAAGTGACATGCTTTCTATATTTTCGATCTTCCCAGGAGTCACATTCAGAAAATAGTGGCATGACACAAACAAGTGGCATTTCTTCATCCAGCCTCCTGAACTGCCTTCTCTAGGCTTCTCCAGTTCCCCTTTTAAAGCCTTCCGATTTCACCCAGGACACTACCAAAACTGTGCCTGCCAAGGTCTCTGGAGATTGCCACATCACCCAGCCCATCAGTAGGCCTCTGACCCTGACCCCAATCATCCTGCCTTACCTGTCAGCATGTGACCTGCTTGACCACACTTCCTCCTGATACCCTTCTTTTCCAGGGCTTCCCCCCACCTTTAGAGTTTCTTCTCTTGCTCAGGCCCTAGCATCTTTCTAGTCCTCTTTTTCCTTTCCCTCTTAATGCCTGATCCTCCAGGCTCTGGCTTTAATCATAGTCCCTAAACTGAGGACTCTTGCCTTTGTAAAAACTAGCTAAGATCACTCTCCCAAACTGACTTAAATTTGCCTGCTGATCTCTTCACTAACATCCAAACATCCCAAACTTAGCAAATCCAAAATCATGATAGCCACCCTGACTGCATCCCTAACTATGCCATGCACAGTTTTCTGTAACCCCATAGACTATAACTCTCTTCCTTCTGTCACTAAAGCCCTGTGGGTCAACCCAGAGTCTTCACTTCCACTCCTAACATCCAGTCAGGAAATCCTACTGGCTCTATCTTAGAAACAGATCTGGTATGACCGCTTCCCACCACGATGGTCAGCCAACCTTAACTACAAGCTCCTATATAAAATGCTTCCACATTACCTCTCTGATGTCATCTCCACAACCTCTCTTTGCTCACTCTGTTCCCCTACAGCTGCCTTTTTGCTGACTCGCATATGTAGCTCCCACCTTTGCCCTTCACCTTAGCTGTTCTTCTTTTAGCATGTGTTGGGGGTAAGGCCAGAAGTTAGGGGACTCAGAGAGGAGGTGGGTTCTCAAGGAGGCAGCTCAAAACCTTCAACTGCTGGCATTGCAATAAGCAATATGAGGATTGGTCATAGACATTCACTTAAAGATGAACCAGCAAAGGGCCTTCAACCAAGATGAGGCAAGGGTATAGAAGTTGAGAGCTGGCCTGGAGCTAAGAGCAGAGGAAGAATATCTAAACTAACAAAATCAGAAGTGAAAGGGAGAAATAACTGAAGATACCAAGGAAACCCAGAGAATCATAAAGGCATACTTTAAAAAACCTGTACTCCACCAAATGGGTAAATCTAAAATAAATGGATAAGTTTTTCAGTAGGTACCACCTGCCAAAGTTAAATCAAGATCAAATAAGCAATTTAAACAGACCTTTAAGCCCTAGTGAAAAAGAAAAGGACTTTAAAATCTCCCAACAATAACAAAAAAGCCAGGACCAAATGGTTTTAGTGCAGAATTCTACCAGACTTTCAGAGAAGAGCGAAAGTCAACATTCCTCAAAAAAACTTCACATTACAAGGCCGTGATTACCTTGATATCCAAACCACATAAAGACCCAATGAACAAAGAAAATTGTAGACCAATTTCCCTTATAAGCACAAATGCAAAAATACTCAATAAAACACTTGCAAATCAAATCCTAAAACACATCAAAAAGATCATCCACCATGATTAAGTAGGCCTCATCCCAGAGATCCAGGGATGGTTCAATATATGTAAATAGATAAATGTAAGCTAACTGTGGTGGTTTGTGGATGCTTGGCCCAGGGAGTGGCACTATTAGAAGGTGTACCCTTGTTGGAGTAGGTGTGTCACTGTGGGTGTGGACTTTAAGACCCTCATCCTAGCTGCCTGGAAGCCAGTCTTCCACTAGCAGCCTTCAGAACAAGATGTAGAACTCTTAGCTCCTCCTGCACCATGCCTGCCTGGATGCTGCCATGCTCCCACCATGATGATAATGGACTGAACCTCTGAACCTGTAAGCCAGCCCCAGTTAAATGTTGCCCTTGTAAGACTTGCCTTGGTCATGGTATCTGTTCACAGCAGTAAAACCCTAAGATACTAACAAACAAACTGAAAGAAGAAAAACCCCACATAATCATCTCATTGGATGCAGAAAGGCTGTTGACAAACTCCAACACTCCTTCATGATAAAAGTTCTGGAGAGATTAGGGATACAAGGAACACACCTACACATTAAAAAGGCAACTTAGAGCAAGCCTATAGCCAACACTAACTTAAATGGAGAGAAACTCAAGGCAATTCCACTAAAACCAAGAACAAGATGAGGCTCTTCACTTTCTCCATATTTATTCAATATAGTGCTTGAAGACTTAGCTAAAGCAATAAGATAACTGAAGGAGATCGAAGAGACACAAGAAAAGGAAGAAGTCAAAGTATCTTTATTTGCAGATGATATGATGGTATATATAAGTGACCCTAAAAACTCCACTGGAAAACTCCTACAGCTGGTAAACACTTTCAGCAAAGTAGCTGGATACAAAATTAACTTGCAAAAATCAGTAGCCCTCTATCTACAAATAACAAACAGACTGAGGGAAAAAATCATGAAAACAACACCTTTCACAATAGCCTCAAATAATATAAAATATCTGGGGTAACTCTAACCAAGCAAGTAATAGACTTGTATGATAACAATGTCAAGCCTTTGAAGAAAGAAACTGAAGATATTAGAAATAGAAATAGAAGATACAAGAAGATGGAAAGATCTCCCACGATCAAGGATCAGGATAGATTAATATAGAAAAATGGCATCTCAGCAAAAGCAATCCACAGATTCAATGCAATCCTCACCAAAGTCCCAACACAATTCTTCACACATCTTGAAAGGTCAATTTTCAGCTTCCTATGGAAACACAAAAATCACAGCATAGCTAAAACAATTCTATATAATAAAAGAGCTGTGATTGGGGATGTCACTATCCCGGATTTCAAATTGTACTACAGAGCTATATATAGTAATCAAAACAGCTTGGCATTGGCACAAAAATAAATACGTTAGTCGATGGAATCTAATTGAAGAACCAGACATAAATCCACATATGTATGGACACCTAATTTTTGATAAAGAAACTAGAAATACACATTGGAAAAAAAAGACAGCATCTTCAACAAATGGTTCCAGTCAAACTGGACAGCTGCATGTAGAAGGATCCAAAAAGATCCATACTTATCACTCTGCATAAAACTCAACTAAGATGGATCAAAGAGTCAACACAAAACCAGATACACTGAACCTGATAGAAGGGAAACTGGGGAGTAACTTTGAACTCATTGGCACAGGAAGAGACTTTCTGAACAGAACCCCATTAGCATGGGCACTAAGATCAACAATTAATACATGGGACCTCATGAAACTGAAAAGCTTCTGTAAGACAACAGACACTGTTATCCAGACAAAGTGTCAGCCTTCAGAATGGGACCAACCACACATCCAATAGAGGGATAATATCCAAAATGTATAAAGAACTCAGAAAAACTAGATAACAAATAACCTAATTTTAAAAATGTGGTACAGATCCAAACAAAGACTTCTCAAAAGAGGAAGCTCAAATGTATAAGAAATGCTTAAAGAAATAAATGTTCAACACCCTTAGTCATCTGGGCAACGATAATCAAAACTACATTGACGTTTCATCTTACACCTGTCACAGAACGGCTAAGATCAATAACATAAAAGGCAGCTCATGCTGGAGAGGATGTAGAGCTGAGGGGAGTGTAAACTTGTACAGTCACTATGGAAACCAGTGTGTCAGTTCCTTGGCAAGTTAAAAATAGGTCTATCTTTAGATCCAGGGCATATTCCCAAAGGACAATTCATCCCACCACAGAGACACTTGCTCAACCATGTTTGTTGCTGCTCTATTCATAATATCCAGAAATTGGAAACAACCTAGATGTTCCTCAACAGATGAATGGGAGAAAAATGTGTCACATCTAAATAATGGAGTATTACTCAGCCATTAAAAATGAAATCATGAAATTTGCAGGAAAATGAATAGAACTAGAAAAAAAAATTGTCCTGGATGAAGTAACCCAGACCCAGAAAGATAAACATGGTATGTATTTGCCTATATGTGGATATTGGCTGGTAAGTCAATGACAACCAAGCTGTAATGAATAGAACCACAGAGGTTAGCGATTAGGAGACACAAATAGATCTCATTAGAGAAAGGGAAAAGAATGATTACAGATGAATGGGGGTGACCAGGAGAGGTCAAGTGTGGAGCAGGGAGAGGAAATTGGGAATATGAGGAAAGACAGCTAAAATTAAGGCCCATTTGAGGGGCAGTGTGTAAACCAAATACAGTACACAGCTTTCCAAAATATATATGTATAGGAAGGTAATATAAATGATAGCCAAATAATGAGGGAGACAGAGTCCCAACGAGACGTCTCCTGTCATCAAATGAAGCTTCCAGACCTGGGATTGGCTGAAGTCTAATTGAGTTGTTGGCCTAAGGGGTCCCATGGGAATCCTCAAATGACCTAGACTGTTGTCTTAGTCAGGGTTTCTATTCCTGCACAAACATCATGACCAAGAAGCAAGTTGGGGAGGAAAGGGTTTATTCAGCTTACACTTCCATGCTGCTGTTTATCACCAAAGGAAGTCAGGACTGGAACTCAAGCAGGTCAGGGATCAGGAGCTGACACAGAGGCCATGGAGGAATGTCACTTACTGGCTTGCTTCTCCTGGCTTGCTCAGCTGGCTTTCTTATAGAACCCAAGACTACCAGCCCACAGATGGTACCACCCACAAGGGGCCCTGCCCCCTTGATCACTAATTGAGAAAATGCCTTACAGCTGGATCTCATGGAGGCATTTTCTCAACTGAAACTCCTTTTTCTGTGATAACTCCAGCTTGTGTCAAGTTGACGCAAAACCAGCCAGTACAGCTGTTGCTAGTTCTATCCTAGGTTTTGCTCTCTACAAACTGACAGCAAGGCCCCATTGCTGAAGACAACACCTACACAACTCACTGAACATGAAGAAGTTGAGCTGATGCCTACATGAGCCTTCATCTCTATGCTCTAGTCTTTGGTACAGGACGGTACTCTTCACACTACGAAAACAGAAAGAGAAACACCAACCTAGCCACAAACTTGTTGCTTTACAGTGCTCTCCTTCCTGCAAGGTATGCTAGGGCAATGGCAGAACAAAGCTTGTGGGAGTAGCTAACCAATGTCTGGTTTGATTCAAGACCCACTCCACAAGGCCCACTCCACAAGAACCCATACTGGATACTGCTCGAGTGACCGTAGTTCAGGGACTTAGGGTAAAACCAAATACTACTGTTCCTTTAAAAAAAAAAAGTTGGAATAAAATGACTCCTACAGAGGCGGATGCTCAAGGTCAACCATCGGACTGAGTGCAGGGTCCCTAGTGGAGGGGTTAGAGAAAGGACTGAAGGAGCTGAAGGGGTTTGCAGCCCCATAGGAAGAACAACAATATCAACCAACCAGACCCCCCCAGAGCTCCCAGGGACTAAATCACCAACCAAGGAGTACACATGGCTCCAGCTGCATATGTAGCAGAGGATGGCCTTGTCAGGCATCAATGGTTCCTATGAAGGTTCTTGGTCCTATGAAGGCTCGATAGATGCCCCAGTGTAGGGGAATTGAGGGTAGGGAAGTGGGAGTGGGTGGGTGGGTGGAGGAACACCCTCATAGAAGCAGGGGGAGGGGGGATAGGATAGGGGGTTTCTGGGAGGAGGGGAAACCGGGAAAGGGGATAACATTTGAAATGTAAATAAAGAAAATATCCAATAACAAAATAAAAAGTAAAATAAACAAACAAAATAAAATAAAATGACTCCTAATGACATTCTGCTGTACTCATAGATCAGTGCTTTGTTCAGCCATCATCAGAGAAGCTTCCTCCTGCAGCAGATGGCAACAAATACAGAGACCCACAGCCAGACAGTGTGCAGACAGTGAGAGACCTTAGAATTCCCAGCCCTTAATGGGATGTCTCCATCAAATCTCTTTCCTCCCTTGGGGCTCAGGAAACCTTGCCGAAGAGGAGGTAAAAAGACTGTAAGAGCCAGGGGAGACAAGAAACACCCAAAACATAAGGCCCTCCAACATGGCCCAACCTCATATGTAACTATAGAGAATGTGCAGTGCCCACAGGGCATACAGGGGGCTAGAGGGGGCTGTGCATATTACAGCTTCAACTTCCGTGTTTATATGGGATTCCTGTGTGTGCGAACCAATGCAGCTCTCACTCTGGTGCCTTTTCTTGGGCTCTTTTCCTTCTGTCTGTTTTGTCTGTTATGTTAATTTTTGTTATATCTTATCACTATTCTGTAGAAATCTGTTTGTTTTCTGATGAGAGACAGAAAGGGAGTAGACCAAACGGGAGGGGAAGGAGGAGAGGAAGTGGGAGGGGCAGAGGAAAGGGAAACAATCCAGATATATAATGTGGAAAAAAACCATTTTCAATAAGAGAAAAAAGTAAAATCCAAAATCTCAAAAACTCAAAGTCTCTCAATTGTGGGCACCTAGAAACTCCAAAATATGCTAAATGCTTTCTTAGTGCAGGAGGGAAGAACCAGGCACTCACAGTCTGAACAGAGCCAACTCCAACTCCAACCGTGTAAATAACTCAGTGTCCAGTGTCTGAGATTCACTCACGATTTTCTGGGCTCCTCCCAGGAGCCTGGCTCACTTCTCCAGCTTCGCCCTCTGCAGCACACACGGCAGGCTCCACCCCACCACTGCTGCTATTTGTGGTGGTCACCCATGGTACTGGCATCTCCAGAATGCTGGGGCTTCTACCGTAAAGCTGCAGCTTTCCTCAATAGTGTTCCTGGGTTCTCTTCATGGTGCAAAACCTTAGCTCTTCTCCACAACCTCTTTGATCTCGGGGCTTCCACTGCTACTCAGCTGCTCTTTCACCAGTGGCCTCTCACAGGGCCAAGCCTCAGCTGCTCTCCATGACCTCCCCATGCCTTCAAAGCCAGTATGATCTAGGGGATTCTTACACTACCATGTTTGGCTACTAACACAAAGTACAACCTTGGCCACCTCTGAACACAGCATGTGTGTGTGTGTGTGTGTGTGTGTGTGTGTGTGTGTCGACTCTGAGCAAACATGCCTCAGATTTTACCTCAGTGATGCTCACAAACACAGCTCTCAGCTCTCAATCACAGCTGATTCTTCAGCCCCAGCTGACTAGCATCCATTGTTCCAGCAAAGGTTTTACTTTAGTGGTTCTGGTCTCTTGTTATTACAGCTGATTCTTCATCTCCTGCTGACCAGAACCAGAGTCTTCACACAAATGGCCCAGTAGAGTCTTTGCTTCCCTCTGAAACCACACAAGCCAGGCTTCCTTTGTCTGCACTGCCCCCAACACTCTTACCTTTCAAGCTCCTTCCAAGCCCGTTGAGCTCTCAACATTCATGGCTTTTCTAGTCCAAAGTTCCAAAGTCCTTCACAATCCTCCCCAAAGCAACATGGTCAGGTCTGTCACAGCAACACCCTACTATCCTGGTACCAATTTGTCATTGTCAGGGTTACTACCACTGCTATGATGAAACACCACGACGAAAAGCAAGCTGGGGAGAAAAGGGTTTATTTACCTTGTGTTTCCTCCTCTGTATCCATCACTGAAGGGAGGTAGGACAGGAACTTAAACTGGACAGGAACCTGGAGGCAGAAGCTGATGCAGAGGTCACAGAGCAGTGCTGTTTACTGGCTTGCTCCCAGTGGCTTGCTCAGCCTGCTCTCTAATAGAACCCAGGACCACCAGCCTAAGGATGGCACCACCCACATGGGTTAGGCCCTCCCCCATCAATCACTAATTAAGAAAATGCCTTACAGGTTTGCCTACAGCCCAGTCTTAAGGAGGCACTTTCTCAATTGGGGTTCCCTTCTTTCAGATGACTCTAGCCTGTGTCAAGTTGACATAAAATTAGCTAGCACAGACAGCAAGAATGACAAACCTCATTTTTATCTTCTAATCCAGACCCTGCACTGAACTTCAAGGCCAAAGAGCCAAGATAATTTCTACACAGAAGGACCTTATGGTGAGGCAAGGTTCTTGTCTTGTCTGATAAAATTTAGAATTCTCTGCACAAGCCACAATCCTCTGTATCCTATACTCTCCCTCTCAGTTATTCCCTCCTTTGGTAACCCCCAAGAGAAAAGCTACCTGAATACTAAGCAGGAGCAGCAGGAAGCACATCCGCTTTAACCTCTGCGTGACCCTGATGCAGTAGCTGAGGAGATGAATTAAGGCGATGAAGCTATTGGCATTAGTCTCCAGTGACGCCATCGAGGTGGAGCCCAGAAGCAGATTTGCGGCTGACAGTCATTACCCACCCCAGAAAATCCCAAGAGGTCCAGGAAGCCATTCCAGCTGGGATAATGTTTACTCAAAAGCTTTGTATGCATTCTTCACCCACCTTATCTGCATCTTTGCATGTTTCTGAAGAACGATTAGAGAAATTCCCATCTTGATACATAATTGCAGTTTGCAGAAAATAGCTAAAACACAGAATAGAAAGCAGACCTTTGGAGTCCCGTGCTTTACAGAGGTCTTTTTTCATATTCCTCCAGTTCCAGATGAGCTCCCAGCATGGACAAGTCAGAAACTTGGAGGTCATTTTCCAACTCAAGGAAAACTTATGAGAGACCTGTTTGACACAGGCTTCCTGTTTCCACATTCTGTGCTTGCTTTAGGAGAATGTCTAAGACTTGGGAATTTGTAAGAACATTTTAAATCACATAGATCCTTATGTGATATAAATGGATCTCAATATCCATTTTCAAATTTCTTCTTAAGTTTCTTTTAAAGTTACTGCTGGAGAGATGGCTCAGTAGCTAACATGGCAGCTTTATGATCATAATTCATGGTATCCATATGTGCAAAATAAAAATAAAAATTTTTAACGAAAGAGATGCAAGTGAGCGCTGCAGTGGCCAGAGAGTAAAGGTGCTTGCCACAAAGCCTGACAACCTATGTCAATTAGCACAACCCACGTAGTGTGAGAAGAGAACTGGCTCCTGCAAGTAGTCCTCTGACCTCCATGCATGTTCTGTAGCTCTGTGCACTCATGCACACAAACATACAAATAAATGAAAAAATAATCAAATAAAATGGCAGTTAATATCTCATTTGTAGCTGAAAAATCCCCTTTAACTGAAAAAAACAAAAAACCCACTAAATATGTTCATTTTTTCCCACCACAGACCTCTGAGGCAGGAAGGAACTAAGTACAGGCTTCTATACCCACGACACTGTCAGGGGACTGCTGAAGCAAGGACTAGGGACATCTTCAGCCACATAGAAGTGTAGGAACTTGGTTGTTTCTGTTACCCAGGGCAGAAAAACACAGGCCTTCTTTTGGGTGAACTCAGCAACCCTGGCATTGGAGGGAGGAGGGCTGGGTTCATAGCTCAGAGACCATGTTAAGTCTGCCACACCCTCCTCATTGGCCAGGTGATGCCAGGCAGAGACTCGGTCTTGCCTTCCCACTGGAGACGGGCAGAAAGAATCATATCCAGGACACTGAAGGCAGAGAATTTGACAAATGAAGTTTCTAGAGGTTTTGTTCCTGTGACTGTTCTATGGCCTGGAAAGAGGTGAAGGTGAAAGCTGGCGGCCAAAGCTACTCTGCCTCAGCAGAGGAAGGATCCACCAAAGTTTGTCTCAGGGGGAAGAAAATCAGGTGATTTTACATTGGTCAACTCTTACGTATGAGAACTTTGTGGCTATTCCCCAACATGTAGCAGTTTCTACAATGAATCAGAGTTCTGACTTTTAATTAATTGGTTAATTTTAGTTTTTGAAACAGGTGCCACTCTGTAGCCCAGGGTGGCCTAGAACTCACTTTGTTGCTCAGGCTTGCCTCAAAGTCTTGGAGATTCTCTTGCCTCAGCCTCCCAAGCATTGAAACTACAGGCATGAGCAACAACAACCAGTTAAGGTCTCTTAACCGAATCAATCTCACTGATGACTTCCTAAAACATTTAATCTGCAGAATATGATGCTCAGGGGAAATGTGACTATTAACAAGCAAAGTGGCCTCTTAGCTGTTAAGTACACAGAGGATTTGCGCTAGCTAGTTTCTATTTCAACTTCACACAAGCTGGAGAGAACCTCAGTTGAGAAAGTGCTTCCCTAAGACATGGCTGTAGGCAAACCTGTGGGGCAGTTTCTTAATTAGTAATTGATGTGGGTAGGGCCATCCCTGGACTGGTGGTCCTGGGTTCTATAAGAAAGCAGGCCGAGCAAACCAGGGGGAGCAAGCCAGCAGCATCCCTCCATGGCCTCTGCATCAGCTTCTGCCTCCAGGTTCCTGCCCTGTTTGAGTTCCTTCCTGCCTTCAGTGATGAGCTGTGATGTGGCAGTTAAACCAAATAAACCTTTTCCTTCCCAAGTTATATTTGCTCATGGTGTTTCATAGCAGCAATAGAAACCCTGACTAAGACAACATTCCTTCTCTCTATTACACTGCAAGCATCCCAGGGATTTCTTTCTCTCCAGCTAGAAACCTGAGGTGGTTGACACAGCTTTCTCAGGAAATGCTCATCTTTAGTTTGTAAGCAGTCCAGTGTAGGGATGGAAAGATGGCTCAGTGGTTGACAGCATTCTCTGGGCAGATAAGCTGGATATCCAAGCATGTCTATTACCTCAGCTCTGAGGGGTGCTGGAACATGAGGATGGTTAATAATTGGTGTCTACCAGCCTTGACCAGAAAATGTGAGGCCCGGGTTCAGGGAGAGACTGTGCCTCAAAGAGAAAAGCAGAGAGGAATGGAGGATATGCAATGCCTTCTTCTGGCCTCCACATTCAAGAATAGGTGCAAATTCCACTCTCCCCCTACATACAAATAATAGTAATAATCTTTTTAAAACCCAGTCTAGTGTGTGTCACAATAAAATGATAAACCCTTCCTGAGGGAATGTCTCCCCTCATCAATTCAAACAGCCATAGCCTAAGCTGTATGTCTCGAGCACCAGAGTACACAGCCAAGGGGACATAGTGGTCTCTTTTAGTTTCTCACACATGGTCCCACAAACCAGCTATCATAAGATATTCTTCCCTAAACCTGGATTAAAATTTGCAGCTTTCCCAGGCTCTCCTGGGTCTTACCATTTTTATTCTTATCATTACTTTTAAAATAGTTTCTTTTTTCTAGGTAGCAGCAAGTCTTATCCAGGGTCAGATAGAAACTTCAAATGTCATTTTATTGAAAACGTCCCTCCTCCAGGTGAGAGGTCTGTGGCAGGAGGGTCACAGTCAGCATCATTCTGTCCCTCACAAGCCCTTCCCATTTGCTGGCTAAGGAAGCAGAGGCCAGGCCTGTGTTATGAAGCCAGACGCTGGGGCAGAGGCTGACCCTACTGTGGCTTCTTTTCTTGCAGAGCTTTCTCATGATAGTTACAACCTCCTGGGGTCACTGGGACCACTTCCCTGTACTTTCAAAAGTCCTTTCTCATGGGACCCTAGAATTTCTGCCTAATTGCTCTCGTGAGGGGAATATGTCTTCTGCGTGTTCCCTTGGCTGATTTGGGCAGACTTTCTTTTAGCTAGAAAAGTGTTAGTCTTTTAGTTATAGCCAGTCCTCTGCCTGATGGAATGAGCCACACCTATATTAAAGCCACGCCTCCATTAGGGAGGAAAATGTGCTGTTCTCAGACTGTTGATTTAATGCTAAAGCCAAGTCCAGGATCAGGCCCTTCTCCCACCTCCATTGGCCACTCTCAGTAGTATGGGAGTTGCAGATTTCTGGGAGGTGGCATTAATGGGCTGCTGCAGCAGCCATGAATCTGAAGGTGATGAAGGAGACCATGAAAGCTCTGCTTAAGATTTCAAAAATTCTGACTATGAGTTTTGCTACGAAACTTACTTGTGTGCAGCTTTGTGAACAATGAGTTAACCCAGAAGTTTTGTCACTGATTATTAAAGAGCTTCACGAAGCTGCCGAAGCAGTAAGGGCTGCAGAAGACGTGACAGGCAGATTTTCTGGAGTCCTGATAAGACATGACAAACACTGTAGTCCAGAGAGTGTTTACAGGGGTATGGGGAGATAGCTCAGTGGTTTGGGGCACTGGCTGTTTTGGCTGGGACCTGGGCTTAATTCCCAGTACCCATAGGGCAGCTCACAACCATCTGTAACTCCAGATCTGGAGATCCAACACCCTTTTCAAGCCTCTGGGGATGCCAGGCATGCATATGGTGTACACAGACACCAAACAAGCAAACCACAAAGGAAAAATAAGTTAAAAAAAATTTAAAGGTATTGTTTCAAACACAAAGGATGGAAAAGGTTTCTTTTCCAAAAGAATTGTCAAGCTACAGCTTCATAAGCCAGTGGAAGGCAGCTTACAGAGAGAAGCATCAGCTGTGTTCATGTGCCATCATACACAGCTAATGTCCCAATGCGTTGGCACAGCTGTGTTCACATGTGCTTCTTATTTACAGCCCTGGTAGCTGTTGCCTTCTAAGCAGTCTGTCTTCAGGGGTACATGTCTGACGTCAGTGGAACCCAGTAGTGACATGTAAATAGTTACTGCTTGTGGAGATTTCCACTATAAGCTTTAACTTAGAATTGAATATTTAAAAGGAAAAATCAAACAATGATACAATCATAGTGTCATGCATCAGTAAAAACTAAATAATTTTGATAGTTTAAAAAAAAAAAAAAAAAGTTGAAGCCATCCCAAAGTATCCTTGTGGAAACACCCAGAATACTGGCCTAAAAGTCTAGGCACCTGTAGTGATTTGAGTGAGAAACATTCCTATAGGCTCATGGTTTTCGATACTTAGACCCCAATACATGGCACCGTTTGGAGGAGGTTATGGAACCTTTAGGTGGTGTGGTCCTGCTGAAGGAAATCACTTTGAGCTTTGAGGATTCATAGCCTCACCCCACTGCACTTCTTAGTCCCTCTGTTTCCTGTGTGCGGTTGAGATGTGCTCTCTCAGCTTCTGCTCCTTCCTACATGCCTTCCCTGCTGTGATGGATACCCTAGCCCTCTGGAATGGAAGTTGCTATTTGTCATGGTATGTTATCACAACAACAGAGAAGTGACTAACACAGCACCCGATGTCCTAGGGAGTTTACACACAGCATTAACCACCCTGTGACTGAAGTTAAATTGGCATTCATCTGAACTCTACCGGCTTAAGTTGTCATTTTACCCCAACAGTAGCCATTAAAGCAATAACTCAGAAACAATATAACTATCCCGATAGATATTTAAAAATCCATTTGACAAAAATCTAGTGCCCTTTCATTACCAAAACAAAATAACCACATCAAAAACTAAGAATAGAAGGAAAAACTTCATCAACTGATAAAAATCTCACTAGTAATATTTTATTGTGAGTAATTCGAAGAACCGATACTTACCCAAGTCCGGCAACAAGGTAAGGATGTACACTTGTGTAACTTATATTCAGCATTATGCTGATGGCTTCAAATAGGATATAAAAGGCATTCAACCATGTAGAGTTGAGGACTCAAAATTCTTGTATGTCTTAGTTAGGGTTTAATTGCTGCGAAGAGACACCATGACCATGGCAACTCTTACAAAGTCAAACATTTAATTGGGGCTGATTTACAGTTTCAGAGGTTCATTCTGTTATCATCATGGTGGGAAGCATGACAGCATGCAGTCAGACATGGTGCTGGAGGAGCTGAGAGTTCTACATCTTGATTGGAAGGCAGTCAGGAGAAAACTGTTACACACTGGGTGAAACTTGAGCATAGGACACCTCAAAGCCACCCCCACAGTGACATACTTCTTCCAACAAGGCCATACCTCCTAATAGTGCCACTTCCTGTGGGACAAGCATTGAAATACATGAATCTATGAAGGCCATACTTATTCAAAGCATAATATACAAATGTCAATTGCATTCCTACATGCTAGGAAAATTTTATATGAAAATAAATTTAGAAAAAATTCCATTTGCCATAACATTAAGAAAAATGAAACAGGAGCAAATGTAAGGGAAGACAGCTGAGGTGTGTTTACTAAAAGCTGCAAAACTCAAATAATAAATAAGCCCCAGATAGGGGATGGGGAGACAGCTCAGCCAGGAGAACACTTGCCGCATAAGCACGAGGACCTGATCCCAGCCTGGGGCAGGCAGAGAAAGGCAGATCCCTGGAACTCACCACCCAGACAACTTAGTCAGCACAGTGAGCTCCACCTTCAATGAACCCCATCTCAATAAATAAAGTGGAAGGGCTGGAGGGTGGCTCAGTGGTTAGGAGCACTCGCTGCTCTTGCAGAGGACCTGGGTTCTGCTTCCAGCCTCCATATGATGGGTCCTAACCATCTCTAGTTCTGGGGGACCTGATGCCCTCTTCTGTCCTACGGGAACCACACATGCACATGTATGCATATAGGCAAACATCACAATGAAGTAGAATGTGATAAAGGAAGTACTCAGAGATAAACTCCAGCTTTCCTAGACACATGCACAGGAATGCATGCACACATACATACATACTCCATGCATGCATGCAAACACACACAAACAAGATCCTCTGAATGAGCAGCATGTGCTCTTAACTGCTAAGCAATCTCTTCAGCTTATAAACCAAGATCCAAACAAGATCCTCTGAATGAGCAGCATGTGCTCTTAACTGCTAAGCAATCTCTTCAGCTTATAAACCAGTTTTTCCTTTTTTTATTGGATATTTTATTTATTTACATTTCAAATGTTATCCCTTTTCCTTGTTTCCCCTCCACAAACCCCCTATCCCATCTCCCCTCCCCTGCTTCTATGAGGGTGCTTCCCCACCCTACCAAAACATGGATAAGGCTGAATCTTGCCAGGCATGGTGACCTATGCCTGTTATCCCAGCATTTGGGAGTAAGTCCAAGGACAGCAACGGCTACAGAGTGAGACATGGCCTCCAAAAGAACAAAAGAACATAAACCAATGAAGACTGAACTTAAGCTTTGTTGTTAAATATTAGTTGCATAAAATATTGAGTTCCATTGTGGCATGGGTATATTATTATTATTATTATTGTTGTTGTTGTTATTGTTAATTATTATTAATCATTCCCTTTATCTCCTACAGGTAAACTTAGATTTTTAAACATTCCCAGCATTGCCATGCAAGACTTCATAGTCAGAAAACTCAAACTTGAGACTCCAGATAAATGATTTTATTTGATAGCAAACTCCATCTTCTAGATTCTCAGTACAGTGGATTCCCACCCCTCATGTCTCATGAGGAATGTTTACACACTGCATTGGCCATTGATACTTTCCCACAGACCCGTGTCAGCACTCGACTGTGTCAGGCACACAGAGTTGATCCATAAATAGTTGTTCCATTTCCCTTCACTGTATTGATTATGCCTGAGCCCCCTAACCGCCAGGAATAAGTTGCTTTCCCTGATTTGAAACACTTGCGTTAGAGAGGAAAGGACTAACATTGTTCATCTACAAATGACGTGAATCCCTGTGAACCCTGGGACTCTCCATCCTCACCAAAAAGCATTATGTAAGTCTGGTGCTCACAGCATAGCCTGAGTCTTGGCAAGAACTAGAACACGAATCTCCAGGGCTGTCCCAAGAACAGTGGGTCCCAGAAACAGAATAATGACTTGTGACAGGAACTCCAAGGAGAGCCTCAATTTGCCCCCATGATTTATGGTCTCCTCTCCTCTGTAATGACTCCCACCACTTGGTCCAGGCTCACAAGGCATCTCAGCTGAGGAGTGGGCAAATTACTTTCTGGAGTCTGTCTTGAGCCCATATAGCACACAAGGCTCACAAATCACCTTTGTTCCCTGCAAAGTTTTCATCTACCTAATTGTAGAAAATAGGTTTGTATCTGTGGCCAGGAACGGGGGCTGGGTGTAATAAAACCTGGATTTCTCCAAAACTATAGGATTGCTGAGAAACTGTCAGATTTTTCAAGAAAAACATTTTTGGATTCATAAATGACAATTTCTAATAAAACAGTTGTAAAATTATGTCAATTTGACACAACTTAGAGTCATTTGGGAAGAGAGAACCTTAACTTAGAAAATTCCCCACCAGATTGGCTGGTGGGCAAACCTGTAGTATATTTTCTTAATTAGTGCATGAAGTGGAAGTACTCTGCTCACTGTGGGTAATGCCACCCCTGAGCAGGTGGACCTGAGGTATGTAAGAAAGCAGGCTGAGCAGGCCTTGGGGAGGAAGCCAGTAAGCAGCACTCCTCCATGCCTCCAGTCCTGCCTCCAGGTTCCTTCCCTGCTTGAGATCCTGCCTGATTTCCCTCACTGAAGGATTATGGCCTGGGAGTGATAAGAAGAAATACATTTTCCTCCCCAAGTGGACGTGGTGTTTTATCAATAAAAACTTAAGATAAATGGCTATCATTTGTCACTCTCTTGGCCATCTAGAACAGAGACCCCATTCGTCTTTATCAAATGCTTGACAACATGTGAAGTTCAGACTAAAGGAATACACAGCAGTGTGGCATGTGACCCTGGCATGAAAAATACTGGGGACCTGGGGTGGAAGGTGGAGATAGGAACTAGAGGATTCAGGAAGAAGGGATTGGAAGTGAGACGGTGTTAGGCAACTGACTCTACAGCTCTTCCAGGAGTGGATAGGACGATGGAGCAGGTGCCGGAGTACTGCTGTGCAGGTCTGCCGAAATAGCACAGAGAACTCCTGAGCCCAGGGCCTGCCACACTATATGCCACAAGTGCACAGGCACATCCACACTTCCGGTGATACCTTTGGCCAAGACAGACCCAAGTCCTCTTCCAGGACTATGGAGAGGTCTATCAGATGTAACTGTTGCTGGCAAGATGAGGTTGGATGAAGCTGATTTTATCCTGAGGAACGCTTTGGAGGATGCTGCTATGGACCAGGTTCCCAGCAGGGCCCAGCCTCTCTCCTCCTCTCTGCTGCTTGTGGCCCATCTTCAGGCCCATCACAGGACCCACGGGAGAGCAATCAGGGAATTCCTGGTCTCCGGGCAAGTTTTCTTGCATTTCCATTCATCCTGTGACAATTTTAGAAAGACATACTTGTGTGGTTGTTTGCTTTTGCTTCTTTGTCTTTGAGGTAACACTGCCTATGAGCACATAGGTGGCCAAATCTTTGCCACAAGGGTAGAATGACAAAGCAGTCAGGGTAACTTACAACTGAGGTCAGCTGCTCCAGTAGAGGGGAGAGTTAAATGGCTTTGTCCTTAAGTCATTGTTTGTTTCAAGACCTGGACTTTGTGTAGTATAGAAGACCTGTTGGAGAATCGGCTTAGCATGTTTGGCATACTGGCTTATGCCTGTAATTACAGTACTCATGAGAGATGAATGAGACTGCAGGATTACAAGTTCTCAGGCAGTCTGGGACACAGAGTTAGGCCCCATCTCAAAACACAAGGCCGAACCAAGCACACTAACAGTCCTCTCACACGTCTATCAGTAAATGATGTTTGTGTGTAGTTGGCCAGCTGCAATTCCAGGAGGGCATTCCTTCTCATCTCCAGGGCACCAGGACTGGAATGAGGGGTGAGGGTGTCTCTATTTTTCTCCCTGCCATCATCCTGAGATCCTGAGGTTTCTCTTCCTTGAAATATATTTGTTCTTCAAATCCTTCTTGTGATCTTTACTAATGGAATGCTCTAAGGTGTGTGTCTGTGTGCACTAGTGCATGTGTTCAATACACATTCCCGTCTGTCACTGCTTTGCATCAATATGCAGTTGTTTCAAACGGGTGTGGCTTATTCAGCCAAGTGCATTTGGATCTCCACCCTTCAACTTTTCCAAATTCCCTTCCATTGAGTATGGGATGTAGACATTCTGGTTTCATTTTAATCCATTGATGCATGGATCACAAGAGTCAGCCAGGTGAAAGTTCATTAAGACAAAGTAGTCATAATCCAGCGTCATGCAAGCAGTGGACATGGGGGGGGGGGTTGCATTGGGCTGAGGATATCAATGGAGAGTCACCAGGCTGGTCTGCTCTGAGAAGGTCTCCCTGCCTTTAACATTTGTCTCTTGCCACAGAGCATAAGCCAGTGGCTTCTTCCTGAGCTGGCCTGGTTTTACAGATGGGTCTGACTGGCATGGTAACACCACCACCACTATCATTTCGTCCTTGCATCCGAGATCTCTGCCTCCAACAGGGATTTGCTGCAGA
Organism: Rhynchomys soricoides; assembly: GCA_019843965.1. Lineage (NCBI taxonomy): Eukaryota > Metazoa > Chordata > Mammalia > Rodentia > Muridae > Rhynchomys > Rhynchomys soricoides. Next base: position 13,980,936 of record JADRCH010000010.1, read on the forward strand.
GACAAGCTGAGCTCACAGCTCCTGGAAATGACCAGCAAAGTTCACCTCTGCCTTCCTTTCCTGTTCTCAAGGCACTTTCAGCCCCGCCCCATCTCCCAACCTCTGTTTCTATGAAAACATTAATCTTTATGGTTCAGCTCTCTGAAAGAAAGTGCTGCTAGCAGGAGAGGCTAGCGGGTGCTTTCCCACGCTGCTTCGGGGTGCTGCACTCCTGCTTTTTAATCTTGCAGCTGTCAAGCTCCATTAGGAGGCCTGAGCACAGCCTCCTACCTTTGGGGCTTGGCCTTCCATCAGCCCTGGCTAAAACAAGGACAGTGTTTAAGACTGGTATAAAAAAGGATGGGCCATGTGTTTCAAAGAGCAGGACTGGTCCTCTCATGTGCCACAGGAGGCCCTTTGTCCTCCCAGGGTTGGTACAGCCTCTGGTGGAAGCTGTCAGGATCCTGTGTGCTAGCATCCACAGCAGCAGACAGGGCTAAGTGATGGGTTTCCTCTCCCAAGAGCATGGAATGGTGCTGGAAGAGACAAGTCCCCACCTAATGAAAGCAAAGACGTCAGCTCTGGCAGAAAGGTCAAGGGTGACAGCTGTCCCTGTGACTTGGCTTCTCAGCTAGTCCCCTGGGTAGCTTTGCTGAGTCAGAAGTAACACTTTGACTCTTGCCTCAGGACTGGCAGTAAGTTTCTCAGAAGGAAGAGGCCTCCTGCATGACTCTCCTTCTGTGCATTTGGTATAAAGTAGAAACTGGCACCATAAAAAAAAGCTGAAAAAAAAAGACTTCTTTGGCTTACCTTTGCTGTCACCTGTGGAAAACATTAAGGACTCAGCTATGCAGGTTACTGTGCTGTATCTAAAACCAGAAGGGTGTGTGTGTGTGTGTGTGTTGGACATTTGTATATGTGTATACATGCATATACATGTGCATATGAATGGATATGTGTGTGTACATGTCCAAATATATATGTGTGTCCATGTATATGTATGTATACATACATATGTATACATGTGGGTGCATGTGTGTGCACATGTATGTATATATGTGTATGTATGTGCATATGTGTATATCTGTATGCTTATATATGTGGTATGTACTCTTCAAGTTCTTGATATTTTTGTATTAAAAAAAAGCCCTCCTGGACCTAGGCCTCCTGCACATGTGTAGCCGATGTGTGGCTTAGTTGTCATGGGAATCCCCAACAGGTGGAACAAGGCTTACCCTGATTCTCTTGCCTGCCTATGAATCCTGCTCTCCTAACTGGGCTGCCTTGTCTGGCCTCAGTGGGAGAGGGTGTACCTAGTCCTGCAGTGACTTGAGGTGCTAGGGTGGGTTGGTTCCCTGGTGGGACCACCCCCTTCTCAGAGGTGTAGGGGAGGGGGATAGGGGAAGAGGCCATGTGAGAGAGGGCCTGGGAGGAGGGGATGCCTCGATCAGGATGTAAAGTGAAGAAATAATTTTGAAAAGCCCCCACTTGTATAAAAAGATTCCTCGAGCTTTTCTGTATGACAAAAAAATGAAAGCAATGATCATAATTCAGCAGGTCTTGCTGCTCCGTGTACGTAGCACTAACCAAGGGATGGTAACACTAAGCTGGGAAGGTCAGAAGACGCCTGATCAGACCTTATCCCACAGCTGTTGTTGGAGTAAACGCTACATCATTCAGAGAAGATCAATCAAACCTCACAACTGTCTCTCTTTGTCAAGCTAGGTATTTACTGTGGAATAGTCATTTTTGTTATTTAATAATTTGGTTTCATTCCAAATTAAAAATGAATTTGTTAGTGAGAAAGTCACCTGTGGTACCTATGTGTTTTAGTGATACGGATATGGCATACTTCTTTTTTTAATGGTTAATCGTGGTTCTCTAATTAGACCAAAGCAAAGTTCTTTTTCTAGTTTAAAAAGAAAAATGTTCTCAGCAACAGGAAGCGAAGTAGGAGACCCTGTTTACTGTAACAATTACCTCAGGCATGAAAAGTGAGGCCGGAGCTAAGGAGGTAGCTTGCCACAGACACACAGGGACCCGAGTTCAGTCCCTAGCACTGTGAGACAACCCAGGCACAGTAGTACACAGGGTAGCTGCAGTTCCAGCACTGGGAGGTGGAGACAGGAGGATCCCTGAGGCTCACTAGCCAGCCAGCCTGGCCTACTTAGTGAGCCCCAGGCATCCAAAGAGAGATCCAATTTCAAAAGGCAGCAGATGGCTTCTGAGAAAGGACAGCTGGATTTGGCCTTGATGTGGTGTGTGTGATGCATGCATTTTCACATTTAGGGCGCACACATGTGTTGTTAGGTGTGTATGTATGCTTGTGGAGACCCAAGGTTGACATCAGGCATCTTCCTCAATCTCTCCCCATGTGTGTCTTGAGGCAGGGTCTCTCAGTGAACCTGGAGCACGCCCATTCAGCTAGGCTGGCTATCCAGCTTGACCCTGATTCCCTATCTCGGAGGCTGCCATGGCCACCAGCTTTTATGTATGTTCTGGGAATCTTACATCCACAGTCTTCACCCTTGCATGGCAAGCATCTTACCAATTGAGCTGCCTCAGGGCCTGTACAATCAGCAAGACAAATACATTTTGTGTTGGAGGCTTGAAAGAGAGAAACTCTGCTCTGTGTAGGCAGAGAAGGAACATAGATTTACAAGGTATATTCATAAAACCCACAGGAGTAGGAAGTTGCTACTTGAGGACGGGAGAAACATCCCGTGTGACAGTGACAGTGAGCTCATCATTTCTGATGAGAAAGCCTTAGAAAGTGACGCTAAACTAATTACAAGGATCCAGGATTCCTCTCTAGATGAAGATGTTGCCAGTGTCGAGAGCAACTGGAAAGAGATTTTTAGGGGAAATCAGACAAATGGGTGAACAAGACATGACCTAGAAGACAAGTATATGTATGTGATACATTCTGTTATTGTTGTTTGAGATAGTCTCACTCTGCCAGGCTGTGGCAGCATTTTCTATTTAGCTCAGGCTAGCCTTGAACCTGATGTGATCCTCTTGCCTTGACCACTCGTGTGCTGAGATTGCAGGGGTGGACCGCCAGTCCTGGCCTGTGGGGGATTTTCAGCTCTAAGTGCCTTATAGTGAGTTAACAAAGCCCCGGACTCAGGCCAACTCAGTGTTGTTCAGACTGCAGTGCTAAGGCCAGGCCCATCATGACTCTTTCTCTCTCGGAGTTTGCCTAGTCGTGGAAACGGTCTTTCTCCCTTGTGCCTGTTTACCTATTTGCTAATACAGTACGTTAGGTCGTTAGGTCGTGTTAGCCGAGGGCAAATATGACATCTTTACAGAGGACAGAGACGATGTCCTTGGTAACAAAGTGAGACCGAGATGCCCACAACATAGTTCTAGCTCTCTTCAGATCTTCCTGCATAATCTTGATGTCCTCATTTTCTGCTCTACTTCGACATGCACACTAATCACGCCTGATCTCGTGGACATAGAGATCCCAGGCATGTGAAATAGTTGCTAAAAGGGGGCTATAATGAGACATAAATACGTCCATGACTTGTCTATTTTAGGTAGCTGAAAATAGTCCAAAGGTTAGCTAATTTCATTGCTTTAAATAATTCTCCTTTAATTTACAGTGTTATAGCAGCTACAGGACCCAAGTACACAGCTTGTAAGTCTGAATTTCAGAGTGCTCCCTAATCACTTATGGAATGACCTGTAGTTCTCCTGTGACTTTCTGTCCAAGAACTGATTCATCCTTAAACATCTTCTGGTACTCTGTGCCAGACGGAAACTGAAGGTCAGACGCTCCGTATGGAGGCAGATGCTTTAGAACCCCTGGGTGCTGGCTGGTGCTTTATTAAATCTGGAACCTGACTCTGTCTATCCACATAGCACCACACACATTTCTCCCTGTGTGGAAGTACTGGGACTAAGGGCTGGAAAAGCTGCCAAGTGCTCTGAGAACAAGTTGTGTGGGGGTTTGAAAGATAAGAATGCTGAACGCAAGCCGGGCAGTGGTGGCGCACGCCTTTAATCCCAGCACTCGGGAGGCAGAGGCAGGTGGATTTCTGAGTTCGAGGCCAGCCTGGTCTACAGAGTGAGTTCCAGGACAGCCAAGAGCTACACAGAGAAACCCTGTCTCAAAAACAAAAAAAAAAACAAAAAACAAACAAACAAACAAAAAAAGAATGTTGAAAGCAAGCCGGTAAGAAGCCTCCCTCCATGGCCTCTGCTTCAGTTCTTGCATCCAGGTTCCTGCCTTGTGTTCTTGTCTTGGCATCCCCTGAGGATGGACTGTGGCCTGTAATCCAAATAAACCCTTTCCTCTTCAAATGCACACTCCTCCTTTCGGTCACAGTGTTTTATCACAGCCAATGGGAAGCAAACTACGACACCCTGTTTGCGACAACCATTAGCTCAATTATGAATACGTGAGACAGAAGCTAAGGGGGTGACTTGTTTAGTAAAATGCTTGCCACAGACACACAGGGACCCGGGTTCAATCCCTAGCACTGTGAGACAACCCAGGCACAGTAGTACACATAGTAGCTGCAGTTCCAGCACTGGGAGGTGGAGACAGGAGGATCCCTGAGGCTCACTAGCCAGCCAGCCTAGCCTACTTAGTGAGCCCCAGGCATCCAAAGAGAGATCAAGAGAGATCCAAAGAGAGATCAAGAGAGATCCAAAGAGAGATCCTGTTTTAAAAGGCAGCAGATGGCTTCTGAGAAAGGACAGCTGGGTTTGGCCTTGATTACCACATATACCACACACACACACACACATATACCATACACACACACATATATACCACACATACACACACACACACATACATATACCACACACACACACACACACACCACACACACACACACACCACACACACACACACATACACATACACACACACCACATACACACACACATATACCACACACACACACATACACACACACATACACACACACATACACACACACATATACCACACACACACACACATATATACACCACACACACACACACACACACACACACATTTATACTTTTAAAACATTAAGGCGGGATTGAAAGGGGAGAATTAAGAGCACAGGACAGAAAAGAAGCCATTGACTCTGGAATCTAGTTTGCCTGTCTGGCTGAGGTGTCAAACAGAAATTACCTAGAGAGATAATGTGTGTTTCCCCAGAGACATCTCAAACAAGGACATCAAAGACAACAAACTTGGACTTTGCTCGCATGTTTGTTGCCTTGATTTTCACCGTGTTAGCAAGTTCTAACAACACACATTGTAAAATCCCCTCACGATTTCACTCACCGACTCTTTTCACCTTTACTACTCTTGAGGGTAAGAGAACTAAACCAGAATAAACCAGTTCATATATTTTTGCTTTATTTTTAAACTTTACTTAAATTTTCAGTTTTGCTTAATTGTTGAACTGCTGAACAATGTGGTTTATAGAGCCCCATGATTAGCCCAGCAGTGATGGTCTTTAATTCCTGTAGTCTGGGAGGCAGAGGCAGGCAAATCTCTGAGAATTGGAGGCTAGCCTGGTCTACAGAGTAAGTTCTAGGACAGCCACTCAGAGAAATCCTGTCTTGAAAAGACAAAAAAGGAAAGAAAGGAAGGAAGGAAGGAAGGGGGAAGGAAGGAAGGAAGGAAGGAAGGAAGGGGGAAGGAAGGAAGGAAGGAAGGAAGGAAGGGGGAAGGAAGGAAGGAAGGAAGGAGAAGAGAAGAGAAGGGGCCACAAGATTGTGTATGAAGCCACTGAAGGAGCGCCTCTCCTTTTCCCAAGTGCCTCCTTCCCTCTCTTGTTCTGATAAAGTCACTCGCTTTGCTCCCCTCTAGCTCGTCCTAGGATACTTTCCTGAGCCTTCAGAGTCAGTGGATGTCCCTAAGAAAGGGATCTCAGGCTGCGGGTGGGGGTGCTAGGCTGTGTGCCCCTACTGCTACTGACATAAGTATTTCATGCTGGTCACAGGTTTCAGAATGGTATGTCATGTTCATGTCTAGTGAGTTTAGTGAACAGTGTTTGTACCCTTGACAGCAGCCATGCTGGTTGTGGATGATTGTTTAATCTTGGTCATCAGCTGACCGGCTGATAGGTGAGAAGGGAAGAAAGGGGGCATGAACAGAGACCTACTCAGAGAGCCCACCTGACTAGCAACAGGAACATGAAGCTCGTTCAGCTCAGCGGGATCATGGACCTGGGCACGTCCAATTCCAAGGCAGGAAAGCAGGGTGGAGGAGGAGAGTGGACTCTGGGACCTGAACTCAGATTCCTCCGACAGAACAGCAAGGGCTCTTAGCCACTGAGCCATCCCACCAGTCCAATTAAGCTTTACAGATTAGTATATGGATCATGTTGGCAAAGGGCAGGCTAAAACAGCCCCCTCACTCCACCTTCGCCCTACCCCACCTACTAGCTAGCCTCCATACAGGTAGAGGTGGCCCGGAGCATCCAAAGACGGCCTGCAGTTCATTGTGATGCTAGACCCGGGTAGAGATTTAAGACATTAAGGATACATGTGATACGTGAAGTTTTATGTAGAACTACACAGAACAGATAGAGCTGCGGAGAAAAGGCCACTCTATGCAAATAAACCCTAGACCCCAGTGCTGATGTAATAAACACTCTATTTATGGAAGCATGGGCTAACCTTTCCCCCTTTGCTCCAGCCTGCTTTCTCCCTTGGAAACATATCATTCCAAAGAAACTGACCCTGCTCCTGCGGTCTGATTAAACCTTTGTTCTGAGACAGGAGAGCCTGGGACGCCCCTGGAGGTGCCAGTGAATCCCAATACTGTTGACCTCAGCAACACGAGCTCTATCAGTTCTAGGATTCTCAGAACAGATTTCTCTCTGCCTCTGTGTTCTGGCATCCATATGTTCTGCCTTTTTATAAAACCTTTTCATATGTGTGTGCTATGCTTGTGTGTGCGTACATTTGCATATGCAGACATGTGTCCCTGCATGCTTGTGGAGACCTGAGGCTGATGACAGAAATCACCCTCAGTTGGGTTGTTTTTTGGGGGTTTTTTTGTTTTGTTTTTTGTTTTTTTGATCTTATTCATTGAGAAAGGGTCTCTCAGTCAAATCCAAACCCTGCCTATAAGGTGAGTCTTGTTCTCACCAGGCCCTGGCATTAAGATTTTTGTGAGATGTTCTCAGTGATTTAGGGACCAGGAGTGTGCTACTTCTGTGAGGCTCTGAGCTTCATATTATAGGCAGCTTTACTTGGCTTAGAACCAGCTTCAAGTAGCTCAAGCCTGAAATCCCAGTATTCAGTTAACTCTGAGGATCTCCTGCTTCTGTCTCCCGGGCTAGAATTACCCGCAGGCAGCCACCTGTACATTTCTACAAGACTCTGGGAACACTAGTCCTTACACTTACACAGCCCATGTGGAAACAGGTCCAAAGGCAGCTCTCTCCACCTGTTCCCACACCCTATAAAATTCACTCACAGAAAAGTCTGTCAGTTTGGAAATTTTGCTGAAGACATGAGAGATTCCGTAAGGGAAGGGATACCACTTACACCTTCCATATGCCTGTGCCCACTGTTTTCCTCTCTCTGACTATGTTTCTCATATCCCATAAGTAACAAAATCTTCCTCCTGTTTCACAGAGGACAATTTACTAGGCTGGAGAGATGGCTCAGTGGTTTTAAGAGTACTTGCTGCTATTCCCAAGGCTCTTGAGTTCGGTTCCCAGCATCCATGTTGGGCAGCTCACAACCGCCTGTAACTCAAGTCCAGGAGATCCAGCACTCTCTTCTGGCTCCAAGAGCACTTCCACATATGTGGTGTGTGTATGCTCACTCGTGTGTGCAAGTATACACACACACACACACACACACACACACAAATACACATAGTTTAAAAAGAAAGAGAACGCTTTATTGAGAGTCTGTGTCCACAATATTGAGGTACAGCTATCTCTTCAGGTATAGCATGATCATCACCATCATTGAACGCTGATGGTGGGGAGCTACAGAATCCCTTTTCTACAGAGTCCCAATACTGAAACAAGCATCAAGATACAGTGATGGCTAGGCCTATGGTCAGGGAAATACAGCTGTCTTGGGGGTTCTAGAGTATACAGGAGCTGGAAGGCTAACATAAGGTGGGACAAATACAGCTTTCTGAGGTTGTTGCCCCTGCTGGGTGGCACAGATGCAGGGTGTGTCATCTGTACTCCTGTAGCTGTGGAAACCAGGCTGTGTCTGGCTCTAAACACCTCCATATTGCATAACCTAGTGGCTCATAGGCTGAGCCCTGCCCCAGGTGTCTCCACCTTACAGGAAATATTTGGCTCCATTCTGAGTGCAGTGCAGAGGCAGGGTGACTAGGTATCATCAATTGGTACCACACATTAGGCACAGGCTGGTAAATAATCATTCCAAAGTAAAATGCTTCCACCTCTAAACATATCAGAGTAGACAGGCTCTATCATGAGCTCACAGGCTTTATTAAACCCTGTCAGGAAGACCATGCCTGAGAGCTTACAGCACGCACCAAACACCTTAACCAGAGCTCCAGAAAGAGAAGAACACTTAGCAAGTCGATGATGGCTGCCCCACTGACCTTCCATCTGACCATCATGTGTCATCTGACCATCGGTGTGCATGTCATAGGACTGACAGCAGAGAACTCCTAATTTTCTGCAGGGTTCAGCTCAATTCCCCACTACAGACACAGATTATTCAAATAGCCCCTCTCGTTTATCTGTCCATCCATCTGGACCACATCTGTATCTTGTCTCTTTGGCTTCCAGAGACTGTATCCCACCTCAGTAGCTCACCTCAACCCGGAGGCCTGGCTCAACCCTGTAGTGATGTAACCTCAGAAGCTTCTATAGGCTCTCCCATGGGCTTGGTTAAAAGCTTATCTAAACCACTGCAGCAAAGATCTACATCAGAGGCAGCTCTCTGCTCCTGTCCAGTGAGGCCTCTTTGAACTCTCAGAGCTCTGCTGTGACCTCTTTAACTCTTTTGTTGCCATTCTATTAATGTGTGTGTGCACTGAATATATAAATATTGTGTGATATGTAATGTGTACTCTGAGAGCTGATATTAGCAGTTAAGATAGGAATAAAGGAACTTGCTTGCCAGTGGCCAGCTAACAAAGAAAACAGACTACGTGCCACATTTCAGCCAACAAAGCTGGTACAGCTTGTAGTTTCTTGTTATTCCGCAAAATGAATGACATTGAAGAAAGACGAAGATGTGGCAGCCAGCCATGGTGCTGGCATAGCATGCTTATGGTAGTGACCCCTTGCCCATGCTAGGAAGATCAATATACTCATTGGCTCACCAGGATACACCTGGATAGTATTGTTCCTTTGGTCTGTCACTGTTACCCTATCTGGGGTGAAGAGATGTTTGTTCAAGTCTTTCCCAGATAAGTAATTCAGTGTCCTAATTTTAAAGGGCTCAGTCTGTGCACTTCCTGTTTATCAGCATAACACAGTGTTAATGCCTGCAATCAAGTATATCGACATTCTTCAGCAAAATGATTAATATTAACACCAAGTAAAATAAAGGCTTATGAGGCCTCACTGTGGTTTAATTTTGCTTCCCAATCAATTCAGCTCAGGGATTGTACTTGAATAGGATATCTTTTTAAAACTTTGACTTTCAGAGATTTTCAAAAGTTAAATTGTGGATAAAAGACTGTGAGCCTGTGAAGGAGAAACCAGGGAGTTGGACTTTTTAATCTAGCTCCTCTCTAGAGAAAGACTTCATCTTAATCACCAGTTAAATGTACTTGACATCTTTACAAAGGAAAAGTTGAATCTGGCTCTGATGTCGTCTGGCTTGACAGCCAGATGGCAGAGTTGACTAAATGTAAGAAATTAAATTAACACCCCTCCTTTTTTAATATCTGCCCAAGTGTGTCCAGACTGCTCCAACAGTGTCACAGACTGAGGGCTTACGAACAGTGGAAACTCACCTCCCACTGTTCTGTAGGCTATGAACTCTAAGGGAGACACTGTCCAGGGGAGGCTGCTTCCTGGATTAAAGTTTCTTTCTTGCCATGTCTTCACTGGGAAGAGCAGTGAATAAAGCCCCTGGAGACCCCATTATGAAGGCACTGATCATGATAGGGAAGCCACACTCTCATAACCTGTCACTTCAAAGCCCCTCTACCTGATAGAGCCACCTGCAGGGCTAAGATTTTAACATTTTACTGATGGACAGGGCATAAGCTCTCAATCCATGACAATATTTCTGAATGCTTCCTCCAGCTGTACCTGTCCTAAATAAAAAGGTCTCCCCTCCTACGACACTGATAACATAAAACTATCTTGGGACAAAGGAAGAAACTATCTCAGTGGCTAAGAGCACTTACTCTCCCAACGTGAGGGCCTGAGTTTGGACACACAGCACCACAAACATAAACACTAGGCAACGATGCACATACCTGCACTTCCAGCACTGAGGCACGAAAACAGTAATGAGGGGAAAGTTCATACAGCACCAAGTTTATGTATTAGAAAACTCTAATTAGTAATTAAAGCCCAGTGAAATAAAATTAGTGTCTATATTAAGAACTCAGAAAAAAAGGTAGAACCAAATAAACATAAAGGAAGAAAAAAGAAAAGACAGGGTCTGGCAACTCAGTCAGATGCAGAGAGCTTGTCTAGTGTGCACAAAACCCTGGGTCTCTCTCTAGCGGTGCATAAACCCCAGAAAAGGAAGCAGGAGGATTAGCAAGCTCCTTCACATAGCAAGCTTGGAGGCTGTACTGGCTGGTTTTGTGTCAATTTGACACAAGCTGGAGTTTTTCACAGAGAAGGGAGTTTCAGTTGAGGAAACATGCCTCCATGAGATCCAGGTGTAAGGCATTTTCTCAATTAGTGATCAAGGGCGGAGGTCCCCTTGTGGGTGGTGCCATCCCTGGGCTGGTAGTCTTGGGCTCTATAAGAAAGCAGGCTGAGGGGCTGGAGGGATGGCTCAGTGGTTTAAGAGCACTGACTGCTCTTCCAAAGGTCCTAAGTTCAATTCACAGCAGCCACATCGTGGCTCACAACCATCTGTAATCCAATGCGTTCTGATGCCCTATAATATTATATAATAAAATCTTAAAAAAAAAAAAAAAAAAAAAAGAAGACCCAGCATAGGACATTTAAAAAAAAAAGAAAAGAAAGCAGGCAAGTAAGCCAGTAAGTGACATCCCTCCATGGCCTCTGCGTCAGCTCCTGCTTCCTGACTTGCTTGAGTTCCAGTCCTGACTTCCTTTGGTGGTGAACAGCAGCATGGAAGTGTAAGCTGAATAAACCCTTTCCTCCCCAACTTGCTTCTTGGTCACGATGTTTGTGCAGGGATGGAAACCCCGACTAAGACAGAGGCTAACCTGAACTACATGAGACACTGTCTTGGATGGGGGGAGGGGCATAGGAGTATAATAAAGGGAAAAAAACAGATCAGTAAGCTGACAATTTTTTTAAATCAAATGAAGAGCTGATGTTTATAAAAGACTGATAAATGTAACAAATGTCAAACAAGAAAAATGGTAGAGACAACACACACTACCAATGTTTCCAAAGTGAAATGAGGCTTTGCCATAAGCTCTACCGTTGTCAAAAGGAACAGACAAGGACACAATGGCAGACTCTGCACACACAGCTTGACGCCTGACAACTTGGAGCAAATGGATCAGTCCTTCAAAAAGTGTAAACTACATCTCACCCCACAGGGAAAGGACTACTGAGCAGCCCCCAACTATATTGAATTTGCAATTTTAAGACATGATGAAGAGAAGTCTGCAGGCTCAGGCAGTTCTACAGAAAAATTCTACCAGACATTCATAGAATTAATATCGTATGTTTTCCAGAAAATAATAAAGGGAAAAAGGAAGCAAGCCAAACCTATATATTAAAACAAAAGGCAGTAAAAGACACACATACATAATTACAGACCTAGATTAATATATATACATTTAAAAAAAAAAAAGCTTAGTAACTTACCATCAGATAAAATGTAGTTTTATCTGACTCCAGCTAGGAGTATAGTTCAGACCGCTTTCCTAGTTTTTGTGAAGCCCTAGGTCTCATCATGAGGACTGCATAAACCAGGCAAGGCAGCAGATGTCTGTAATTCCAGAACTCCTAGCACTCAGTAAGCAGAGGCAGGAGAACCATAAATTCAAAGGAACCATCAGCTACATGTCTAGTATGAGGCCAGCTTGGGCTACATAAAACTACATCTCAAAAATTAAAAACTAAAGTAAGTGGATATGAAAAAATAGTCTATACTCTAAATAGTCTACAAATAAACCTTATTATCAATAACTTCAGAATAGCTTCAGTATATAGAATAATAATAAAAGTTGGCATGGTGGCACCCATCTAGCCTGTAATCTCAGGTGTTCAAGTGCAATTTAAACTATATTAGGTTCTGTTTTAAAAAATTATATGTGTGTATGTGTTACACACACACACATGTACACACACACTGAACTATCTAAACCAGGCATGGTGCTGTAGTCCTATAATCCTAGCACTCAGTCTGAAGCTGAAGGACTTCTAGAAGTTTGAGTCCAGCCTGGGCTACTTTGTTGCATTAATTGCTTACTCAAATCGCCCCATTGATGGTGGTAGCTATCACCCCAATGTTGTGGATTCTTGAAAGAAAGACACACACACACACACACACACAGACTTATGTTTAATATGCCTAAATCAGCTCAATGGCTGAGCCACTCCCAAACTTCCACTTTACTAACAGCTCTCCTCCGATACTCCTGAATTATTATTTACTAATATCTACTATATTCCATCCAGGAGCTATTCAAGCACATCTCAGAGCAGTTCTCAGACATGTTCTGCCTTTTTGCACTGGTTCACTGGTGAGGGCATAGACGAGATGGAGTTCACCGAGGCCAAGAGTAACATGAATGACCTGGTGTCCGAGTACCAGCAGTACCAGGATGCCACGGTCAATGTTGGGGAAGAGGCTTTTGAAGATGAGGATGGAGAAGAGATCAATGAATAGGGAGCCATAAGATGCTACAGTGCACATCTGCTCTTTTCTTAGCCCTGCTGGTGTGGGAATGGTGCCCTGGTCTAAGCATGTCACAGGCCCCTCTCAAACCAGATGCACCACTGTTCCCCAGCACCTGGAACAGAGAACTTTATCAGAGAATTGGTAGTCCCAGCAGACCAGGGAGATTGTATATAGGTGCACTAAAAGCAAAGTAGGGGCCGTACAGGGCTAAAGAAAGTGGCCAGCTTTATTAAGCCCCGACTTCTCCCTCAGAGTGAGCAGGGGAGTTAGAATAGGGATTGGTTTTCCATCCTTGGTGATAAAAACTAAAGCCACGCAATGTTGCCTTAACTGAATACACGGTATGGGATTTTATGACAACCCATTCATAATAAAATGCTAAACCTGCAAAAAGAAGGGGGGGGGGGAGGAAGAGGAGAACAGAAAGGATGTGATGTGTACACAGTATTCTTCGGCCCTCAGTAAAAGGAAATCCTGCTCCTTGAACAAGGTGGATGAACCAGGAGGATACTGTGCTGAGTGAAACGAGCCACATATGTGCAAAATACTGTCTGATCCAGTTAATGCTGTGCTGCTAACACAGCCACTCCAAGCAGGGACTAGAGCAATTTCCAGCAGTTGGAAAGAATAGAAGATGGAATGCTAGTCTCCTATGGATGTAGCAATTTTAAATGAAATTGTTTCTAATGTTTATGTATATGTGTTCTCTTGCATGATTTTATGTGCACCATGTGAGCAAGGACAGAAGGGCTTGTGAGATACATTGTAACCATTCTCTTAGACGGTTCCAAGCTTCCATGAGAAAACTGAACCCAGGTGATAGTTTCATCAGCATTCATCAAATGATGGCAGAATGTGAAGCTGGGTCAGCCACATTGTTAGTAAGGATAATGATGCCGCTATCCTTGAACATAGACTGACAGACTCTTAAGCACCCAACTACACACAATCTAGCACTCAAATGCCTGGGCAACCACCCTGAAGATACGAAAATTTAGGTTCATGCACAATTCAGTCTGTGAACATTTATGACAACTTCATTTGTAGTTGCCCCAAACTGCAACTGTGTCTTCCAATGAGAAACCAGCTTAGCAAGCTGTGGCAGACACATGCAAGTGGTGGAATACTGCTCAGTAATAGAAAGAGAGAAAGAAAACACTGATTCATGAGACAATGTGGAGGACTCTCCAGAAAACAACTAACTGGCTTCTCTAATAAAGTATTCCTAAAATCACAATTTCTGGACATGAAAACCAATATAGTAAATGGTCTCTAAAAGTTAGAGGTAGAAGAGGCTCGGAAGTTTGTCTACAAAAGGACACTAAGAGGGACTCCTCTTGCAAAGACATGTTTTGCATCTTGACTTAGTGACGGTATTCTGCTTGCAATCTTGTACTATAATTCTCAAGATGTTACCAATATGAGAAACTAGGTAAAGGGAATGTGGATGCTTGAGATTTCTTTGTGTTATTAAAAGTGCTATTATTTGGAGATAGGGTTTGTGTAGCCCAGGTTGAGGGTTTGTGTAGCCCAGGTTAGCCTCAAACTCAATATGTAGTAGAAGACCTTAAACTCTTGCCCCTCCCTCCCCCACCTCTCAAATGCTGGGGCTATAGGCCGTGCACTGGTACACTGGTATAGAGGGATTTATACTGTGTTGGGAATGGAACCCAGAGCTTTACACATACCAAGAAAGTGTTCTGCCAACTGAGCCACAATCCCTAACCTCCTTTGTACTGTTTCTCAAAACCACCTGTGAGGGCTAGAGAGCACCTGTGAGGGCTAGAGGGCACCTGTGAGGGCTAGAGGGCACCTGTGAGGGCTAGCTCAGCAGCTAAGAGTTCATACTGCTTTTCCAAAGGACAGGATTTCCGGTACCCACATCAGGTAGTTCACCATCTCCTGTAATACCATCTAGAAACAGTCTGAATGTCAAAAACATAGAAATGAATTGTGACGGAGGGATACTAAGTAGTATGAGAAACGAGCAAACAACCACAAGGAGGCAGTTCCCATGAGCCATCAAATAAAAGCACAGGCACAAAAACTGAGCACTTGCGAGGTTACTCTGTTTATAGAAAACTTTAAAGCAAGCAAAAGTAATGATGGTATTCAGAGATACATCACAAATAGACAAAACACACATGAGGCACATGAGGATGTGATACAGTTAGGATGGTGGCTACTGCGGGACCAGGGACTTGGGAAGTGGGAGAGGGGTTGGAGTGGCTTTGGGTTCTGGCACTAGTTCGGATGGTAATTACATAGATGTCTGACTTTAATGAGTCATTAGCCTGTGCACAGAGTTGTCTTGTTTTACTGTTTAAAGGCCTGCAATAAAATTGCAGGACTCTCATATTTTGGTGTTTTGCCTTCAAAAAAAGAGACGAGAACGACATGCAGGTGTGAGATCCGATTGTGTTGAGAGAGAAGGTGATACACGGAAATGTGGGCTGCATATTTAAAATCTGTGAAAAGAAAGTAATGAGGTTCAGAACCACAGAAGTTCCCCTACAGTGGCGGGGTGGAGGGGGTTGAGAATGAATCATCTACCCTGATGACATCTTTCTTATTCTTGATCTGATCAGACTGGGAACCTGTCATTTCTCATGTTCTGGATTTTATTTTGGTTTCTCAAATCTGTGGTCTTTTCCTCAAACCACCCAGACCATGTAGGACATGAAGAGGAAAACATCCTGGCTGTAGTGGGAAGGAAAGCTCCGTCGCTGAGCTTATCCTGAGGGACCCAGTTTCTCCTTTCTCCAAATCCTCAGGATCTGTGAAACAGGACTGTGAAGTAGAATCCTAAGAAAGGAATTCTGGCCTGAGAAGCTTTGGCTAGGCTAAATTCCTGCCCTCCCCTCCTGTCCTGTTCTCCAAGGAAACCTTCCAATGACTACCAGCACAATTTTCCTGTTTGGAGTACAGTTCATAGGTGCCTCTCAATCTTAAAGCACTCGTTGCCAAGTCTGACCACCTGAGTTTAAGCCCTGGGGAAAGAACTGGTTCCTGCAAGTTATCCTCTGACCGTCACACGAGGGCTATAGTATGGACATCTACACATACATACATACATACATACATACATACATACATACATGTACAAAATTAAGGAGACATCAGTTAAGAAATCCCTAGCATCACCAACGGTCCTCTTGTCTCCTTCCTGACTGGTCTGACATCACAAGCACATACTCTAACTCTGCCCCCCTTCATGAGGGACCTTGGGTCATGATGTCACTAGACTCCCAGGCCTAGATATGCTTTTAAGGTAGCTATCTAGGTGATCCCCCTTCAGTGGACAGCGACACATGCTGGCGCCTAAACGCTCTTTCGAGATTTTCCATGCTGGACCCCATCTTCAGATCTCCAAGTCCCCACTACCGAGTCATCCCTGGGGAGCCCCGACTGCTGGGCTCTGCGTTTCTAGGGCTAAAAGGCTGTGGGGCTGAACGAGAGATTTTTCTGGACCACCACTCCAGCTGACCATTACCCCACTAAAAGCAATCCGCCTTGCAGGTTGGGGATTCTTTCAGGACTCCCTCCAGCTCCTATCACCTACCCCCATCCTGGGTCACCTGGAGGAGCCAGGAGATTCAGGGTTGGGTACCCAGCTAGAGCTCTCAGAGCCGGGGCGGGCAGAGCAGCCTCACGTGGGCCGGTCCGGCCACAGCGCTGGGAGGAAGGAGCGCAGAGTCCAGGGCAGCGCTGCGAGGGAGCCAGGGCAGGAGCTACGGCGGAGCGGAGCAGCCCGGACCGGGGGACCTAGGAGGCAATTTCCGACGCAGAGGGAGAGAGGCGGTGCGGCGGAGCAGCAGACGGATCTCTGGGCTCGGTGTGTGGATGTGCCCAGCGCCAGAGTGCTGTCGGGGGCTCCTGAACACCTAGGTAAGCGCTCCCCGGCGCCGCCTTGCGCAGAGCACCCCGCCTCAACCAGGCTCCACGTCCTAGCTGCGCTGGCAGGATACTGGCAGCTGCCGGCCCCTAGAGCCCCTCCGCTTCCACCCGTCCCCTCAGATAAGCCCCGCACCACTTTCTATGGATCCGGCCTGCTTTCATGGTGATGCAGAGGCTGAGCCTGGGTGCTGGCGACCCTCTGGGACCCTAGGAGACCACTCGAGGGGCAGGCGACACAGGATGTTTCTCGGGATCTCCTAGGCAATGATGGGTGCGGGGGGGGGGGTGTTGGAGGGCGCTGCCCTGCTCATTGACAGCCTTCGGTTGGTGCCTCCAGGTTCCAGCAGGCTTACTAGGGATTTTCCTGAAGTTTTATGAAATAATGAGGGCAGAGGTACTTCAAGGGGCAGGATGTGTGGGCACAACAAACAGAGGGAGTTCGGGGATAGTTGCCTTTGCCAGCGATTCCAGGTCCAGGGCAGCCTGGGGTTCCTGGATGTTTAGAGATCTGGCTGCTTGGCAGGTTCATTGCATGCTTGCTTCTGAATCCCGGGACCCATCTCTTGTACCTGCATCCCTGACCCTGTGTCAACCGCAAAGAAGCTTCAGCTAGTGGCATCAAGGCTTGACCCAAATAGAGACCAATGATGAAGGGACAAGGTCTTGGAGTCTGCTACCGGGTCCTGGTCACCCCAAGCTTTACTGACAAATGTTGGTGCTCCTCAAGACTCCCTAGAAGGGTGGCGTCCTCAGAGCTCTGAGACCCAAACGGCAAAGAAGAAAGGCAGGAAAGAAACCTTAGAACTATCAGCTCCCCAGGGCTATTCATCCCCCTTTGATTTTGATTGGGAAGTGGGGGAGGGCATTGTTTTTGTTTGTTTTGGTGTTTGGTCTCACCAGGGCATTCCTTTTCTCTACATCGACCTGTGGGGCTCTAGACGTTTGTGCTTCTTAACAAGTTTGATGGGACAAGTAACCAGTTTAGACACATTCTCTAGGTTTTCCATTCTGTGAGGACAGCAGACCCTCTCCCAGTTCAGGGCCGTATTATTGGCCTGACTGTAGGAGAACAGGAACTGGGGTTCTTTCAAATAGGCTGAGGGGTCGATTCCAGGGAAGCAGCCGTGTAACAGGCAGGAACTGATGTGTGCAGTGGGATCTCTGGGTCCTACCTGTGTCAGAGCCAGTCCCAGAAGAGACAATTCCAGACACAATAGGAGACAGTATGAGGAAACATTGATGGGAGATGAGATATCGCACATTCGCTTTGCTAAGTGTCCCTGGGTTTTGCAGTCTTCGGAGAAAAGACAGCCCCTTTCCATTACTAAGGAAGCTTTGGAAGCCACAGACGTTTTGATCCCGTCCCTTTCAGACCAGCCGAAGGTGAGTCAAAGGAAAGAAAGAACAAAAGCATATTCTGATAACTTCTAATTCCCCAGCCTCCTCTCCCAGCTCCCACTGCAGGAGAGGGAGCTACAGCAGCATACAGAGACAGGTCACACCAGTATCCAGAGGGGAAACCAAGCATGGGTTCCTGATGGTTTAGATGGTCATTAAGCAAATCCGCAGCAGCACCCTCTGGGTTCCCTGCTCACTCCAGGAACATGCTCATAATTTCCATCATCCTAGGGAATGCCAGGAGGTGCTGTCTGCCTGAATGGAAAACTTCTGGGTCCTCTGAGGAGAGGGTTATTGGCGCAAACAGAAACCCTGGCTGTGGGCATTGCTGCCAAAACTAGAGATTTGCCATTGGTGACCTCAGAAATAATATCCTGAAAAGTCTGGCATCACAGGAGTGTGTGGTCCCTGGCATATTGTCAGAAGATTCTGTGTTATCTCTTGCCTACCCATTTGTAATTGAAAAGGAGCATTATCCTAGTCCCTTTGTGTACAAACACCCTCTGGCAACAAGGAAAGCCTGCCCAGGGACAAGCCGCTAGCCTTCACTCAGAGGCCCACAGTAGAATTTAGTGATCTACTTCAGGCTGTGGAAGAAGCTAAAAGGCTCAGAATAGGATCTGGGAATGCTCTAGTTGGCCACTTGAGGGGGAAAAAAAGCCATCTGATCTTGGCTAGTGAGTGAGCATCCTTTGTGAAAAGTATCCAGGAGCTAACTCTGACCTGGTGGTTATTAACTCCCAGGAAAGCCGTGACTGTTTAAGTACCATTATTAAGTACCATTGCGTCTTCTGTGTGCCAGACGCAAGGCATTGCAAGATCAATATCACCTCCATTTTTAATGTGAGGAGACTGGATTTGGAAGGCATAAAATAATTTGCAAAGATCATAAAGCTGGTGAACGGCAGAGCTGTGCCTGAAGCCCAGTCTCTCAGATTCCAATCCCCCCATCCTGCCACGGAATTTTACTTACTTTCTCTCCATAAGAACTAACACCCTGTGGTGCCCCAAATCCAGAACCATCGTCAGTAAGCACTGGTTTTTTTTACAGACAGATGTTTGTGATTCCATTAGACTTTAGGGAAAGTGCTGGTCTAGAAAAAAACAGATGCTGTTCACTGGCTTTAATATGCAAAGTGCGAATTACAGCAACATAGACCCCCGCCACACACATACATGCACACACCCCCACTTCACCCCCAAACAGTGAAAAGATTGGTAAGGCCCATGAGGTCCTAGGCAGACAGGCTCTCTCATAAGTTCCTGGAAGGAAAGTCGAGTGGTCCAACCTCTTTGGAGACATTTTGGAAATACCCATTGTCATCATTAGAGTTTTACTGCTGTGCACAGGTACCGTGACCAAGGCAACTCTCTTACAGACAACATTTAGTTGGGGCTGGCTTACAGGTTCAGAGGTTCAATCCGTTATCATCAAGGCAGAAGCATGGTAGCATCCAGGCAGACATGGTGCAGGAGCAGCCAAGAGTTCCATCTCTTGTTCTGAAGGCAGCTAAAGACTGGCTCCCAGGCAGCTAGAATAAGGGGCTTAAAGCCCATGCCCACAGTGACACACCTACTCCAACAAGGCCACACCTCCAAATAGTGCCACTCCCTGGGCCAAGCATATTCAAACCACCACACCCATCCAGATTAGAAAATCCTGGCCCATCTGCCCATCAATTCCATTTTTAGGGATTTAACTTGTTCCTTGCTATACTGGCACATGAACACAAAGACATGAGAATATCATAGAATTGTTTGAAGTATGAAAGGAGCACCTATGTGTTCAGAAAAGGAAGCTTGTTGAATATTTCATCTCACTTCCAAACAGGCAAATGCTACCCTACTCATCTACAGGAAAAGAATTGGGAAGTCTCCCAGATAACTGATGGGAATGTTTTCCAAGGAGAACAAAAGATGTATAGAAAGTTATACTATGTTATAAGAGAGAAGGATAAAGACAGACAAGGGTCTAACAATATCTAATAAAGATAAAATAAAAATAAGAAAAACAAGAAAAAGAAACTTTGTTTCTTTTGATTTTTGAACTATGTGAAATTTCAAAAACATCCTCTTTCCCTGCCCTGTGCCTGCCATGTTCCCTCAAGCACTTCTTCAGCTGAAGTGCTGGTGATGTTTCCCATTTTGTGCTGCCCAAGAAGATTCCTTTGGATCAAAGCCAAAAGACAAGGGCCATCCAGAACTCCTTTGAAATTCAGGCTTGTGCTTAGAAAGTGAGGAAGAAGAGATGTGTTTGGACAAGCAGCTGTCTGGGCTGGGTAGACAAGGCATGCTCACCTAGCCTTAGAAACAATCCGAGTAAGCAGAGCCATCTTTCTTCTCATGGTCTCACTGTTATCACAGGACAGAGGGTTGCACAGCAGTTCTTGGTAAGACCATGAGAAATGCAGTGACATCAGGAGTTATGTAGGTCTGATTCTGGAGGTTGCATTTGGACCGCAAAGGGGAAGTAGGGGACATGTTTGAAAGAGCAGGTGTCTTCATCAGTGTTCTGTTGATGCTGTGAAGAGACACCACGACCATGGCAGATCTTTTAAAAAGAGAACATTTAATTGGGGCAGACTTACAGTTTCAGAGGCTTAGTCTATTATTGGCATGATACCATGGAGTCAGACATGGTGCTGGCGAAGGAGTTGAGAATTCTACATCTGGATCCACAGGCATCAGGAAGAGAGAACCATTGGGCTGTCTTGGCTTTTGAAACCTCAAAGCTCACCCTCAGTGACACACTGAAAACTATTCTGGGGTTTAGCTGGCCAGAAGGCTTAGTAGTTTAGAGCACTTGCTGCTCTTCCAAAGGACCAGAGTTTAGTTCCCAGTACCTATGTGCAGCAGCTCACCTGTAACTCTAACACCAAGGGATCTGATGCCCTCTTCTGGACTCTGTGGGCATCTGTACACGTGTGACATACACTCATACAAACATATTAAAGAGCAACTTAAAATTAACCAACAAGAAAACAATTCTGGAGTCCAGGGTTATGTTGCCCTCAGAGTATTCGGACAAGGAAGTTTTTACTGCGTTAAGTAGAGTCTCTTGAGATGCCCTATTGATTACATCAGCAAAGATGCCCAGTTTACTTTCTTGCCCCTAAGAGTTCCTGTCCCCTGACAACCCAGCCTGGAAGTAATAAATGCAGAAGTGGCAGTGGTGGGGTATTAGATACAGTCTTCCCCTTTTCAGGCAGGGCAGGCTATGAATGACAGACTGTCTTCCACCCACAAGATAGATTCTCCAGTTTTCACCAGAAGCTTTCTAAGTCCCAGACATTCTGTGAAGCCCTCTGCTTACCCTGTGTCATTTGCCCTCTTGAACCTGGTTGTATGAGAGTTCAGAGTCTTTCCCATGAAGCAACAAGTCTTTTTTTCTGCCCCCTCACAGACCTCTTGTTCTCTATACCATACCTTCCAAGTCAGATTTGCCAGCATCACCTGGGCACATATAGACCTTCTTTGGATTACAACCAGGTGTGGCTGGGAGTCACATGCTTTAATAGTTAGAATCAATGCATTATGCATAAGTTTGATCACATTGCAGGGGTGGGACAAAGCTATCTGTACTCTTGGTCAGATTCCCATCTCTCTTCTGTCCCCATGCATATAGAGAGGATAAGACTGAAGACAGACAGCCTTTGACATCTCCCAGAGAAAGGTGATTGTCATTGCTTTAGTCCAGATACTAGTGGTATGGAAATCTGTGTTTGTAACAAGGAGAACGCTCAGCAAGGGTATCCCTTAGGCCTCAGGTCTAGGCCAGGAGTCTGTATGATGCTTAGAAGAAACAGCCCAACGCCTCTAAGATCCTTTGTTTTCCTGAAGCTCATCAGTGAGAACTCACCTTTGACTTCCACTTCAGAAAGAGAGCTTGAGTTTTTCCCCAAATAAACTCTGGAGCACACTAGGCAATTGCTTTTTTGATGTCCTATGGTTGCCTACAGAGGTAGGAACAAGAAGCTGTCCTGGGCTCTCAGCCAAGGCTGCTAGAATTCAGCTATCAAGGGGAAAGCTGGAAAGCCCACTAATTTTAAAAAGTAGGAAAAGCTTACATAGCATACTGGTAGTGAATGGTCAGTTCCACTCACTTGAATTCAGAAGACATGTATTGCTCAAGGCTCTGGGAAGTCAGAACCAAGCAAGGCATGGTCCCTAGAGTCTTGATACCTGCAAGGCAGTATGGGTAAGGACCGCTGATGTTACCAGAAGAAATGTTAAGTAGAGAAACAGGTGACATGCAGTCAGGGGCAGAAGGACTAAGTGGTTCAGAGGCTGGTCAAGGGACTGATAGATTATTAAGGTCCTTTGGAAGCAACCCTTGAAGTAGACCTAGGTGATAGGGTGATTTTGATTGACCTAGGAGAAAGGGCAAAGCCAAGAGAGTAGCTTGGGCAAGGCACAGGGTTACAATGCAAAGTAAAAAAACATGAATATAATCTCATTATTTATCTAGCTTCTGCCACAGGCAGAAGACAGGGCTGTTTCTTTTTCTTCTCTACTTTCTCTCTTTCCTCTGCCTCTCTGTCTCTCTTTCTATTGGTGCCCAGGATTGCTTATTTTGATAGGAAAGTGCTCCACTACCAAGTCCTATCTTCAGCTTATGGCATTTAAAAATATACAGGTAGGGGAACTATTGGTATCCCTGTAATCACTATAAATGCATATGTGTGTGTGTGAGGTGTGTGCATTTAAAGCAGTATGTCTTGGTGATGCCTTACAGATATTAGAAGTGAAGTGTTCCTGGCTTGTAAGGCTTATATTTTATATAAGGTCATCTTTACTTGAAAAACAACAGCAGATGGTATGCTATATATCATACAGTGAAGATCACCATTTCTGTTGTCCCCGGTTGCTGTGTCTCAGAGGATTCCTCAGTGAGGGCATGGGTACAGGGACAGAACAAAGATTGTCTTCATTTCTTCATTTCCTTACTGAGGTGTCAACAAAATGACTTTTGTATGTGACACAAGTGGTAGTCTGATTATGGGGGAGAGGAAGAAGGGAGAGAGATAGCCACAGTGTCTGTGCCATCCAGGGGCATGCAGTGCATGGACGAGATCACAGGCGGTGTTAAATGCCATAGTGGAATTGGGGACAACAGACTGCCTGAAGAGATAATATGTGCTTAGTAAGTACTGGTTTCTAAAAATGAATAAACAACATGATAAACAGCACCAGAACTGCAAAGAGAACAAATTAGAGGGCCAAAAATATTCCCATGGACTTCACCAGTGGGGCTCAAAATTTGTTCATATAATGAAACCCAGGAAAACTGTGGTTCTTTTGGGAATAACTATGAAATATTCATAGATTACAATTACTGAAAACATAATTTGGAGCTAAGTAGGAGAACATCTTGTGCTAGATTCTACTACAGGTGCCAACTGTCAAGAAAACCTAGGAAACAAAAACATGAGGGTAAAAATATTCTATCAGCCCACTCTTTTCCTATAAACTTGAGGGGAGACTATCCACATTCTATTTTAACACAGGAAACCCTCACACCAGCTGGTAGGACACCAGGACTCCAAGGAAGCATTGGCATTTGAAGGTTATTGATGATTTTAACAAGGACAATTTCAGCAAAGAACAAGGCTAGGAGCCATATGGGATTGGACGGGAAAGTGAGCATTGCATTTTCAAGACACTAGCAAGTATTTGTCAAATGTCCCCAGGATGCACAATTGAGAAGGAAAGAAAACAGCCAAAGCCTCAATTCTCATGAAGCTTGAAGTTGTTCAGGAGAAACAAACTGATCACTAAAGAAACATAAAGAGATGCCGCGATTAAAGCTGTAGAACACTACACGGCATCACGAGAATTTAATACTTTGTATAGTAGACCTGGGAGAATGGGAGGAGTTTAGTAGAGAGAAGAGCTCAGAAGATATACAAGGACATTCCAGGAAGGAGCCGAAGTCCATCTTTAGGAAAGCACAGCATCTGACGTTCTAAAGGCCAGTGGATGTAGAGTAGGGAGACTGAGATGAGCAGAAGAGGTGAGGCGGATAAAGAACACACAGTCTTAGTCATGGTAAAGATGCTAATGAGTAGCTCTCAGGACTAAACAGCAGTTGACATTGATGATCAACTTCACCATACTGAGAAGCACCCAGGGATTAACAAAGCCCAGGCAAGGCGCTAGGAGGAGGGCATTTCCAGAGAATCTTAACTAAGGGCAAGAAGATCCACCCTGAATGCAAGCAACACCATCCCATAGGCTAGGAGCCTTGGATGGAATAAGAGAGGAAAATAGAGAAAGCCTGCTAGAGCTGGTTTTCTCCGCCACCCTTCCCTCTCTTCCCTCGCACCTCTCTCCTCCTGTCCCCCTCTAAAACCCTTCCCCTTCCCCTCCTGTTCCTGATCCCCATCCTGCTC
This sequence comes from Rhynchomys soricoides, assembly GCA_019843965.1. Taxonomy (NCBI): domain Eukaryota; kingdom Metazoa; phylum Chordata; class Mammalia; order Rodentia; family Muridae; genus Rhynchomys; species Rhynchomys soricoides. The sequence goes on from JADRCH010000010.1 coordinate 14,005,586, forward strand.
CAGTTCCCTGCTCTGCTTCCTGGATACCAGTGGGGTGAGCCACTTGGCTGTCATGGCTTCCCTGTAGATGGAATGTTCCCTCTGAAGCCCTGAGCTCAAATGAACTTTTCCTCCCTTTAAGTTGACTTTCTCCAGTATCTGTCACAGTAGCAGAAACTCTGTCAAGCTGTGACACAATCAGAACTTCTATTTTTAAAGAATCATTCTGGAGCTAGAAAATACTCAGTGGGTAAAGCATTGCTGTGCAGATGGGGGACCCAGAATTCAGATCTGCAGAACACAGAACACAGAAACTGGACGAGGTAGTGAGTGTGTAATCCTAACACTCCTGCAGCAAGGTAGGACGCAGAGACAGGAGAATCCTTAGAAGCTTGTGGGCCAGTGACCTTGGCTTACACACTGGCAAAGAGACCCACACACATGAGAATATACATACACACATGTGCACACACTGCACACATACCCAACATAATAGCATAAGTCCTGGCCAGAGCCTTTAGGGAAGAAAAAACAAACAAACAAACAAACAAACAAAAGGCATCCAAGTAGGGAAGATAGGAGTAAAATTGTTTCTATAAAGAAAACCCTCCGGATGTCACAAAAATATTAGAACTAGAGAACAAGTTATAAAATGATAATGCATCCCCCACCCGGTGTGTGTGCGTGTGTGTGCGTATATGTGTGTGGTATGTGGGGAAGTGCGCATGTGCATGTAGACATGATCACCTCTGTATGAGTGTGTGCAGGCCAGAAGTCATTACCAGATGTCTCCTCCTACTACCCACATTTTTTAAAGACAGTCTCTCTGAACCTGGATTTTGATAATCAGGCAACTAGATGGTCAGCAAAGCCCCAGGATCCTCCTGCCTCCTCAATAGACCCAGAGCTGTAGCTATAGACGAACCTCTGTGCTGTGCCTTTCCACTCATGCTGGGGATCTGAACTCTGCTCTTCATGGTTATGTAGCAAGTACTTCTCCCCATCTCCCCAGCCCCAGGTACATCTCTATATATCAACCATCTAGCCATCTGATTAGATGAAAACCATCACACTTTACACACACACACACACACACAGCTCAAGAATACATAAAGTTAACAAAGGAAGGAGAAATTTTGTACACTAAAACCCACAAAACATGATTAAAGGAGGCACAATCAAATGGAAGGCTATCCCTTATTCACAGACTGGAAGGCTTAGCATTGCTAAAATGCAATTCAATTTTTTTGATGTTGTAATTAATGTCTTTGGTGAATTCATTAGTTAGTTCTAACACTTTTTTAATGAGCCTTTAGGTCTTTGTGTGTATACCATTGTCTTCTGTGAGTAGGGACAGATTTATTCCTTTCTTTCCCTGTTAAAATCCCAATCGCATTTTTATAGAAATACAAAACAGGGAGCCAGGCAGGAGTGGTGCACACTTTTAATCCCAGCACTCAACAGGCAGAGGTAGGTAGATCTCTGAGTCAGAGACTAGCCTGATCTACAGGGCTAGTATCAGGACAGCCAAGGCTACAGACACGCACACACACACACACACACACACACACACACAAAACAAAAACAAACAAAAAAGCAACAACCCTGTCTCGGTGGAAAAGAAAGAAAGAAAGAAGGAAAGAAGGAAGAACTACCAGCAGGGACCAGTGAGATGGTTTATTAGGTGAAGGCATTTGCTACTGGGCCTGGCATTCTGAGTTTGAGACCTGAGATCCATAGGAGACTTTTCTCCTTATGTTGGCAGAAGAATTGGGCAAAGAGCATCCTTCATCCCAGGGTATTAAGAAGGAAGAGCAGATGAGATCTCTGTGTGTTGTTATCATCTGACACAGAAGAAAGCCGAAGGGGAGGCAAGATAGAGGAACGGGTTTATTTTAGAGCCCGTGTGAGGAGGAGGGCTCAGTGAAGAGAGGAAGGGTGAGCTAGACAATAATGATTTGTTGCTCATGTTAGCTATGTGACATCAGGTCTATTTCCTAATCTGTAAAACACGATTGATAACCATGAAACCTTGACCCCATTTGAATTGTGGCTCACACCAATTAAATGGCCAACTAATGTAAGCTGTCACTGTCACTTTCATGGTCACTGTCAGTGGCTAGCACGGTGCTGAGCACATAATTGGTTTTAATTTAAAATATTCACAAATTCTCTCAAGTATTTAGTATCCTATAAGTGGGCAGACACCAATGAACTACCAAGCTCTTTTTTTCTCTAAGCACTTGGAAACCTTTCTTCTCCTTCTTGCTGAGGGATTTGCATGTGCTGTTTAGCCAGGGCCGATTCTATTAGGAGACTTAATCATATGGGCAGGGCACTGAGCCAGGGTAAGAAGAGATTCAATTAATTCCAGTGCTCAATCTCTTTGAACCTCGTATGAATAGAGGACAGGCCGGCTCTGGAAACCGTTCCTTTATCCCTTCCATAATGTTTATTGAAGCAACTTTGAGTCAGGCCTGCACATGGAGCTAAGACACCTCACTGAATAGGAATGGTTCCCACATTCATGCTATGAATCTGATAAGGTAAATGTTACAATGGCTGCCTCAGAAAGTTCCAGAGAACCTGGGAGAAAGAGCTCCTAGCTATACCTAGACAGTAGGGCTTCTGGGACAGGTGGGGGAAATCAATGTGTGACCTGGTACCTAAGATATCTTTGTAAATAGGCAGAAAAATAGCCTTTCTTGGCAGAGAGAGGCTCTGAGAGTAGATGGCAAGGGATGCTGGGAATTATATGTACTATAGTCATGTCAGAGTATGAAATATCCACTTACAGAGATATGAGAATAGACATCAGAGTCATGTGCTCCCTGCTAGTCTAAGAACTGTCACTTGGTCCTGTAGGAGATGTGGGACCAATATAAATAACTGAGCAGTGGGACAGCTCTCCTTGGTTGATATGATAGAAGGCTCTGTCTGACAGCTAGTGGAGGAAGGGTTTGGGTGTAGGAGTTGTGTAGGATGGAGTGGGAGGGAGGGATGTGGCCACAGTCACTATGATCAGAGACAGAATGATTGTCAGGAGACAGCAACGAAAGTCCAGGTGTGAGCTGACCAGAGGACTGCTCCAGAGAAATGAATCCTAATTATGATCATGGCAGTGGATGAGAGAAATGCAAGTGGTAGCCACTGGCATCAAGGAGACAGTGACATCTGAAGCTGGGGTGGTAGGGAAAGCATTGCTCTCTGTTAAAGTTTCCCAGGATTGGGGGGGGGGGGGGAGAAGATGCTGAAATTCTTGCTGAGAAAGAATCAATGATCGGGCAAGGTGTGTAACAAAAGATAACAGCATGGGCCTCAAGATAATGGAAATAGAACCCTCTTGACTTTAATTATGAAAAACAGAAGAGATTTGTGTAAGATTTAAACTGTCGCCTCTTGTTCCCAAGATGAAACAACCATTATAAAATAGTTAGGCCATAGGCCCAAGATGCCAGGACCAGATAAATCCCTGCAGATAGTTGCCCACAAATTTAAGATCTTTAAAGATGAGCTAGATGTGGTGGTACACACCTTTAGTTCCGGCATTTGGGAGGCAGAGTCAAGGTCTCTGTGTTTGAGACCAGCCTGAATTGCATAATGAATTCCAAGACAAACGACGGCTGTGTAGAGAGACCCTGTCTCAAACAACAAACAAAAAGATGTCCGAAAATATCTGAGTCCTTGTGGTAACATCATAGCCCATGATAACGTCTTGGTGGAGTACCTTTCCCAGGATCCTCAGAAAACCATCACCAACTTCTTTGCTGAGGTTGCACTGACACACAGCACATCTTGTATCTATGACAGTAGAAGAGGTGAATGGCATTTTTCATCCCAGAATATAATCTGTCTCTTAGCAGATAGGTTTTGATAGAGTATTAAAGAAAATAAATAAACAGATTACAACTACTTAGTCATGACTTAATGAGCCAAACGAAGACAATGGCACTTAAAGAGAAGATGGTGTATTCTGTCCACGTGTTAGAGGGCTGGTTTCCAAGGTGGCATTATTGGGAGTTGGTAAACCTGCAGGATTTCACTTACACCTTTTTTTAACAGCCTGTTGGGCAACACAAAGGCCTTCTGTTGTCAGGAACATACCATTCAGGGGGACTGGGGGGCAGGGAACTCTTTACATCTTGGCTTTTTGCCATGAAGTACACAGAAAAGTTCTCTACCATTGCCTTCTGATGTCCCCTCCAGAAGCCCAAAGCAATAGATTGCCCTGGTATTGGACTGGAAGCTTCAGACCTATAAAATAAACTCTGCTGCTTTGCAAATTTCATACATTTTGTTATAGTACAGTGAGTGTGAGTGATGTGCTCAGAAACTGTGTAGAACATGGTGACTGGACTTTAGAGATGAGATGGAAAAGGGAGACCCACATGTTTCTGGGCTTTGAGGCTTTATATGTGAAGGGGGAGAGAAACAAAGAAATTACATTGGAAAAGAGAGCAAGTTTTTAACCATTTGTATTGGTGATTCCTATGAGACACCTAAGAATATAATGTTTTGAAAGCCACAAGTCTAGAACTCAAGGATGAGCCATGATCATGATCATATAAGTACCCAAAGTAGATATGGTAGAGCAAGGATAGAAACCTGGAAATGACCCATGTTTATGAGTGTGGCAGTGGAGTCAGAGTAGGCAGTGCCATGCAGTGCCATGGAGCTGAAGAGAACAATTAGGGATAAGTTCTGAGGAGGAGGGACTGGATAATCTCAGAGTGTTTGGGAGAGACCACATGAAGCAGATGCAGTTTTCAGAAGAGCAGGCTGGAGCTAGAAGCTAGATCTCCGAGAGCCCAGAACGAGCCCACTGTGAGAAGGGAGAGGCAGCAGATACAGATGCTGGAGATGTTCGGCTGTGTATGGGCAGGGAGGTGCAGCAGTAGATGGGCGGCTGATGCAGGGGTGTGGGGACCTCAAGTGTGTTTATTCCTCATAAAAAAAAAAAGAGACTGTTGGGGTAGCAGCAGTGTGTGGGAATAATGAATGGTCTCTAAGAGTGACAGAAACTTGATAGCATCCATGAGCTGAAGGACAGAGCCAGGAGGGAAGGAGAGAGGGAAGAGACAGTCAATGGAATGCAGCCTGTGAGAAGGTTGGAGATAGACCCAGACCACAAATGGCACTTGGGTGACTGGGAAAACCTTTCAGCCTTTATTATCTTTTAATTAATTAATTAATTAGTTAATTGATTAATTGATTTTATGTTCATTGATGTATTGCCTGTATGTATGTCTCTGTGAGGATGTTGGAGCTGGAGTTTCAGACAGTTGTAATCAGCCAGGTGTGTGCTAGGAATTGAACCCAGGTCCTTTGGAAGAGTAGCTAGTTCTCTTAACCACTGAGCCATCTTTCCAGCCCCCTTTGAGCCTTTATATGGGAAGTGAAGAGAAAGAAACTTCAGGTAATCCTGGGTAAGACTAGTTAGGCTGGGAACAGGGCAGCAAGCTCAGGTTTACCATTGATGCTGTCTGTCTCCCTCAGGACAGAGATGATGTTGTTTGCTAAAGGAAAGAGAGTGGGGTGAGGGATGAGAAGCAAGGGGAAGGTTTGGAGCGGTCCCTGAGGAGGATGAGCGCATTGTAGACTCAAGGTTTCAGGGCTGGGCAATGAACAGTGATGGCTGTGTTGACAGAAACCAGAGTTGTTACTTCGGGGGAAAGATGTTAGTTATGTTTTAAGCAGTTCAGGACAGTGGCAGGAAATCCATATGAACAACTCCTACAGGTATCAAGAACATCTCAAGGGAACATAGCTACTAAAAGCCAGCATCTTCTCCAGTATCCAGCCTCACTAACTGAGCAGAACTCAGGGTCACCTCTGAGGACACAGGGTGGTGAAACAGGTCCTTGTAGCGTGAGGTCTCAGTCAGAGGCATAGAGGATAAGATTATTGAATTCCTGAAGCTTTGGTGGGAAAGTAGACATGGAAGTCCTGCTGGAAAAGTAGATTGAGGAGAACTCTTCTGGAAACTTTCTAATCTCTGTGCTTCTGTAACATAGCCTTGCTCAGAAAGCATGTCCACATGCTCTGGGAAGAGGTGCTTGTTGATTTTGATTTCAGGCTTTCCTCAGCCCCAATAGCTTCCCAAATATTTCGTTTTTAGAAGACAAATAATAACTGGGTTTTCTGGAATTTCAAAATAAAAGGTAAAGTTTTTTTTAAAAAAGTTTTACGTCGGGACTGGAGAGATGACCCAGCGGTTAAGAGCACTGACTGCTCTTCCAGAGCTCCTGAGTTCAATTCCCAGCAACCACATGGTGGCTCACAACCATCTGTAATGAGATCTGATGCCCTCTTCTGGTGTGTCTGAAGACAGCTACAGTGTACTTACATATCATAATAAATAAATAATAAATAAATAAATAAAATGTCATCTGTTAACATGAAAGGGAAATTAAGCTTAAAAGGAGTTTTATATCTTTTTTTACTTTAAGTGGATGAATGTTTTATCTTGGGTATGTCTGTTCATCACGAGTGTACCTTGTCCCTGTGGATGTCAGAAGAGGGTATCAGATCTCCTAGAACAGGAGTTATAGGCAGCTGTGAGATACTTGTGGGTGCTGGGAATAGAATTCTGGTCTTCTGCAAGAGCAGCCAATGTTCTTAACCACTGAGCTATCTCTCCAGCCCCACAAGTGAAGATCTAATTTAAGATATTTTACTACAGTATTTTAAAGGAAAAGATACTGTTTCTTGGAAACAAACCTAACTTAGTTAGGGTTGCTATTACTATGATAAAAAAAATCATGACTAAAGGAAATTAAGGGGAAAGGGTATATTTGGCTCATGCTTCCACACTGTAGTCGTTCACTGAAGGAAATCAGGACAGGAACTCGAACTAGGCAGGAACCTGAAGGCAGGACCTGATATAGAGGCTATGGAAGAGTACTGCTTACTGGCCTGCTCAATGTGGCTTGCTCAGCCTGCTTTCTTATAGAAGCCAGGCCTACCAGCCACCCACAATGGGTTGAGCCTTCCCACGTCAATCACTAAGAAAATGATCTAAAGGCTTGCCTATAGCTAGATCTTATGCAGGCATTCCTGACTGAGGTTCTCTCCTCTCTGATAACTCTAGCGTGTGTCAAGTTGACATAGACCAAGCCAGGACAAGGCCTTTGCTAGTTTAACAGAAAAGGGGAAAAAAAATCTAAGCTGCCCCACAGCCTCACCATTTGTCTTAGTCCCAGCTTTATATCTGCTCGCTTCCACCATTCTTCACAGCTCTCTGTGTGGCCCATGAATGTAAGTGTGACTGGCTCTCACTTCTCTACCCACACACACATATGCTAGGTCCCATTCACTCCTTCTTTCCTGGCTTCTGTCCATCTACCCAGTCCTGACCATTAGCAGGTAAGGGTGTAAACTCACCACCCCATAGTTAAGAGAATAGAAATGATCAAACAGAATCTAAAAATAAAAACAATTATTTAGCATGAAGATGCTGTGATGGAGCAAACAGGTACCGTGAACATGAAGCAAGGCTTTGTGGATGACGTAACCCTGAAGCATGGGAAAGAGCCAGTTACTTATTGAGTGAGGTGTTCCCAAGGGAATAAGTCTTCAACTGTGTGAAGATCAGGATGAAAGATCATGGCTAGGACAGAAAAACCTTAGGGGTGTGGATGGTACACAGAGCCAGATGGCAGAAAACCTGTCTAGCATGCATAAGACCCTGGATTTGACCCCTAGGACCACATAAATAATATGTAATAGCATTTGGAAGGTAAAGGCAGATAGATCAGGAATTCAGGGTCATCCTTGGCTACGTAGAGTTTGAGACCAGCTTTAGTGACATAAGACCCTGTCTAAAATGAAAGGGTGGGGCAGCAAGTAGAACAAAATGAGACTGAGTAGTTACATAAGGGGCCACATTATAGACCATGGTAATTCTAAAAGTAATTCAGATGGCTGTGTAATAGAAAAGTAATTGACACAGAATGTTTGTCTGTATGTTTGTGTACCTGTATGCATGTGGCTATGCATGCGTATGTGTACACATATATGTGGAAGCCAGAGGACAACATTGAATGTTGTTGTTCAGATGCCATTCCTCTTGTTTCTGAGATAAGAGCTTGCCAAGTAGGCAAGGCTGGCTGGATAGTGAACTCCAGGAATGTTCCTGTCTCCACCTCCAACATGTGATACCATGCCTGACTCTTTGATGTGAGTTGTGGGGATAGAACACAGCTTCACACTTGTATAGTAAGCACTTTGTTTGCTAAGCCCAGCCACAGATTAATGTGTGTAGAATGTCATTTACCTGAGTGGCAGCCAGTGGTGCAATGGTTATCATGGTGTGGGCAAGAGATGAAGAGCAACATCACAGAGGATTACAGAGACTGGGAAAGGTTTGCTTTTGTGACTCATGTGTCTTGGTCACACCCAAGAGTTCTCAGAAAAAGCTCTAGAGTCACCTTTACTTTATTGTAATACCAATTAAGCACCCATTATGAGCACCCACGGTATGCATAGTACATAAGACACTAACCCAAGAACTAGAAGAGAAATGGACACAAAAGGTATCAGAATAGAGGGATCAGGATTCTAATAGCATGGGGTATTGAAGTCCGAGGAGGAGGCACTAATCTAGCCTGAGGAGAGATGAGAATCAGAGATAGACTCTGATTTTCAAAAAGCATTTAACCTAGTAAGTGGACACACCAGGTCCAGCACAGCCTTGCAAAGACTCAGAGGATATGTACAGAGGCATAACACCAAGGTAAGGACAAGGAAAGCAGAGGCTGGAAACGTTGACAAGAGCCAGATCAGGACAGTGGACATAACATAGGGGCTTCAGGAACAACTCACAGCAGGTAGTAGTGTGGATAGCTGAGAGAGGCAGAGGTTCCAGCACCAGGAGCTCCTTACTGCACAGTCTCTCTCATAGCTCCTCTCTTATATGCCCTACAAGGGTCCCACCCCACTCATGGAATATCAAGCAACGTTTACTGTAGAGGGATTTTAATTCTGGCAAGAGATCATATCTGAAGACTTTCTAGGTCTGTGTAATCTGGCTGGAATACAGACAAGTCTTTAATTCCAGGAGACAGAGGCAAGCATCTCTGAGTTCAAGGCCAGCCTGGTATTGAGCAAGTGTCAGGAAAAGAAAAGCTTAGGTCCAGATATGGTAATACACACCTTTAATCCCAGCACTCTGGAGACAGAGACATGATCTGTCTCTGAGTTCTAGTCAGTTCTGTTCAGTCAGTTGGTGGAATTCAGAGGCAGTTTTACCAGGAGAGTATTACAGAGTCAGGTTGAAGAGAGAACAAGCTAGACACAGGTGAAGACAGAACAGACCAGAGAATGAGAATGAGCCAGAAGATCAGAACAGATTGCTTGAGTTAGTTTGAGGCCAAGCATGGCAATTCAGTGAGAAGTGGAAAGAAACCTGTTTGAATCAGTCAACTTGGAGAGCAGTTTGAGCCAGAACAGCTGAGATGAACAAGCCAGCCAGAGTTCAGAAAGAACTAGAAAGGGCGAGCTTATTCAGCAGCAAGTTTCAGAGGCTGAAAACATTCTAGGCCTAGATTAGATTGTATGGAGGCTAGAAGCTTCCAGGACTAGGCCTAGGTTATCAGACAGAGGAAATAAGCCTCGGAGATGACAATTACATTAGGAGAATAAAAAATACTTTTACAATGTACTTCTGCAAACCTGCCATGTTTTTCCATGCCTCCTGCCCTCTCTCCTGCCACTCTCTAAATCCTAAAGGGGGAACCCAAGACTGTACACATCCTTAAAGCAATCTTAAGTTAGTCCATTTTCCATGCCATAACAAAATGCCTAAGGGCCAGGTACTTGTGAAAAGAGGTTTAGCTATCTAAGCATCATGAAGTTGCCTGCGATGAGGCCCCTCCCCCTGCTCTACTGCACCACATCATGGTTGGAAAACATGCAAAAAGGGGAAGTCACATGACAAGACAGAAAGCCAAAGAGAGACCCTAAGTGGGCCACTGTATCAATGTTCTTGTTGCTATGGCAAAATGCCTGAGGAAAGCAACTTAAGGAAGTTCTTTTGTCTCACAGTTTGAGGGTATGGCCCATCATAGCAGGGAAGACATGGTAGCAGGAACTGGAGACAGCTGGTCACAGCAGGGAGCAGAGAGCAGTGTGTTGTCCTGTTTGAATTTTTCTTTTTTGTAGTCTAGGACACCAGCTCATGGAATAGGGCAGCCCACAGTTAGGGTGGGGCTGCCCACCTCAGTTAACCTGATGTAGTTAATTCCTCACAAACAGGGCAAGCTTGGGACTTGTCTCTGGTGACTTTAGACCCCGTCAGGTTAGCAGTTAGTATTAACCATCACAGTCACATTTATTACTTTGTTTTGAGACGGGGGTCTCATGTACCTCAGGCTGACTTCAAGCTTGTTATGTAGCAGAAGATGTCCTTGGGCTTCTCCTCTTCCATCCTCTCTACTTTGCTAGTGGATTACAGTTGCACACCACCTCATTCAGTTTATGTGGTGTTAGGGATTAAAACTAGGGCTTTAGACATGCTAGGCAAGCATCCTACCTCCTGAGCTACATCACCAACCACTGTTGCTCATGTGTAAAAACCTCCTTTGTGAATAAACCAGGGTCTTACAAAACTGTTTTAGCTCCCTTTAGGTTTTTGATCCTTCGGTCTTATGTAGCCCAGGCTGGCCTTGAACCTGCTATGTAACTGAGGATGACTTTAAAATCCTGATCCTCATGCCTCTACTTTCCAGGGTCTGGGATTACAGTTTGTGCCATCATGCCTACCCTTCGATTTCTTTTGAGGGCAGATTCTTCAATGACCAAATTACTTCCTGCTACCCCCAACTCCTTAAAGCTTCCAACATGCCCACCCTCAGGGTCAAATTTCTAATATGTGAATCCTTTAGGAACATACCCAAAACAAATCTAAACCCTGAAAGTATCAGCTGAAATGCTTAATAATAGAAGGTTTCTATAGTAAGCTAGCCACCACTTAAAATGATGTAGAAACTAAGTTAACATGGTATGTTGTTAAATTTTAAAACATCAGGTACACAATATAGTCTGTGTTTGAGTAGGTGTGGTACATCTGTGTGGACAAGAGTAAAATAGCAGCTGTACTTATCTCCATGTGGGCAGATTGCTAAGGGATTTTAGACCTAATCTTTTGACTTACATTATTTAAATTAACAAACACACAGTTGGTATATCATGATCAATTCCCCACCCCTGAACAAAGCTGCTCTAGGGATCGGCTTGGCACAGTGCAGAGAAGCACTTGACCTCTGGCTGGTTCCTGTGACTGCACGCTGTTGACACAGCAGTATTTCTGCCCAGGAGGACTGCAAGTGAGACTAATTCATTAAGTGCTTCCAGTCCCAAAGATGACAGGAGCCAGGAAAACATAAAGTCTCGTTACTCTGACAGCCGGTAGCCTTGATGTCTGTGTGTTTATTTATTAACTGGACTGCACGGATCCATTCTCCCACAAGCACTGTAGCTGACCTTGACACAGATCTCATTCTCACAGAAGATGAAAATCACAAGAACACTGTCCTAGGAAGGGACATGAACTTGAATGACAGAGTCGGCCAGGGCTACTGTAAGGTAGTAAGAGATGAGAATGTTGAGGGATTTGGTTCTCTCTCTCTCTCTTTCTCTGTGTGTGTGTGTGTGTGTGTTTCTGTGTCTCTGTGTCTCTGTGTCTGTGTGTGTGTGTATTAGGCACAAAGTACAAAATGTTTTATATATACACTTCCCCTTTTAAGTTATAGCTATTCTGTGAGGAATTCTTCCCAGTTTAAAGCCTCTAGAACTGGGATTTAGAGAGAATGAATAATTAGTAAACAGCAAAAGTTAAATTTTAGTATGGCTAATTCCAAATTCAGACCACCCCTCTGCTTCCCTTTTTAATAGGCTGCTGTTATAAGCAGGGAATTTTAAAGCTTGGGAAAAACATTCTATTGATTTTGGCTTAGAAGGTTCCCAGCAGGAAGTAGATGCCAGATGTTCTTTGTTCAATGGATGGATGAATGAATGAACAAAAGAAAGAAAATTCTAAAAGGTCATGTAATCAGATCAAGGCAGAGAGAAATAATCATGTTAGGAACCCATCTCAGAAATAGATGTTACAAATGAACTGAACGCAGCAAACAAACGCTCTGTAGTTCTGTTTCCCGGCCCAGATATACAAGTGCATGCCTGCTGCAATAGAGTAAACATCAGGAGAGTCACTTTGCTGGGGCTCAAGAGAGCTGGGATCCTGCTGGGTATGTGGGTCAATCAGTCCTGGTGCAGTTTAGGGGAAAAGAGGTGCTGGCCAAACTCAATGTCTACTGTTCTTATTGCTAATCGACCACTTGGCCCTGCTGGGTCCTCACTGTTTGCCTGAATCACTTATGGTCTGAGGACACAGAGAAAAGAAGTCCCAAACACAGAAGCCTCCCGGACCACTTGTGAGAGAAATGTTTTCTTTTCCTATGCCTGTGATGTATCAAACTGACAGGCATCCCCTGGCTCAAATGAAGAGCTGTTTTTCTCCATGTGTGTGCTGTCAGCTCTAGGAATGCTCAACACTGGTTATTGGGTCAGCAAGCAGAAATGGAGAGAAGCTTTGTTCACCCCCTCTTTCTTTAAGCATCTTCTTGACTGTGCACAGTAAAGGCTCAACAACACCGCTCCCCAGCTCAGAACAGGTGTGATGCCATTGGACCCAGACTACTGTGAGGGACACAACAGAAATTCTTCAAGTATTTATGGCCCAAGAGTTCAGAGCATAGAGAAGGAAAACACAATGTTCCCTGTAGCCTCTGGAGCTCTTAGCTGGGACCACTAGAACAAAACAGCTTAGCAAAGAAAAGAAGCTTATGTACGTCTAGGTCTGATATCTACATGACAGGGTGTATAAGGCAACCAAGTGGTTTAGGATTCAGGTTCCGGCATCAGCAGCATCAGCAGCTGAAGACAAAGAGAGGCTCGTATGGGAGAGCCACTTTTGGAGAAAGTACAGCATAAAGCGTGCATGTGTGTTGTATACATAAGTGTGAACATGCATGGACATGTGTAAAAGACTAAGGAGGATTCTGAATGTCCTTCTTTATCATTCTCTGATCTCTGGCTTTCTTGCTGAACTGGAAGAAGCTAGGCTGGCAGCTGGGGAGACCCAGTCATTACATTATCCTACCTGTCCACCCGAAACAGCACTGTGCTTACAGGTGTGTATGTGGCCACAACCAACTTTTTACATGAGCACAAGAATTTAAACCTAGGTCCTCATGCTTGGACATCAAGTATTTTTGCCAGCAAGCCATCTCCCCAGCTCACAACCCTTATTAAGTGAATTTAAACGGACACTTTCTCAGTTGATTGTTTTGTCTTTTGGCAATACTGGGGACTTAAGCCCAAGGCTTTATGCATGCTAACTAAGCAAGTGTGCTACCACTGAGCTATCTTCTCAGTCCTCCTGCTGGTGAGAGATGAATTTGGGTTTCTTCTCCACGTACACAAAGAAGACACACTTACAAATGAACATTTTCCCTATTTTAAGAAATGTACATTTTCCTCAGAAGAATCATTCATACTGTGTTCTCACAGTTTCTCTTGTGTCCGTTATGTCTCAGAACAACCAGATCAAAGCATCCCTTTTGCCAAAAAGTCGTATTTTGTGGTGCATATTCTAGTTAGTCTACAACAGTGTCCCAGAGAGAGAGAGAAACAGAACACAAACTGACTTTACAGTTACACAGCAATGCCATTGAAATGAGGCTTGGGCGCTCACTCTATAGATAATTGGGTTCATTTTCTAAAACACAGGGCTTGCAGGTTGGGGGGACGACACTCTACTTCTATGCAGCTTCTGCTCTAACAATGTGTAATTCTGTAATCACAGCTCTGAAGAGAGCACAGAATCCCTTAGAGAACCATATGTAGCAGGAGAAGAGGCAAGTGGTCTCTGGTGCTGGGCTGTAGTAAATCCTACTTTACAGAGTGGGAAACAAAGATCAGAGCTACCCCTCTTTACCAAAACAAATGACAGCAGGGAAATCCAAAGCTTTGGACTGGAACTTCAAGCTGACTATCTTCTGTTGGTCCAGGAAAGATACTGTCTCGGGTGTATAGAAGAATTTAAGTTCCTCCCCTTGTCCTCCTGTCACTTTTTTCCTGGCCCATCTTGCCAGGAACACCCAATTTGGATTGAGAAACTATTTTTGAAAGTTATTCCTAAGGCATTACACATGTACACATGATACACACACACACACACACACACACACACACACACACACACACTGGGTGAACTCTTTGAATTTAACCTGGGAAGTCATAATCATTCTTGGGCTACAGAAACTGAACTAATCAAACTCATGATCATAATCATCCCAAACTCATGAGAACTTTGATTCACACAACTGGTTGGTAGCCGTTAAGTCTCTGGCCAGTTCTCCTGAGCCTGATTCCCACCTCACCATTGGAGTACTGAGATTACAGGAGCATGCCATTGCACTTGGATTTTTATGTTCATTTCAGAGTTTGAACTCACAGCTTTTTACCCACCAAGTCATCTCTCTGATCTTGAGGCATAGGGCATGACTCCTGAAGCACAGGTGGGACATGGTATTTCAAGACGTGTTATCTGTAGAGTCTGAAGAGAGGACCTCAGAGAACAAAGAAGCCTGCAGATACCAACACTCCAGGCCGGTGTGGGAGGTCATGGCAGCAGCTAATGACAGTGGTTAGGAACTGGGGGGGGGGGGGGGGGGGGGGGGGAGGACACGTGCTCTTGTACTCTCTTGGAAAGTAGCTTCCTACTAATAAGTCTGAAAACACTCAGCAGGCTCTGGCCTCAGCAAGGGATTCAGGGACTCAGCCTTTCCCAGCTCCCAGCCCCCTCTGCCAGCTCTTAGCACCAGCGAGCTTTTAATCTCCTGCAAGGCTGCCTGCTGGAGTATGCTACACGTTTGTATCTGTCTCTCCGCATTGCCTGCGTGTCACTGCTCTTGGCAAACAGGAAGTCTCCTTTCTTCCCAGAATGCTCCCCAAGGATGGCCCAGCCCTTGACAAAGACTAACACATTTTTTCCTTTCTCTTATTGGTGAAACCCCAACACACACACACACACACACACACACACACACACACACACACACCACCTACTCCTACTTTCCCTGATCTATCCAGTTCCCAGCACCCGATTCCTATAGCCTTGTAGGAAGTAGTCGTTCAGATTCCTGATAGATAAAGAAAAGCTCAAATGCTTCCGGCCTCACCAACCTTGTTTTCCTAATTTGCCCCCTAAAAGGAGAATAGGCAGATCCCAATGCCTTTCCAGCCCAGACAAAAGTCAGGGCACCCTGCAACTCTATGGTATCCTTTTAATTCTTACAGCAAAAAGGACCCGTGAAAGCCATGGTACAGAGACTTTGGGTAGAGAAAGGACATAGGAAAATTGGCAGAGGAGAAATGAAGGGGAGTAGTAGGTAGGCAGAGATGTATGTGAGCAAAGTACAATAATGTACGTATGCAATCGTCTTCTATGATGGCTTTTAAGTCAATTCTGAAAAACACTTAGAATTTAAAAAGGAGGCTGGAGTGGTGGCTCAGCAGCTAAGAGCACTTACTGCTCTTGCTGAGGACCCAGGTTTGGTTCCCAGCATACACATCACAGCCACAAATGCCTGCAATTCCTGGTCCAGAGAACCCAACTCCCTCTCTTCTGGCCTGTGGGCTCCTGCGCATACACATTGCGTGGATGTAGGGAAAGAGGAACACTTATTCAGTGTTAGTGGAAGTACAAACCAGTGCAGCCACTGTGGAAATCAGTGCAGAGATTCTCAAAAAGCTAGAAATGGATCAACCATATGATCCAGCTATACCACTCCTGGGTGTATCCCCAAAAGACTCTATATCCTGCTGCAGAGATAAATTGTTCATCCACGTTCATTGCTTCTGGTCCATGTAACCAGGAAATGGAAACAACCTAGATGTCCATCATTTGATGAGTGGATAATGAAAAGGTGATATTATTCAACTATAAAGAAAAATGAAATTATAAAATTTGCAGGAAATGGGTGGAACTAGAAATAGTTTATTCTGAGTGAGACACCCCAGATCTAGAAAGGTAAACACTTCATTTTTGTATGTGGATGTTAGCCTTAAATCTCTAGATATGTGTTTCATTTGGAATATCCTCAAAGGTTAGGAAACCAGTAAGGGGCCATTGTGGGTCAAAGACATTTAAAGGGAAGGTGGACAGAGCAAGTGGTCTGGGGAGGGGCTAACAGAACAGGAAGGACTAAATGAGATGGGAAATGAGAATCCAGAATACAGGGGACCGTGTGAGGACCGTGTGATGAACACTTTTGAAAATGCTATACGGAAAGCTACTACTGCAGAAGCTTCCTGAAATCTGTATACATATAAAAGGAGTTACCCTTTAGCAAGGGGTGGGGTGGGGTGGACAAAGCCTTTCTCAGCACTATAGGCTATCAAGCAAAATGCCTAGTGCCAAGTATGGGTTACCTCTTTTCCAGTTGTTGGTCAGTGGGGTCCCATACACCCTCCAACATGACAGGCTATTGCCATCACTCTTGGTTACTCTCCAGAACTTGACAGTTGGACTCTAGCTTTCATGGTGCCAGAAGTTTCAGTTTATGCTACTTGGGGAGAAAGTCATTTAATAATCATACCCAGCTGTGAAACTACGGTAGCCAGTGGCCTGGCAAGACTGGATGGTACAATACTGGCATGAATGTTATAGGAAGAACCAGCTGCTTCCTGACTGAATTTAAAGCCTGCTCCACAAGACTGTACTCATGCCTGACACTGTGAACTGAGCCCAAACCCTATGTCTTAGTCCATAGGCCATAGGGAAGAAGGCAACAATTTTATTCAGCTAAATGGAACATATGTAAGTAGCCCCTAGATTCTTCTCTTTGTATCTGTAGGTTAGTGAACCTCTCAACCCTCATCAGAAAAGCTCTTTTTGTGCTATAAATACAGAGATCTACAACTAGCCAATGTGCAGAGAACATGGGACTATGGACCACTCTGCTCTAAATGAGACATTTATATCACCTTTCCTTCCCACAAGGCTCCAGGATCATTGTAAGGGCTAGATGCCGTGGGTGTCTGCAGTAAAATAGTATCGGCTAGACGTGATGGGGGTCATCGTGCACGTAAACTCACATGGGCTGTGACTATATGCACGAGACCAAGCCAACCAAACCCCAGCATGGGTGGGGGAGAGGCCATGAAGTCCCACCCCAGCTGAAAAGTTCTTAGCAATTGATGGCTGCTGTCAGAACGAGAGTATAGGTTTTCAGGGACGCAGCTCCTAGCAGGTTCCTCATGCTCCCGTAGATGGTCCTGTACCCATGCACACACAGGCAGAGGATGTGGACTCAGCAGGTTTAAAAATAAGAGAGAGGGGACATGAAGTTGGGAGGGAAGTGGGAGAGAGGACCGGGGAGGGACCGGAGAGGAGGGATGAGGGTTTGAACTCATCTAAACACATCTCACGTGTGTATGAAATTCTCAACAAATAAATCTTTTTTAAAAGCTGGACATGGTGTCGTACATCTTTAAAAATTAAAAATGCATGCACAAGAGACTTCATGAATAAAAACAGAATGAGGAGAGTCTAAAGTAAATGAGTAATTCAGGAATGCTGGCAGATGCCAGTAATCCTAGCACTCAGAAGGCTGAGGCAGGAGGATCATGAGATCTAGGCTAACCTAGGCTACGGTGAGACACTACGGCAAAATACAATAACACAATACAGTACCATACCATGCAATGCAATACAACATAATACAATACAGAACAGTGTACAATACAATGCAATACAGCACAGTACAACACAATACAGTATAGTACAATGCAATGCAACATCTAAACTTGGCATGGTACCCATGTTTAGATGCACAGCTAAACAGTGTTGATATGTCCACATTCTTGATTTCTTAAACCATTTCACCTTGTAAAACTGAAACTCTATACAAGTGATTCTCAACCTTCCTAATGCTGTAACCCTTTCATATGGTTCCTCGTGTTGTGGTGACCCCAACCATAAAATTATTTCTGTTGCTACTTTATAACTATAATTTTGCTGTTATGAACTGTAATGTGGATATTTGATATGCAGGGTATCTGATATGTGATCCTTGTGAAAGGGTCATTTGACCCCCAAACTGTCATGACCTCGGCTGAGAACAGCTGCCCTAAACCTACTAAGTGCTAATGCCCTCTATTCCTCCCATGGTCCTTGGCAAACTACTTTCTGCTTTGGTTTTTTTTTTTTTTTTTTTTTTTTTTTTTTGATTTTGATGATTTAGTCCACAGGAGCAGAATCATACAGTACTTGCCCTGTTGTGAATGGTCTATTTTTACTTAGCACAATGTCCTTGAAGTTCTTGCATATTGTACCATATGACATGATTTCCTCTTTCAGGCTAAATAGTATTCTGTGGCACACATATCCAACTTTTAATCCATTCCTTTGTTGATGAAGATTTGGGCTGCTTCTTCAGTTTTTTTTCTTACACCTTAGTTTGCATCTGGTTACCTACATAAACCAAGTGAGTTACTAAATACCCTGTAGCCAGTAAAATATGTTTGTATAGAGTTTTATCATTGTCTTCTGAGACAACATTTAGGAGTCTCTGGTTAGTCCTGGGATAATCTAAGATAGACCCTATGAGAACTCTGAAGGCCATAGACATGAGTAATGACTACTGGTATTATAGTACCAGTGACTATGTGCCCATGAGGATACCCAGCCTTGGCTTTGGTCAAATGTTTTCTGTGCACGCACATTAGATTTACTAGGGAAGTGTGAAGTTATTTGTGTTAATGAGATTACATCATTTTTTAAATTTTTTACATGTGTATGTGTGTATATGTATATGTCAGGGGTATGCATGTCCCTATAGAAGCCCGGGGTTGATGCTGAGAATCATTCTCCACTGTTCTTTTACCTTATTCAGTGAGGCAGGATCTTTTGATCAAGCCCAGAATGCTAACTGATATGGCTAGTCTCTTTAGCCAACTTGCTCTGGACTATTCAGGTACACGGAAACTCTGGAAATCACCAACTGGTCATCAGGGGACATCGAGAAAATGAGGTGTTACTTACATGGGTGTGAGTGACATCAGCATGGATGGGATGAAGGACAGTTTAAGAGGCCAATCAGGAGGCGCTAGAACAACCCAAAAAGACAAGATTGCTGGGAGTCAATGGTCAAGGCCTTGGGTGTGAACACCCAAATAGGAGATAATTAGAAGGTGAATTTGGTCATAACCAGGGGTGGCTGGATGTGGGTGGTTAGAAAAGAGAGAGATAAAGATGTAAACAAACAAACCGATAGCTTTACTTCATGCGGCATCCAAACTGAGTAGAAGCTAGGAAGGTTGAGACTGCTAATAGGAATGTCTGCTAGGAAGGTGGCTGCCTTGGTTCACACATGTAACCCAAGGACCAGGAAGGTAGGGCAGAGAATTGAGAATTCAAGGTCACCCTCAGATACATAGTAAGTTCAGGGCCAGCCTGGCCTACATGAGACCTATGACAATGAATATGCTAGTAGTAAAATAAATTAAACTTTTTAAAAAGGAATGTCTGGTGAAGAAGCATTCCAAGTTCAAGAAGGAAGGCTTGGGCCCCAAGATGGGATAACCCATGGAGAAGCCTGAGCCTTCCTACCATGGCCGCAGCTGTCTCTATACCACACCCATCCTTGCTGAGTTCCTGTTCATTTATCTGGTCTGCACAGCAGCAGTAACATTTTATTCTTCAGAGTGAGGGAAGAGGGAGCAGAGTTCCAGCACAGAGAAGCAATTAATAGTAAAATTTACTCCACTTTCAGCAATGATTTGCTGAGTTCCAGTGGCCCAGGAAGCAAGGGCGGCTCTATCCAAACAGAATATCAAAATGTGTTCTAAAGCAGGGCAGTGTTAGCACACGCCTTAGAAAGGCGCACACCTTAATAAAGGTGGCACAGGCCTTTCTAGTCTCACTTTACTCTCTTCTCCTTGCTGCCCCCCACCCCCACCCCCACCCCCACCATCCTGGAATTGTTTGTGTTCTTCAGAAACACCATGCTTGGGGGAGGGGGAGACAGCTCAGTAGTTAAGAGCACAGGCTGCTCTTCCAGAGGAACCAGGTTCGATTCCCAACACCAATATGGTCTATAACTCCATTTGCAGAGGGATCCAACACCCTCTTCTAGCCTCTGTAGGTACTATACATACATGGTGCACAGACATACATGCAGGCAAAAAAGCACTCATACACATAAAACAAATATAAACAAATCTTTAAAAAAAAAAATACCATGCCTTTCCTCGTCTCTCACCCTTGGTACATGCTGCTCCTCTGCCTAGGACACTCCCCCTTTCCCTTCCTTTTTCCCATAAGCCTTTGGTCTGGAAAACTTCCCCAAAATCAGCTGGATCTCATCTCCTGTAAGAAGAAATCTGCCTTGACCTCTCTCTTTTCGTCTGCAGGTACCCCTGCCCTGCTCACACAGAAACCCCGTCATCAGATCACTTCACCCTCTTCCTTATTGTAAGTGTTCCACAAATATCTTTTTGAATTAACAGAACGTATCTCAGTTGAAAGAAAGCAAGGTGTTCAATATTCTTGATTGTCTCTAGATAACTCCATGCTTTCACAGTTCCCTGGTCCCATGGCCACTGAAGGGGGTTTTATCGTGGTACGTGTTCAGGGCCTCAACTGGTCGGCTATGTGGTCCAAGGTGGTCTCAGACAGCTTCAGCTGCTAGACGCTCTCACTTATTGCTACCATCTCAGCGCAGGCAGACTCCAACAGTGGCCTCAGAGTCTTTCTCTTTGGTCATTGGAGCTTCCAAGTGGTCTCACAGCCCCTGCCCTGATGGAGTTTCTGTGGGTCCCTTGCCCAGTGTGCCCCACTGATTGAATCTCCACCCACGTGGCACCCATAGAGCTTCACTTGACACTGGGCCCCACCCATCGCATGCTCAGAATCCATCTTCTTTAACTTTCTGGGCCTCACAGAGGTACCACTGTGAGAGCCTTGGCCTCTTTGGCTCTTTCCCTGTTCTCTTCTATTGCTCTCAAGCGGCCCTCTGTCCTGTGGTCCCACTCACTTTTTTCCTTACTTGCTGTTCTGTTTTTATGTCAACTTGACCCCAGCTAGAGGCATTTGGGAAGAAAAAAACAATCTTAATTGAGAAAATGCCCCAACCAGATTGGCTTATGGGAAAGCATGTGGCACATTTTCTTGATGATTGATGTAGACTGGGCTGGTGGTTCTCGGTGCTATGAGCAGGCTGAGCAGCCGTGGGGAACAAACCAGTAAGCAGCACACCTCTGTGGTCTCTGTTTCATCCATGTTCCTGCCTGGAGCTCCTGCCCTGACTTCTCTCAGAGAGAGTGTGGCTTGAGAGCTGTGAGATGAAATTAACCCTTTCCTCCCCACGTTGCTTTTGATCACAGTGTTTTATCTCTGCAATAGAAACCTAACCATGACACTCGCTCAGGCCCTTGCGCCTTCACTGCCTTTTTTAGTGTCTGTCTATCTCCTCGTTCCTGCCTCTTCCTTTCTGATACACCAAACTTAGATCTCCATCTACTGCAAAAGTCCCTGCCTATGTCCCCCATCCCAACATCCTGGCTCTCTGTCCCTCTCTTCAACAAGATTAATGACATCTGTGTCACCATAGAGCTACCATTCTCACACTGACAGTGGTCTCAGTAATGATGCCCATCCCTACCTAATCCCAAATCCCAAGGTGCAATTGGATAGAGATAACTCAGTGTTGTTGACCTCTGGCTTCTATTCATACACTTACATATGTGGTACATGGCCACACAAACATGTACATACAACAACAACAACAACAACACACACACACACACACACACACACACACACTGTTGCTGAAGCTCCTTCCCTGTGGGTGAAGTAACATCTACCCCTCCTCCTAAGACCCTAATGACAGAGGCATGACTCTTCCAAAGTTCATGCATCCTTGGCATCAGGGGGCCAGTGATCACCCTCTCTGAGACCCTCCCTCTCTTTGTTGGGACACTTATAGTGTTATGACCATAGGCAGCCATGATGGCCCCTGAAGGAGGACAGCCTTTCCTTGGTTCCCTTAAGTTCCAAGGAAACAAAGGGAGTTTCCTGCCCTTTTACGGGGAGAGGGAGTGGTGGTTGGGAATGCCATACAAGCTGGCCTACATCTTAGAAGTCAGGAAGACTGATGAGAACTGGCTATAACTCAAGGCCACCTTGGATCTGGGGTCCAGATGGGGGCAGGCCTACAGCTGCAAGGGGAGGGAGACAACTTAACTGTTGGTAAGACTACCAGGTTTCAATAGTTTCCCCTTATCAACTCTAAAGAGAGCTGCAAGGGCTGGACCCTGAATTCCTGGAAGAGGGGGGTTCACAAGAGCTCTAGCTAGCCTGTCTGTAACCGAACAGCACTTATGGGTCTGCCTCACCCCCTGTCCTTGTCCACTCTCTTCCTCGGCTGCTGACTTCCTAGCTCTCAATGTACGCTCTGTGAGATCCTGTCCCTGCCCACACATCTGCACAGCTGTTCCGGTGGCAGCCTTGCCTGGCGTTTCCCAGCTCACGGCCTGCAGCCCGGCCACCTCTCCTACTCTTATTTTACACTTCGATTGCTAAATATCACACTTCTCTTATCCAAGCAGCAAGCCCTCCGGACAAAGCCCTGTTTGTCAGTACTTCCATCCTCCCACTGGGCCATCTTTGGTATCTGCTCTACCTGGCCACCCCATAGGTCCAGCCCCCCTCTGATGTCCCTGGAACTCTCCTTGTGCTGTTTTGAATTTCTCCTACCCCTCCCCCCCACACACACACTCCTTTCAGTCTCATTTCTGAGAAGTCTCTATCCCAGATCCGGATCCCCGATTCAATCATTATGCCACCAAGTCAGTGTCTGCTCTGCCAAGTCCATTCATTCAAACAAGTAGTACTCAAGATGCAGCCCTGGTCCAGCCTCCATGTCACCTAAGACCTTGTTAGAAATGCACACTCTTGAAGCCACCCAGCTCTTACTGTTTCAGAAGCTTTCTTGGCCTGTGCCCTAAAATCCATGTTGAGTAACTCGGACACATACTGAAGTTTGAGGACCAGTGCTCTGAAACCTGACTCAGAGCATCTCTCCTCTGCTTAACATCCTAAAATACCTTGTGTCAGTTCGGTTTAGATTCAGTCAGATATGACAAATGAGGAAATACTTTAAAAACACAGGGATATATTTCTCTTGCATTTTGAAGAAGTCTGACCAAGCTGATGCAGTAGCTCCATGGTGCCATTAGGAGCCCGGGGTCATAGCTTTTCATTTCTACTTCCAGAGCACAGATCTCTTTAGCATCAAAGTCACCTTATGGTTCAAGAGAGCTGGGATAACCTGAACCATCACATCCTAATACTGACTAGGAAAGAAAGCATGAAAGTCAGAAGAGGAAACTCTTGCAGCTTGTCAATTCTCAAGAACCATCCTTCTAAGAGATCCAAATAGCACTCCTACTTAAAAGCAGTCCATCAGAATCTGGTCACAAGGTTGTACCAGACATATACTGGGGAAGCTGGGAAACATGGTTGTTGTTTTGGATGGCACTATGCCCAGGTAAAAATTAAGTTTCTCTCAAAAGGTTACATACCATATGGTTTAATTTCCATAACATTGTGAGATAGCAAAATTACAGAAAGGATTAACAGATCAGTGGAGGTGATGATGGCTATCAAGGAGTATCAGGAGAAGACTGAGTGTGGTGGCCCATCCTATGTTCAGTAAGTGAGGACATGAAGCATTTGAGGTCATCTGTGGCTACATAGTGAGTTTGGGGCTAGCCTGGACTACATGAGAACCCACATCAAAACAGCGAAAGAATAACATGACAGAGTTGTTATGAATACTGACTGTGTTGTGATCCCCAAAATCTACATATGTGACAGAATGGCACAGAGCTAAATGCATACATATTCCTGTTCATGTAAAGTCTGAGTGTTACTGGATGGGGTTAATATTAGTGTCCTGGCATGATAGTGAACCACTGGAAGCAACTGGGTGAAGAATCTTTCAGTATTGTTTCTTATAACTGCTCATAAATCTACAATTATCTCAAAACAAGGAAGAGAAGAAACAAAAACAAGATCAAGGTCATATCACTGATGAGGAAAGGGAGATGCTAGAAGTAGCTTCCTGTCTCCCCAGAGCCCTGGCCTGTCCTGCTGTCGACAGCCCAGGCTTCTGAGGGTGCTCAGGTACTTCCCTGGACGGTAAGATACCTCCTGAGCAACCTACACCTTCACAGACTGCCAGTGCTGGTATGAAGGCATTGCCACATGGAGGATGGGTTCCAGGTTGCCAGTAGAACTCAGGGCTCACTGCCCTCTTCGTCTGAAGAATCCCATGGGGGGAGAAAAATGTCCCTAGCCTTCAATGGTTCTCAACCTGTGGGTCGAGACCCCTTTGGGGGTTGCATATCAGATATTTGCATTATGACTCATAACAGCAGGAAAATTACAGTTATGAAGTGGTAATGAAATAACTTTCTGGTTGGGGGTCACCCATGAGGAACAGCATGAGCAACAGCACAAAATAAGATCTCTTGGCATTAGGAAGGCTGAGGACCTAAGCTTTTCCTCTGAGAAAGTGCAAGTGCTCTCAGCAGCTAACTTATCAGAGTGAAAATGTCCTCCATTCAATTGAAAGGGGCAGAGGGCAGAGGACTTGTGAGCCCTGGGTGTTTCTTTAGTGACTGCAGGAACAGCAGACAACACTGAGGCATTTTTTGGCAACTATTGAAGAATTCTGCTCTGTCATCTTTCTCCATGCTCTGTTCCTTGAGGCGGTCCCTAGCACCAGCTGCTTCCTCACTCCTGGGCAGCTTTGCTTTGACTGCGCTCCCTGGGGAAGAATCACACCGTTGTCACATTACTCAAACACAACCCTATCTGGAAGCTCTTTTTGAGACAAAGAGTAGTCTACTGTTTTGGAGACCTTGGCTGGCCTGGAACTCACTGTGTAAGACCAGGCTGGATTCAAATGTGTCACGGTCCCCCTGGGTCTACTGCCTTTGAGTGATGGGAAGACAGATGTGTCACCATGCACCACCTAGCCTGGTTTTGCTCAAAGGGTGCTAAGGTGTTAGGGAGGAATGCATGGAAAAGTAGCACCTGGATGATGGAAGGATTGGGGGGGGGCACTGGGGAGGTGGAGAGGAGAGGAAGGGAGGGGAGAGGAGAGGAAGGGAGGGGAGAGGAGAGGA
>JADRCH010000010.1:14041832-14055811 GCA_019843965.1 Rhynchomys soricoides
TCTTCTTCTTCTTCTTCTTCTTCTTCTTCTTCTTCTTCTTCTTCTTCCTCTTCCTCTTCCTCTTTTTTCAGATTTATTTATTTTATGTTTATCAGTGCTCTAGCTGCATGTGCACCTGTGTGCCAGAAGAGGGCACCAGATCCCATTATAGATGGTCATGAGCCACCATGTGGTTGCTAGGAATTTAACTCAGGACCTCTGGAAGAGCAGACAGTGCTCTTAACCACTGAGCCATCTCTCTAGCACCATTGGATGTCTTTTCAATGACACAAAGAGCTGAGTACTCCCACAGAGTCCCAGTGGGACAAGGTTAGTGGGTCTCAAAACCCAGGCAGTGACAAGAAGATGTTTCAGCCAAATGAACAGGTTGACATGGATCAGGGAGCATGGTTAGACTTCTGGACGTTTCAGGCTGAAAACTGAACAGTAACAGACACTCCTATTTTCTGTTCATCTGTTCCCAGTGGCTTGTGATACTTTGCTGTACATAACAGGTAGGTTTCTGTTGTTTTCAAGAAGAGGTCACAAGACCTCTAGAATGATCTGTGGAACCTTAAGCCTGGGAATTATATGTTTACAAAGCAATGGACAGATGTGTGGCTAAAACCTAAGAGACATGGTTTGACCACTAGTGATCAAATCAACTCCTGAGAAAATCAGCCCCCTGTACTGATGTTTTAGAATGATTTGTAATACTATGGATGGTCTGTGCAGTAGGTAGAATGGCTTGGAGCATTTTATCTCATAGCATATATAAAATACAGAGACTCATATATAACTATATGTCATTCCTGATATAATATTATTTATTTCTGGAAGATAACAATTGTTTTCACAGACAATGTATGCTATGAAGAATGCCCTGGTGTGACCCAATGCTTGACACTTGGCTAAGCATCTGAAGCTCGGGCCTAGGCAGGTTCGAATGAACATACAACGTGACACAGGTTCAAAGGGGAGTCCTCCACATGATGGTCCAAAAGGGCACAGATCTATGTTATAGAGAAAATCTCAAGGGTGCCCATAACCAGGAGAAAATAATCTGTAAATTCAATCTCACTTCTGTTCAGAGATTCTGTGTGATTTGATTATGCCCTATTATAAGCACATTAAGGAATTGTGGATCTTTTCTCCCAAGTGTGAAATGGAAAATTTGAATATAAAGCATGCTTATGGAAGTGTAAGCAGTGTTATTTACCAATGACTGTAATCAAGACAAGAGTTCAACTTAATCCATCAGATGTGAGGAGTAAAATATGAACTTGGCATGGTTGGATATCCCTATAATCTGAGCACTTGGAAGCCTAGCCTGGGATAGATAGTGAGTTCCAGGCCAGCCTGGGCTACACAGAGAGAGACCCAGTCTCAAAGGGAAAAAAAAAAGGAGGAGGTCCATAAGGCAGAATGCATACACGCTTAAATGGGGTGACTGCATACACGCTTAAATGGGGTGACTGCATACACGCTTAAATGGGGTGACAGCTCTTCCTTGCTGTGGCCATTAGTCAGTACAAAGGAGGTGGAAACCGAGAATACCTGTGCATACACTTCTCTGTGTGTGGACACCACATCAGCATCACTTGAGAACTGAGGAATGTAGAACCTCAAGCCCACCTCAGCGTGCAAGGGATTAGACACCCTGGAGCTTGGCTCTAACTCCTCCAGGTGATCCTGATGCTTGCTGGAGGCTGTGTTACTCCTGTGCTGGTGCCTGCCCCAAGATGGTGCCTGCCCCAGGATGGTTAGCACTGACCATCTTTATGGTTCCTTAGGTTTGCTGAAATGCCTCACCCTTCATGCCAAATAAACTGACATTAGTATTATCTGACATGCCATATCATCTTAACATTAAACATCTAATACTTCCTAGTTATATCAGCTAGACTAGGGCTGTATTCCCAGACTTATACCAAAGGACCAGAATGTTCTCAGTATCTTGGCCGTGAGAAGACAGAGGGCACTTCTTAGTCCTCAAGTGTGGCAAAACCCCAAGAAGCTGTAATAAGTTTTGGTGCTTGGAAATCTCAGAACAAACGGCATCCTGTGTGCTTCACGCAAGTCTTTTGGTAACCAAAGTAGAAGCAACGCATATATGCGGGATGGCTCTTCGAACCAGTGGTTTAACAGATGCAAGGAAGATTAGTGTGATACCTGTGTGCAAAGGGGAAATGGGATGCCTGCTTCAAGGATATGGAGGGTGATGGCCGGAACCTGACACCCTTCACCTAGTTTCAGCATAGCCAATGATACATGCTCTTGATTGGTTGACCGCACTAACCTCTCCCCCACTCCACCCCCAACGGGATTCAAATGAGCAGGCCTCAGGGAATTGGTGTGTGGTTGGACTGTGGGACCTCAGGATGGTCCCTGAGGCAAGAGTACCTTTTCTTGGAGTGAATCCATACCTCCAGCTTAGTAGATTCCTCTGGGATTCATGGAAGGGAAAAGTGAATGCAGGGAAGAGAAAAATGACTTCTTGCCTTGAGCATGAGTTGTTTCCAGTTCCCCGTGATGCACACAAATTTGTTTATGCCGTCAGAGAAGCCGAGAGCCAGCTGCTGCTCCTTCAAGCAGGGAAGGCACCTCTCCCGAGCTGACTCCTGCGCTGCCCCAGGGAACGAGGGATGAGCTCAGGACAGGGTGAAACGCGCATCCCGGATAAGGACCAGGCCCCTCTGCTCACGGATATAATCAGCTTTGATAGGCAGAGGCTGGGGCTGTTTTTCCAATTAGCGATGTTAGAGGATTCTGGCAGGGACAGCATTTGGCTTAATTCGACAGACCCGGGACTCATTGGATTAGCTGATGTAGAAGGGATGAGAAGGGCACTAATGGGAGGGAACCTGGGGGTAGCAACAGGTTAGGGGGAAGGGAGCCCAGAAGGGGTTGGTCAGAAAGTACACGGTAAGACCTGGCAGTATGGTTAGGGTCACTGGGCAGGCCAGGTGAAGCAGACATCCTTTGCTACTTGAAAGATAAAGTTGGTGGATACTGTAGGCATCTGGATTCTCAAAGTCCGTGTCCCAGCTTCTTGACAGTTTTTGTGCACCCTTCTTCCGTCCAGGCCATCCCGCACTTGCTGTTATCTTGCTGTAGGCTTTTTCCAGAGCCTACAGTTCTAGGTCGCCCCCAATAGGCAGCCTTCTGGCTTGAAAAGTAAAGAACGGCAGAGAGCAGACTTTGAAGATTCTGAGTCTACATCTTCATTTTGCAGGAGAGAAACCATTCGTTCCCTAGGAAAGTTTAGGAACTTATCTGAGACCACCTAACCCTTCAGAGGCAATGTCAAAGTTGCAATCCAGCCTCCCACCCCTACGTGTCGCTGCCTCACCATGCTCATGATGATTGTTTTCAGCGACTGTGAAGACTTGGGCATTTCTGGAGATTTGTGTTCCTAGAAGCCTGAAATCCATTCATTAAAAAGCATACTATCTGGACGGGCTTTGGTGGCCGACGCCTTTAATCCTAGCATTCGGAAGGCAGAGACAGGCAGATCTCTGTGAATTCAAGGGCAGCCTGTTCTACAGAGCAAGTTCCAAAACAGCCAGGACACAGAGAGAAAGACACACGCAGAGAGACACAGAGAGAAAGAGAGAGACCGTGTTGCAAGGAATCTGGAGTGATGGCTAAAGCACTTAACCACGAAAGCATGAGGACCTGAGTCTTCCAAGAACCCATGTAAAGTCCGGGTCCAGTAGTGTGTGTCTGTAATCCCAGGGCTCCAACAGCGAGATGTGAAGGTGGAGACAGGAATGTCTAGAAGTCGAACACACATAGTGATGAACATCACAGTGATGAGTATCCACTCCAAAACAGGGTGGAAACAAGAACAGACATCTGAGGTTGTTCTGCAACCTAAATACCCACATACAGTGTGGCATACGTATATGGGCACGCCACACACACACACACACACACACTCACACACACCACTAAGATTAGATAAATAAATAGTACAGAATTGCTAGGGATGTAGTGGTGGGGTGTCTGCCTAACAGGAGAGGCACAGGGCACCCACCATCCCCAGTACAGAGAGAGACAGAGAGAGAAGAAGGAGAATTGATTTTGATTCAAAATAGATTCAAACATTTACAATTGTCTTTCCTGTACCTCCCAACATCCTGTTGAGTTAGAGAGAATTTTTTATTATTTTTCTAGGGGAAAAAATACAGGGCACAGAAACATTTTAAAGCATACCCAAGTTGGTCACATAGTATTCACTAACAGACGCAGGCTCTGATCCTACATCTGAATGGACGGTCGGCCACTATGGAGACTGCCACGTGCTTTACACGTTTTTTATTCTTTTTTGTATTTTGCGGTTTCCCCGCATCTGCGCATGTCAAAACCATAACAGATAGAGACCTTCCTGGAGGGCTGGGCTGGGCTGTAAACGACACTTCCCTAATTGCACCTACTTTGCTCAGACACTGTCTACCTTCACCCAGAGGACATATTTGAAATAGGATTCCGTAAGAAAGAATCCTGACTCCTCTGAAGCCACCAAAAGTCTGGTCCTTCTGTGTGGGAGGTGAAAGGTGCTCCTGGTTGACAGCAACCAACTGTAGGATTCATAGACAGCCAAGATACTTAAGACCGTGCACAGCTGGTTACATTTGAAAGCAAGCACTTGTTTCGCACATGAGAGCTTTGAGCCTTCCAGAACCCACTGTCTTCTCCAAGAGTGACGTTGCTAAAGTTTCCTGTGTCCTCACCTTAAGATATCCCATCTGCTCTGTCAGAGCACCTAGTAGAGGAGGTAAGAATGCCGAATCCCAAACTGCTTACACTCAGCTCTGTCACATACTGGTAGGATGTCCTTGATCAAGTTAATCTTGAACCTGAAAACGGAGGAAATTCAGCATAGTAGAATTTGTTATAAAGGTGATCACAATCCAGTCATACATGGTGGCTCTTGCCTGCTATCCTATCACTCAGGCACCTGAGTCAGGAAGATTATCTTGAGTTTAAAGTCAGACTGATCTTTATAGTACCAGGTCAGCCAAGGTGACAAGCAAGAGACCCTGTCATTAGGGTTGGGGGGGGGGGTGTAGGGAGGGAAGAGAAAAGAAAAAATAAGAGCTAAATTCTAGTTAGCATGCCAAGCATGTGCTGAGTAACCTTCCCTTACCCCTTGAGCAGTTCCCTTTCCACTCTGTCTAGCACGGCCCTGGATATTTCCATACCCAGACAGAGAAAACATGCCTTACAGGATGAGTCCCTGTCTCAAAACTTCCCATGCCCTTCTCCAGGGTCTAGCCTGGTAAGTATAAGTCTTCACCCTCATCAAGGAAAACTCCCTTTGCAACTGTCAGAGACCACTACAGAAACCCACAGTCAATCAAAATGCAGAGTTATAGAGCTCAGTCCCAGTGGATATATCTACAAATCTTCCACACCTAAGGCTCAGGGAAGTTTTGGAAAGGCAGGGCATGGGGTGTTGTTTGTAAGAGACAGATGATGGGAAATTTGCTGTAAGTTCTGTTTCCATGTGATATTAGAAAGCTATACTCATAAAATCTCACCAACATGGCTTCCCAAATGTGTGCTGAACATAGCACCAATGGACATGCCAAGGTGGATGGGGGAGAAGCCCATGGAACTTAACCCTACACAAAGCTAGCTACAGGTACCTGAGGAAAGCTGGGGACAGAGGTGGCCTAGTCCAACAAGAGCACACCAATTGGTTGTCCAGTGCCAAATGGTCAGCCCTGAAAACATACACACAAGTAACATTATACAGACTGAAGAGATTCTATCCGGGGAGGTTGATGTATATGCACATACACATGTACGTGTGATAACCATTGGTGGAAAAGAAGGCTATGAACTTGAAGGTGAGCGGGGAGGGGGTGTGGAAGAAGTAAAGAGAAAGGAGAAATGTAATTATAACCTCAAAGAGAAAAAAATAACCTTATTAGCTTTTGAAGAAAACACAAAATCAGAAGGAAAAATAGCGGAACACTGACGAGACTGTTTTTACAAGCCAGCCAAAGGAACGTCCTGAGGAAGCTAGCCCACAGCTCCATGACACATCACCGTGAGCAACGCTGGAAGCTGCAGGCTTGGATCCTCCTTTCCTTCCAGGCCCGTTCTTGTGATTATTTTAGTGCACTGACTTAAGAAGTGGCTTTCATTTTCCCGTCTTATCCCTTCAATTCTGTCAAGCACACTGGACTCTTCTGTTGCCTGGCTTCCAGGCAGGTGGTCCCAAATGTCAAAGAAAAGCTGCCCAGCCTTAGAAATTGTCCATGCACGTCACTGTGTGAGGACACATAAATATAGACCATAAAGAGATTACTCATTTCAAGTCCAGCTTCTCCTCCATCTCCTTGCTGTGACTCACAGATCAATTAAAAATGCTATAATCCAGTATGTCAGGGAAGCTGTGCAAAGGGAATGGTTCAAGCCCCCTCCCCCACTCCAGTCCACTCCCCATCCCCCTACCCACACCCTGCTGGTATACGAGAGTTACCAACTGCTTGTTTCCAGAAAACCAATTAGGAAACCATAAATTGCAATCAACTAGAAAGGTCACTGAGCAGGCTATAAACGCAGGCATTTCTAAGCCAGAGTGGAAGTCTGTGTAGCATCTCTCCTCCGCCCACAGCCTCCAGCTGAGGCTTCCTTTGATAAACTGAAAGAACACCCAGGCCAGGATCAAAAAGGTACTCCCAGGCTTTTCATTTTACAGTGGACCTCTTGAATGACCCTGGCAATTCTTAGCTTTCTGGCTACACTGTTTGTTTGTCTCGAGCTGCCCAGCCCTGACTCCATTTTCTTCACAGTGCAAAACTTAGAAAACGCTGACAGTTACCACAAGGAAATAATAATTTATAATCCCACCCTTCAAAGACAAAAGTATGCAGGGTGGGTGGGGTTGTGAACACTTGTAATCCCACACTCAGGAGGCTGAGGCAGGAGGATCACCAGTCTGAGACCAGCTGGGGCTACATGGCAAGACTCTTTCTAATGACTGAAATAAAAAGGTGGGAAAAGTTAACACTTGAGGGTATACTCCGCCTGGGTGAGTACATACTTGCTTTTCTTTGGGAACACGCTTCAAGGTCATTGTGTAGGAGTTAGCACTGTTTTGTAACCTGCTTGCTCAGCAGCAGTGGTACCTACATTGATGCTTTTTGTAGTATTCCACACGTACGGTGGTAGGGTTACCTTCTCCTGTTGTTAGGCATTCGATAACTTCCGGTTTTGCCCTTGAATAGAAGGCTGCAGGGAATGTTTCTAGACTGGAAGTTTTCCTATAGTCATGATCATTTACGATAAATGCTCGAAACAAAATTGCCAAGCGTATGATCTCTAAAACAGGTTCGTGCTGCCAAACTGCCTTCCAGAGAGGTTGGCTCTGCTTACCCTTGTACAGCAGTGTGCTTATGACCGTTTCCCCATGCCCTTGCCCAAAACTAGTAATATGCATTTCTAAATCTCAACCAATTTATTCTATTAAATCTAGAAAGTCAGGGCTGGGAAGATGGCTCAAGTCAATAGTCTGTTTGCCATGCAAGCAAAGAATCTGCGCTCAGCTCCCCAGAAACTACATAAAAAGGTGAGTTAGTGTGTACCTATAACCACAGCACATTTGAGGAGGTGGAAAAAGATGGATCCCTGAGCTTACTGTCCAGCTAGCCTTGCCAAATAGGTGAATTCTGCATTCAGTAAGAGACCTGACTCAAAAACTATTGTAGAGGGTTGGTAAGATGGCTCAGTGGGTGAGGGTTCTTGCTGGCAGGACAGAAGACCTGAGTTTGATCTCTAGGACCCACTCGGAGTAAACGGACTCCCACATGTTGTCCACACATGTGTGCTGTGACATGTGTGCACCCACGTGTATACACGCAATGAATTTTTTTAAGTGGGAGCAATAGAAGACACCCAATGTTAACTCTCACACATACGTACACACAGAGACATGTATACATCACACACACACACACACACACACACACACACACACACACACACGTCATTTTGTTCAGGTGTCTCCAACCCTCCTAAAAACCTCACAAAAGGTTCCTCGAGCCACCCATGAGTTTAACCTGAGGTGTGCTCCCTGCTGAGCATCCCCATTCTCTAGAGTATGACAGGATCCCATATCTGCTGGGGCAGATCAAGAGCCAGGCACAGATCTGCAAAAGTTTCTAGACACCTCTAAGGGAGGTTACTTCAAGGACAGCCACAAACTTGGGCTGCCAGCCTGAAAGTCTTCTCAAATCTGAACTGGAATCTAACCCAGCTCTTAGGTAGCTGGGAGCAGAGCCTAGCTCTTGTGGTTTCAAACAAAACCCTGTGCTAACCCTAGGTTAGGTCTCTCAGAATCTCAGCTGTACCTGCGTATCGACTGCCTGTGCTCTTTGACATAATTGTGTCATTTGATCCTTAAGACAACTCATAAGCATATAAAAGAATTAGCCCCATTTAAAAGAAACTATCCCAAGGTTACACACAGAACTAGGAATTAAGTCCATCCTTCAAGCCCCAATTCTTGAGCATTTCTAGTAGGGCCTGGTGTCTCTGTGGGCCTGGCATTTTTTTACCCCAAATCTCTACCCCCCCACACACACACGTGTGTGTGTGTGTGTGTGTGTGTGTGTGTGTGTGTGTGTGTGTCAGGACCCAGGAGCCAAGGTCCATTCTCAAGGTTCTGGTATTGGAAGTTGCTGGCTGGGACAGCAGAATGCTGAAGTACTATCTGCACTGCGCCAACATCAGACCTGCTGCCAGGAAGAGAGTACAAGACCTTCCAGTCATGGCCACTGTGAGAGGATGCATCTGATAATGTCCATTAGGTGAATCTCGGCATCCTTTGACATATGAATCTGAATTATTGATGTTTGAAATTAGATTATTTCAAAAGCATTAAGTGGCCATGGAAGGAGTGGCAGCAAACCCAACTGTAGTCTCCCAGCCCCTAAACAATCTCTTTAGCTCAAGGCTCTTAATTTGCAGCAAATAGAGTAAGCTATTTAAGCTGGACTATTAGGTCTTTTAGCTTCGAGAGTTCATCCTGAACATGTCTATTCTGAGACTTGCTTGATCTAAAATTGACATAAATAACAGGTCAAGGTACCAGAATGAATTTGTTCTCTGGGCTGGTATTTTCAGAGCTCTTACCATGTGCTGGTCACCAAAGACATAGAAATGAAAGAGACATGGACCCTGCTCCCAGACATCTCCCCAATTGTTGGGTGCAACTAAATGAGTCTTCAGTGACATAAATAAGACATAACCTTGGGCATGTTGCCAATAGAGGAAAGCCTGGCAGCAGATATGCAGGCGGGATGAGATTAGGAAGTACTCAGGGGCTGTGCATAAATTGTCATAGCCATGGTCATGAGAATGAGGTCTAGGCCCAGGGGTTTCCAGGCTACAGCACACAGGGCACACACACCACAGGATAGTGATCGGCGGGGTTTAACATATATTTGTAGATGATAATGTCATATCACAGAAACAAAAGGTTGACTCTGGAGGGGGTATATTGTGAGAAGTAAGTTTTCCAGAGAGGGAGGGGGATCAGAGGGAAGAATAGGGGATAAACATGTTCAAAATACGTTATATCCCTACAAAGGACTACCAGCAAAGGAAGGAAGGAAGGGAAGGAGGGAGGAAGGAAAGAAGGAAGGAAAGAAGAAAAAAATAGAGAAAATTGGGCAATCTTTTACTCTACAGCTGCCCTAGAATGCCAGGTTTTGTCCTGAGAAAGAGGGGGAACACAGGAGAGCCTTGATCAGATTGGGTAACTTAATTGGGTGGCAGAGTGGAGGAGGGAGGGACTGGCTAAAGTACTGGGGATCAGGAAGGAGCTCACCACAGGGCCCAGATGGGAGACAATGGGAAGCAGTAAGTGTTGTCTTGAATGAGACCAGCAGTTCTCAGGTAGGGACCACCATGGTGTGTGTGTGTGTGTGTGTGTGTGTGTGTGTTTAACCATTCAGCCTGTGGAGATGGGTATGGATGGAGTCTGGAGACCTGGATGGTTACAGAGTCCCTGACATGGCTCCAATGTCCTCCAGACCAGAGATTGCAAAGACAAGTTTAATAAATGAGTTTTGTTCTCTAGATAATCCTCTGCACATGACAGTGGTGTTTTTCCCCAGAAGTAATTTTGCCAACCATCGTGAGATCACTTTTTCTTACAATGTACTTGCTCATTGGTGGCAGTTTTGGCCTTCAGTCTCTAATGCCTCTACATCTATTTCCCTGACCCTCCAGCCCTTGATCAGTCAAGAAAGAGCAAAAATCAAAAGCTCTCCATCCAAAAGGGTCTATTTTGAAAGTACTTAATTCTCCATCGGTTCCACCATCCCCTGGCTTGTTCATTTGGTGAATCCAAATCATATTAATTTTGGTTGAAATGATGGTTACTTTCAGGTCATGTTTGCCAACTATCTAGGGTCCACTTCCCCCTTCCCAAGAGAGCGTCCACAGCCTGACCCTCACAGGGAAGACCTCTGCATCCACTTCTTAGTTAGGGTTTTATTGCTGTGAAGAGACACCTTGATCAAGATAACTCTTATAAAAGAAAACAATTAAGGTTGACTTACCATTTCAGAGGTTCAGTCCATTATCATAGTGATGGGAAACATGGCACTGTGCAGGCAGACTTGGTGCTGGAGGAGCCAAGAGTTCTACACCTTGGTCCAAAGGAAGCCAGAAGAGATTGAGCATTAGGAACCCTCAAAGCCTGCTTACACGGTGACATACTTCCCCCAACAAGAACACACCTATTCTAACAAGGACACACCTCCTAATAGTGTCACTCCCTGTGGGCCAATCTTATTCAAACCAACACAGCTACTTGTATGTACCAAAGCCTGAAAGAATCATTGTGGATCTCGATAGCCAGATAAACTCAACATAGCATGGGAAATGGGGGCATAAAGACTTGGGTGTGGAGCCTAGCCCTGCCCCTTAGCAGTTGTGGTTCCTTTTCCTGCTGCTGTGATGAAATACTTTGACAAAAGCAACTCAAGGGACAAAGGGCTTAGTTCAGCTCACAGTTCAAGGGTTCTCCATCATTGCAGGAAAGGTCAAGGCAGCAGAAGCTTGAAGCAGCCAGTCAGAACACATCTACCTTCAAGAATCAGAGAGCAGAGCTGGAGAGATGGCTCAGTGGTTAAGAGGACTGGCTGCTCTTCCAGAGGTCCTGAGTTTAATTCCCAGCACCCACATAGTAGCTCTTGATAATCTATATAGGGATCTGATGCCCTCTTCTGGAATGCAGGTATACATGCAGCAGAACACTCATACATACGCTTTTTATTTTAAAAAGAATCAGAGAGCAATAAATGTTAATTCTCAGCTTGATTTTTCATATTTCATACGGTCCAGGATCTCTGCATGGGGAATGGTCCTGCCTACCTAAGCAAGATCCTCCCTCACAGACATTCTAAAGAGACCAACCTTGATGTAGACAGTCTTTCACGTGTACACCAAAGACTTGTCTTCTATGTGACTCTAGATTCTGCCAAGTTAATAATACTAATCATAACATCTTAGCCGTTGAGATTTTTCAACCTCTGTTTCTCTGTATCTACACTGGCAGACATGACACATTCCAGGGATCCTGCAGGGTTGAAATGATTGATGTATGTCTCTGATTTAGCAATGTACAGAAACATACAAGTGAAGGGCTAGAGATTGGAGAGGAGAGATGTCATCAAAAGGGATGCCCAAAAGTGTGCAATCAAGTCGCTCCACTCCAGCCCTGACTGTTTAAAGTGGAAGGCCCAGCTATCACGCCTGCCTCATCTACCAGGCAGTGTGTCCAGCCTGCAGGGGAAATTGCAGTCTGTGTCCATGATGTTGCTGTATCTAGGGCTCCGCTCTTAATACCCTAGGATAGTTTTCTCAGCACAGACAGCTTCCATCCTCCAGGCCCACACTGACACAGAAAGCCCAGCCTTCTGGTGGGCCTCTCTGCCATGAGAACTCTCCCACAAGCCTCTCTGCTTCTTGGTTGTTCATCAGGTTGACACAGGCTAGGGTTATCTGGAGTTCTCAACTGAGAAAATGCCTCCATCAGATTATCTGTAGGCGGGTCTATAGAACATCTTCTCAATCCATGATCGATGTGGGAGGGCTACACCTACTGTGGGCGGGGCTACCTCTGAGCCAGTGGTTCCTGGTGGTATAAGAGAACAGAATGAGGGCTGGAGAGCTGGCTCAGTGGTTAAGAGTACTTGCTGCTTTTTGATAGGAGCTGAGTTCTGTTTCCAGCACCCACATCAGGTGGTTCACAATGGCCTTAAACTCCAGCTGTAGGTAATCTGATACCTCTGCCCTCCACGGACACCTATGTGAGTATAGTGCACACACACATACACATAAGTAAAAAATTAAATGATTATTTTTTTAAAAGCAGGCAGAACAACCCATGAAAAGTGTTGGGGTCTGGGAACTGCCACACAAACCACTCAGACATCAATCTCAGTTAAATAGGGCTGATTTATTGGATGCACAGCCCAAGACTGATCAATCAGGGCCATAGCCTAGATTTGGAAGCTAAAAGTTATGACCATAAATGTTTTTCAGGGCCAGTTTATGAAGGGAAAAAACAATGAGCTCACCCCTAGCTAGGCTGTAACCCTTTTGTTTCTTGCCCGCTAGCTATCCCTCATTGCTGACACAAAAGCAGCTTGTCTGTAGACACAGAAAAATAATTTGGCTCAGAGCAAGGTTAAATTAACCACATATTCTGAAACATCATCATAATCATCATCATCATCATCATCATTATTATTATTATTATGAGTAGCAGCTAGCTTTGAGCTATTTTTGTCATTGAGACCAGGTCTCATGTAGCCCAGGCTGACCTTGAACTCAGCATGTAGGGAATGATCACCTTGAAATCCTGGTCCTCCTATCTCCACTTTTCAAGTGTTGGGATCACAGACTCAGGCTGCCATGCATGTCAAGTTCACTCTCTTTGTCTCTGTCTCTGTCTTTCTTTTTTCTTTTTCTTTCTCTCTTCTTTTTCCTTCCTTCCTTTCTTCTTTCTTTAGCAACTGTTATGTGTTTCCTGCTGAAAATTGAACTTTTTGTGGATTTCCTCACAAAGCCTCTTCATGGCCTGTGACATGGTTATTCTTATCCCCATTTTAGAGATTTTATAGGGAAAAACTGAGTCAAACTGAGTGACTGACCCAAATTACACAGCCAGTGAGCTATGCAACCAATATTTCAGTCCAAATCGGGCTGATGGTCTCCAGAATTGACATTGTCAACCTGTACTGAGTAAATCCCTCCAGCCCACCTCAGAAACAAGCTGGACAAAGGAAGACTTGGGTGAATGAGCCAGGCTCACTAAGATAGGCTCTGTGGCTCTCTCCTCTAAGAGACCAAATTTCCCCTTTCCAGACCTGAGTAGATGCCAATCACTCAGGCTAAGATTTCTCTAAAGTTCACTGTAGGCACTTCCTGTTCCGGCTAAGCAGGCCTGCAAATGGTGACCGAAGGATATCAGAGCACAAGGAAAGAGGAGAGATAGGTGGGAAAGAGTTCGCAGTATCAAGAAGGGAATTCTTTCTAAATCCTAGGCATATTCTCCCACCCCCACCCCACCCACTCCTGAGATGGTTTCTCTGTGTAGCCTTGGCTACTCACTCTGTAGACCAGGCTAGCCATGAACTCATAGAGATCTCACTGACTCTACCTCCCAAGTAAAGGGACTAAAGGCATGCGCCACCACCTCCCAACTTCCCAGCATCCCAGGGCATACTTTTTGTCTGTCTTTCTTTCTTTTTTT
The DNA here is from genome assembly GCA_019843965.1 of Rhynchomys soricoides. Lineage (NCBI taxonomy): Eukaryota > Metazoa > Chordata > Mammalia > Rodentia > Muridae > Rhynchomys > Rhynchomys soricoides. The sequence goes on from JADRCH010000010.1 coordinate 14,055,598, forward strand.
CTTTCTTTCTTTCTTTCTTTCTCTCTCTCTCTCTCTCTCTCTCTCTCTCTCTCTCTCTCTCTTTCTTTCCTTCTTTCTTTCTTTTTTTCTTTCCTTTTAGTCTTTCAAAACAGGGTTTCTCTTTGTAGCTGTGCTGGAATTCACTCTGCAGACCCCAGGCTGGCCTCCTGCCTCTGCCTCTGCCTCTGCCTCTGCCTCTGCCTCTGCCTCTGCC
>JADRCH010000010.1:14055821-14092452 GCA_019843965.1 Rhynchomys soricoides
GCCTCTGCCTCTGCCTCTGCCTCTGCCTCTGCCTCTGCCTCTGCCTCCCAAGTGCTGGGATTAAAAGTGTGCACCACCACATCCAACTCCAGGACATTCTTAAGAAGGAATTAGATATGTGAGCCTCCAACCAGTGAGAAATGAACAGACCCAACAGGGTATGACTTGGAAGCCCTGCAAGCCATCCAGTCTCCACAACAGTTCCCTTAAGACCTTGCATTCAAAGTCCCAGCAAAGCCCCTCAAAACTTAGCTAATACTCAGCCAGCCTAGACATTGAGTCCCAGACAGAGAATTTGAGTCTTAAACTCAAATAACACATTATCTTCACAAAACAGAGGCAGGCAAAAAGAAAGGGGAAGCCCAAGGAACCTAGCATCCTGGGACATTGTTAGAAGTAGCAGTGTCCTTAGTCTCCAGCAAAAGGGGCCCTCTGTGGCTGGCCTCAGGACACAATAGTCCCATCAGGAAGGACGCATCTGTTCGGTCCAGAAGTTGCTTATATGTCTCCCTTGCCCTGACCTTGTAGCTATAGAGTGTTTCTAGGACCAGTGCATGCCAATAGCAGCCTGTCACCTATAGCGTGTATACTCCTGAGGTACAGGAGCTCAGAGAGGTGATGCTTCAGTGCCTGGAACCCAGGTCCGAGTGTCCACACTTCACTCATGTGAGGGCCCTTGTGACTGCATGACCCAGTCATGGATGGAAAGAGAAGAGGGAAACATTGCAAGTTGACAGCTGGGCTGGCTGTCCCCATGCTGCACATTTCAGCATGGAGCTCTGGGGAGGGGTCTTAGGATGCTGACATTGAGCTTGTTCTTTTAAGTGTTATATTTACCAAGACAGTAAGGTAACTATTTTTTTTTTTTTTTGATGTAACAATTGCTAGCTCGTGGCGTATGTGGGGTGGGGTGTGAGGATTCAAGCCCTGGGACCTGAACAGTCTAGGCAAGCACTGCCCACTGAACTGCATCCCCAGATTCTTTCAAGACTGTGTCCCTATGCTGTTTAGGCTGGCCTCGGATTCACTGTGTAGCCCAGGCTATCTCAAAATTTGAGACCCTTCTACCTTGACAAGTATAAGGAGCAATAATAATTAATAATTAAGAGAGAGAAAGTCATGTACTCCACCCAGGCAGCAAAATTCGAGTTCTCACCAAATGCTTGACAATCCTCAGGTGGTCTCACAGCCGCTAGGTCATCTCTGTGTCCAGCTTTCTCACTGCTAAAACAGTATTCCTTTGTCTGGAGTCAAAGTCTTGTCTTCCTAGTTGGGAAACAGCATTTGAGAGTGGAAAATGTGAAGATTTATTCTGAGGGCTAGGAAATATAAAGGCTAATGACCTTTGACCTTGCAGTGGTTTGAATAAGGACCCCCATAGACCCATATATTTGACTACTTAGTCATCAGGGAGTGGCACTATTTGAGAAAGATGAGAAGGATTAAGAGGTGTGGCCTTGTTGGAGGAAGTGTGTCACTGGGGGTGGGCTTTGAGGTTTCAAAAGCCCACACTAAGCCCAGCTAGCATTCTGCCTACAGGGTGTAGCTCTCAGCTACAGTTCCAGAGCTATGCATGCTATGTTCCCCACTGTAATAATCATGGACTGACCCTCTGAAACTGTAAGCAAACCCCCATTTAATTCTTTCTTTTATAAGAGTTGCTGTGATCAGGGTGTCTCTTCACAGCAAATGCTGACTGGATCACTCACCAGATATGTGGCCTTGGGCTAGTTTCTTAATCTTTCTGAACTTCAGTGTCCCTTTTTGTAACCTGAAAATGAGGTCACCATATAGTGATGAGTCACTACAATAGACTTTTAACTCATTCGAGATTGTAATTTTATTATTAGTGTATATGTGTGTGTATGTATTTGCCTTTATATATGTCTGTGCACCATGTGCAAGCCTGGTGTCTGTGGAGGCCAGAAGAGAGTGCCAAATCCCCTGGAACTAGAGTTACAGATAGTTGTGAACCACTATGTGGGCTCCTGGGTCCTCTGCAAGAGCAGCCAGTGCTCTCAACCACTGAGCTACCTGTGATGGTTTGTATATGCTTAGCCCAGGGAGTGGCACTGTTAGGAGGCGTGGCCTTGTTGGAGAAAGTGTGTCACTGTGGGGGTGGGCTTGGAGATCCTCCACCAAACTGCCTGGAAGCTAGTTTTCTCTTGTCTGCCTGTGGGTGAAGGTGTAGAACTCTCAGTTCCTCTAGCCCCAACATCTGCATGGGCACTGCCATGCTCCTACCTTGATGATGATGGACGGAACCTCTGAACCTGTAAGCCAGCCCCAATGAAACGTTGTCCTTTATAAGAGTTGCCTTGGTCATGGTGCCTGTTCACAGCAGTAAAACCCTAACTAAGACACCACCCCTCCAGCCTCCAGTTTTAATTCTTGATGTCTTAAGCAGAAGGCTACTCTCTGAAATGAGAGGCATAGTTAATGCCAATTAAGAGGGACCTGATTATTTCTGCTAGTTAGTTTCTTTCACTTTTTCCTCACATCAGAAAGGCCTTAGAGCCAGATGGAGGAAAGCAAGAACCTTGTGATTTCAGACAAGTCACCTGTTCTCTGTTTTGTTAATAAATGAAACTGCTGATCATCCTCATCACCCACAGAACTCAAATTAGAAGTCCCAACTCAGAACTGGTGGCTTAAAATTTTAATCCCAGTATTTTGGAGATCAGGCAGGAGAGTTATACTAAGTTAGAGGCTAGCCTGTCTTCATAGTGAGTCCCTGTTTCAAAATACAAAGCAAGCAAAATATCCCCTGCCTAAAACTTATCCATGCATTCATCCTATAATGCCTGCATAAAAGGTCCTTTCTGGATCACGTATGGAATACAAAAATGGAGCCCCACTCTTGTCCTCAGGAAACCCACACTCTACTGTATGAATGAAAGGTAATTTATTAAAAGTACATTGTGAAGGAGGGACAACTGGCTCCTGGAGAAACATATAGAAGGAATGACACTTCAGAGATGAAGATGGCAGGAAAAGGGATCCCATGAAAAATCACGAGGAAGGAAAGGAAAAGAAAGGCAGAGAGTACATTGGTTTATGGATTATAAATGCAGAACAAAATGAACCCCTCTTCCAAATGACAGGTTTTAGATATTTGTGTTGGTTTGAATGAGAACGGCCCCATAGGCTCACACATTTGAATGCTTAGTCACCTGAAGTGGAACTGTTTAAGAAGAATTAGAAGGACTAGGAGAGGTGGCCTCATTGGAGGATGTCACTTGGAATGGCCCAGTCTCTCCTCTCTCTTCTCTCTCTTTCTCTCTCTCTCTCAATCTTCTCCCTCCTGCCTGTGGATCAGGATATAGAGCTTCCAGCTATTTCTCCACCACCATACCTGCCTGCCAGCCAGCCACCATCCCCCTGCCTCCCGCCACCATGATGATAATGGACTAAACCTAAGCAAACCCCAAAATTAAATGATTTTTTCCTCTAAGTTGCCTTGGCCATGGTGTCTCCTCACAGCAATAGAACAGTGACAAGGATAATATTTAACAAGGTTTAGTTGTCTGTCTCTATCCTTTCTACCACAGCTTCTCTTAGACAGGGTCCTCCCTACACTATTTATTGTTCACTAGATTGGCTGTGAGTGTCGGTAGGTCCTCCTTGGGTATTGTCCATCCTCTGTAAGCAGCCATTATCAGTTATTTAGCCATGGTATGGTCAACACATTGTTTTTAAAGAAGGTAGCTGTAGTGATGCTTGCTAGTAGGATATACTGAAGTAGAGAAGGGAGGGTCACGAATTCAAGGCCAGCCTAGACAATACCATTACAGTAGTATGATGGGTTACCAAACTAATGACCTGAATTTCATCCCTGGGCCCCATGTGGTGGATGGAGAAATCCAACTCCCACATATTGTCCTTTGACTTCCACACTTGGGCTGTGGCGTAAGCATGGCGTGCACGCACACACACATATACACACACACACACACACACACACAAACTCAATATAATATAATTCCAAGAGTCTATGAGTTGTTTAACAAGGAGGAAGGTTTATATATCTATGTAATGAAGTATGAGCTTGTCTCATGGACACAAAGTATGAGTCAAGAGCATGAGGTCCAGAAACAAGATACAGAATGTGAGGTTCACACAGTCTGTGGCCTGCTGGCTTGATGCTAATTAGGGCTCTGTGAAACCCCAGGTCTTGACAGTGTCTTGTCAAGTCTCAAGGTGTCTTGGTGAGACAGGTCTGGGACTAGCTCAAACTTCATAGCTCAAAATGGTTCAAAGGTCTTGGAATTGGCTTTGATGGAACTGGGTGCTTTCCTATGCTTGTAAATTAAAAAGAAGTCAAACTGAGCCGAGAGTAAGTTCCTTGGAAAGAAACATGAACCCAGCCACAGGCATGGAGATACTGGTACTGTGCTAATGATGTCCTGGGCATCCAGTCAGACTATGGAACACTGCCACACAGTAGGTAGCTATTGTCAGCCCCAATTGCCTAACTTAACAGAGGTATTCCTTCTCATAGGTAATTATCAGGCATAATTTATGTGATTAACTATAGTGTATCATTAAAGGATCATCTATGAGTAGAAAATGGCCAAGATCTCAAAGGAGAGCTAAAGGGACCCCAGCATGAGTTTCTTGAAGCGTCATTCACAGTGGCCACAGCCAACATTGCCTGGCAGGACCTGGCAAGAACCCAGGCTACCCTTGCTCTTGCTCTCTTGAGAACCTTCTACTCCGTGCTCAGTGTCTTTGCTGTGAGTTTTGGGAATTAAAGTGGAAATTTCACCTCGTTTCCAACATCAAGGCAGCTTCAGGCAGCAGTTCTTACACTCCATCTCCAAAGAAGCCCTTGAAATAAGGGTGGCTGTTTTGTGCCAGTTATACCAGCATAATTTTTCAATTATTAACTTATTTTATGTGCATAGGTATTTAACTTACATGTATGTCTGTGTGAAAGCATTGGGTCCCTCAGACTGAGATAACAGATATGTGAGAGCTGCCACATGGGTGCTGAGAATTGAACCCTGGTTCCCTGGAAGAGTAGTCAGTACACTTAATCACTGAGCTTTTGTGGTGGGTAATCTTCAGTGTCAACTTGATGGAATTTAGAATCACCATGGGAACACAGCTCTGGATGAGTCTTTGAGGGTGTTTTCAGAAAGGTTTAACAGAGTAAAGACTCACCCTGAATGTGGGTGGCACACCCCCATGAGCTGTGGTCCTAGCATGAATAAAAATGAGGAGGCAGGGCTTGGGGGTTACCTCAGTGGGCTACGCATTTGCCAGGCAAGCTTGAGACCCAGAGTTTGGGTCTGAAGGACCCTCATAAATACCAGGTGGGTGTGGCAGACCAATGTAATCACAGTGCACAGTGACTTCACCCAGAGTCATACAAAACCACGCATCTTAACTGGACTTTCCAACCCAAAGTCTAGGCTCCTTCCACACTGATAATAATGTGAACTGAGACACCAGCCAACAGCAAATTCAGAGAGAAACGTATGCACAATAAACACACGGTATGAAGGCCAGTCTGGTCTAGAAAGCAAGTTTCAGGTCAGCTAAGGCTGCACAGAGAAACCCTGTCTTAAACAAACAAACAGGCAAACAAACAAAAAAGAACTCAAGATCTTCCCCAGCTATCAAGCAAGTTCAAAGCCAGCCTGAGCTCAGAAGAACCTGTCTAAAACAAGTCATGTCAAGTAGTTGACCCACATCATCTAGTTATGTGTCAATACACTCTGTGATATTTGCATAGTGATGAAACTATCTAACGACACATTTGTGAGACACACACCCTTCTTAAGTGGTGTGTGTACCTGTACATACACCACCAATGTTCTTGTGCATGCGCCTCTACACGTATACATCTGTGCAGAACAGGCTCCCTAAACATGGAGCTGGTGGGATCAAATCAGAGGTAGCTTTCCATTTTTTAAACATACTACCAAATTCTGCTTCAATTTGTTCTGCCTGTTCATCCTCCCATCTGTGGGGCTAAGGAAGCCTTGCAAGCACAGCACTCAGAGGCTGTTTGCAGAGACCTCAGCCAATAGGAGTATCTTGAAGGATATTTATTTCAGATCTCCGGCCAAATCTGTCTACTTTGTATCTACACACACACACACACACACACACACACACACACACACACACACACTTTGCCCTGGTTATACTTGTAGTAATGACTTTCTGCCTTGGGCACTTACAATTAATCTTAATTTATTCTTTAGCCTCTCCTATAAGTTTCTTCACAGGTGTCTTTCTCCTTCATCTTTATTAATTATTGTTCTGATATACTGGTTTTCTTGAGTGCCCCCCTTCCTATTCATCATCTTACTGGTCCTTCACCTTGCTACAGAGATGGAACTTGACTATCTATGTGTACCCCAAGGATATACACAAACTCAGAATTTAGGAAGTTTGTAGACACTAGCCCACCATATATCTTTCTTTCCCTTTACATAAATTATTAGTATCTTTCTGTCTTTGAGAGTTGCTAGTAATTTCTACTGACTAATTTTCTTTAGAAAGATAGTCCTTGTTTATAATTAAAACCTGCAAAGAATAACAGAGCCCCGAGGGCCCAGTTTAATTAATTTATTTAATTACTGGCACCTAAATAGTGGATCAGAACTGTCAGATCCCAAAGAAACATGGGACAAGTTTCCCTGAAAATACTTGGCTCCTCCCAGCACTTCTCAACACCTGCCCCCTACCCTAAACCAGCCCAGCCCAGAGGCTGAGCTTCCCTTCCCTCCCCCCAGTTTCTTCTTTGCCTATATAACCCAGCCATTTTGACCACACCCCTCTTGGTCTCTTGATCCATGGCTCCTCTCATGGTCTGCTTGCCCTCTCTCCTCTTCTCTTCCTCTCTTGCTCCCCCCACACCGTTCTCTCATAGCTCAGTTCAGTCTGGACTCCTCCAGATGCCTCTGGCTGAACTGACCCTCATATCTACAATAAAACCTTCTTCTCAACCATACCCTGGAGCAGCCATGTCCTCATGTTCATTTTGTAAGTCCAGTCCCAGGCATTCAGTACCTTCTCCTGGCTTCTTAGGGTAATGTACACATGTGGTGTACAGGCAGTCATGCAGGGGAAATGCCCATACACATAATAATAAATAAAGTCATGCGTGAAATAACTTTCTAAAATCCCCCCTTTTATCCGCATCTCTCCCACTAGCTAGCTCATTTGGTAGCTACCCCGAGTCTCCTCAGAGTGGTCCCTTCAGGATTTTCTAAAAATTTCTGCACACAGGCCCTTCTAAAGTACATTCCAGTTGCTTATTCAGACCCTTCCAACTTATATCAACTCAAACAGCAAGGTGCCTCCCAATTGGCCTTCATCCCAAATCTGCAGAGTTCAGAAGAGGACCTGGAAAAGCAATTGTGCAGAAAGCAGAAGGGAACAAAGGTCAGAAGCACAAAGCTTAAGGTCACAATCAGCAGCCTTAAGAACAAAAAAGGAAGGACAGACTGGACAGCATAATTGGCTAGGAGCTGATCATACGTGTTTGCAGATCTAGACAGGACCTGCCTAAACCACCATTACAAAGCTCTTGAGACAATTTGAAAAAAAAAAAATGTCTCAAGGGCCACTTTTTTTCATGGTCACTTCTGGCCTCAAATTCCTGACTGTACTAAGGTGGTCCTTGCCGTCAGTATGGCCTGTGTACCACAGATGGAGGCTCAGATTTGAGCTTGCCTCTGTCGTTTCATCACAAGACAGTATCGCTCTTGTGTGAAGAGACAGCCCCATCCAAACATGCAATGTAAGAGAACTGCCAATGCCTAAGAGCCCTGAGTACTGCCTAACTGCTGGGGTGTTTAAAGGGCCACATACTCAAGTTGTTTTCTTAGATCCCTCAGACTTGCAGCAGCCAAACAGCAGAGTCCCCACTGGCTTGCCTGTTCCCCTAAATCTGCACAGTTCAGAAGATGAGCTGAGCTAGTGGAGTATAAAGCAGAAAAGGGGAAAGGTCAACATGCTTCTGGCCTCTCAAAGAGCCAGTTCGCTCTCTTTGGTTTTGTTGTTGTTTTTGGTTTTTCAAGACAGGGTTTCTCTGTACAGCCCTGGCTGTCCTGGAACTCACTCTGTAGACCAGGCTGACCTCAAACTCAGAAATCTGCCTGCCTCTGCCTCTGCCTCCCTAGTGCTAGGATCAAAGGCATGCACCAAAAGTTTACTTAGTTTGTGTGTATGAGTGTATTGCCAATGTACATGCCTATGCATTGTGTGTGTGTGTGTCACACTCTCGAAGTGCCCAGGAGGCTAGAAAATGACGTTAGATTTTTTAGAACTAGAAGCATGGGTGGCTGTGAGCCACCAAGTGTGTCCAGAACCAGAGCCCATGTCCTCTACAAGTCCAGTAAATGCTCTTAACCACTGAGCCATCTCTCCAGCCCAATGTCTTTCCATCTTTTTAAAGAATATATTTTTGTGGATGAGTGTTTTGCATATATGTGTGTATGTGCACCTATTTGTGCCTAGGGATGGCTGTGAGTCACTATATGGGTGCTGAGAATTGAACCTCTGTTCTCTGCAAGAACAGCAAGTGCTTTAACCACCGAGCCATCTCGATAGTCTCTGATATCTTCCTACCTTTTTGATGGGGCCATTGATTGCTTTGAGCGTCCCTCTTCCACGTGCTTATTCTACATTTGATACAGTGCAATATAATGTTGCCATCTTCACTTGTCTCAGAAATCTTAAATTTTGTTCCTGGATTTCTTCTTTGATCCATTGGGTCTTTTTTCCCAAATAAATTCTTTTTCATGTTTTGGTATCATTGCCAATGGTTTCTAGTTTTATTGTATAGTGACATGAAAAGGTATTTAATAGAATTGTAACTTTTAAATTTTTCTGAAACTTTCTCTGTGGCCTGTGATGTCATTTATCATGGAGAATGTTCCATGTATTAATGACAAAATGTGTATTTGGAAGTGGTTGGATGGAATGTTCTACAGACATCTGTTAGGTATATTTGATGTTATGCCCAAGTTACAGGAACCCTCAAAACCACCGAGAAACCAATTCCGATGCAAACACATAAGGGTCTTTATTACAAGCTTTCAAGCAAGGTCTCTCACCATCCCCATTGCAGTGGGTCAGAATGAAAGCCCTGAGTCTAGGGGTGCAGGGTTCTTATTGTAGTTACAGCAAACTTGGGGAATTTCCATACAGATCAGCAAGTTAATATTTTAAAAACTGCATTCCTGGAGTAATCTGCAGGAACCAAACACAGGACAAAACCACCCGATGAACAGGATGGTCAGGTTATCTATTCTCTGCAGGATGTCTTAGACTATCTCCATGTACCTTGGTCCTGCTACTGTAGCCTGACTGTTGCTAAGGAGGGGAATTGTCATAGGATGTTTGCTCAGGTGGACTTTGTGATTATCTTCCTGGAATTGGAGTTTAGCCCCTGGTATTGCACAAAATGGGCTTCTTCAAAAACAGAGTTGGTTGGGCTTTACACTGACATCAGGTAAAGATTTGGCCCTGTTCTCTGTTGATTTCCTGTCTCAGTGCTCTGCCCACTGCTAAAGAGTAAGATGTTCAAGTCCTGTGATGGTTAATTTAGATGTACTAGGTAACACCAACTCATTAATAACTCATAATTTTGGATACGACTGCGAAGTGTCTCCAGAGAGGAAAAGGGGAAGAAGAAAGATCCTCACTGAGTGCAGGTAGCACTGTTGTTATTGGGGAAATTGAGATTTAACTGAGTGCAGAGGAATTTCTTAGTCTCACTGATTTTAAAAGTACTTGAGAGCTGGAGTGATGACTCAGTGGTTAAAAGCATTTGCTGTTCTTGTAGAGGTCCCAGGTTCAATTCCCAGGACATGTATGATAGCTCGAAACCAACCATGCGAAGTGTGCTGTTTAAAGTTGCAGACAAGGTAGGTATGAAAGCAACTATTACCATTAAACAGATTACAGCCCAGACTGGGGAGATGGCTCCCCGTGGAAAACAATTGCTTTGCAAATGTGAAAACCAGCTGTGAGGGTCTGGTGGCCCACCTCCAGGTCACAAGGGAAAGGCAAGGGCAAGGAACCCCGAAGCAAGCTGACTTACCAGACCAACTAAAATGGAGAACTCTGTGTTTGTGAGAGACCTTGCCTCAGTGTGTAAGAGGCACAGCAATGGAAGGAGACTCCGTGTCCACCTCAAGCTTACACACACATAAGGGATGTTCAAGAACACACACACACACACACACACACACACACCTGCACATATTCATACCCCACACACCATGAAAATGCATGTACCACACAGATACATATACAAAAAAGTAAATAAAATTCAATATTAAAAAAAAGAGTGGAATGGGAATGTTTTCTCTGTGCCACTGTATATGTTAAAGCTTAGAAATATAAATATATATATAATTTCATAGGGGCTCACCCTTAAGAGATTGCCCTGAGATGAGGGAGATGGCTCAGAGAGTGATGTGCTTATCATGAGGGTATAAGGACCTTAGTTTGTATCTACAGCACCAGTATAAATGCTGGGCAGCCATAACAGCCTGCCTGTAATCCCAATACTTAGGAAGTAGAGGAGGGGACTCTGGAGCAATGCCGCTAGCTAGACCAGCCAAACTGACAAACTCTGGGTTCAAGTTAGAGACCCTATCTCAAAAAATATGGAAAAAATGGAAAAAAAATGGAAACTGAGGAAGACTCCTGATGTCAGCCTCTGCCATACACACACACACACACACACACACACACACACACGTACACAATCTTATATGCACGTGCGTGCACACTCGCAGAAATAAAAACAAGACAGCCTTGCATTTCAGAAGTGACTTTGAACTTTTAAACAGTGTCAAAACTGTTAACAGCCTTTGAGAACTTTCAAAGGTGGATGAAATGCATTTGCATTATGAGATGAAAATGAAACTTTAGGGCCCAGGATTTAAAGCTATGAGTTTGGGTGACAAGGGGTGGAGTTATAACAAACAGTTAACCTTCGCTGTCAACTTGACTGCAGTTAGAATCACCATGGATCCTGCCCCCTGTTCTTTTTCTTGTAGTGTTGAAGATGCTCCTATCGTGGGTTGTGCCTGAATGTGCTCAGCCACAAGGACTTGGTGTGCACGGTCTTAGGGCACACCAAGGCCAAGGTGACATGATGGAGGCTCCTTTTATGCCATGGTGTCTCAGTCAGAGTTTCTATTCCTGCACAAACACCATGACGAAGATGCAAGTTGGGGAGAAAAGGGTTTATTGAGCTTACACTTCCATGCTGCTGTTCATCACCACAGGGTGAAGTCAGGACTGGAACTCAAGCAGGTCAGGAAGCAGGAGCTGATGCAGAGGCCGTGGAGGGATGCTGCTTACTGGCTTGCTTGCTTCTCCTGGCTTGCTCAGCTGGCTTTCTTATAGAACCCAAGACTACCAGCCCACAGATGGTACCACCCACAAGGGGCCCTCCCCCCTTGATCACTAATTGAGAAAATGCCTTACCGTTAGATCTCATGCAGGCATTTTCTCAACTGAAGCTCCTTTCTCTGTGATAACTCCAGCTTGTGTCAAGTTGACACACAAAACTGGCCAGTACACATGACTCTTCCTGATTTGCTGGCATTGCTTTTCAGACCACACTCCTCTCTGGGAGCCTGTAGTTACTTACCTGGGGCAAAAGAGACTCTTCAGACCCTCCTCTCAGTCAGGGCTTGGCAATGGGCATCAGCACAGAAACAACGGGTCCTTGTGCTTTATCCCTACCCCCATCCCAACCCCTGCATACACACCCCCCACCCTGCCACTGCTTCCCTCTCCCACAGGCCTGACCTGAAGCTTGCTGTCCAAGACAGTTTACAAGGAAGACAACAGTTCCTCCCCTCCAGCTGCTAACCTGCTGTGTTGATTTCACCAGTTAATAAATGACTGGAGAAGGCTTAATTGCATCGGAAGAAATTGACATCAGCTGGTGCTTAGCCCCCACTCAATTAACTTGGGTTCCTAAGGAGGTGGAGCAGGGGCAGAGGCTATTAATCACATGCTTTGGTGCCAGCTGCAGCCTGTATTTTGCATCTTTAGTCACCAGGAAGTGAGTGAGGTGACCCTTTGGGGTTACTGATGGTAGGGGGTCCCTTCAAGTGAGCAGAGATCTCTAGTCTAATGGAGAGTGGCCTTTAGTGTCCTTCCCCATCTAAGTTACACTTCCCAGGCTGCTGTGCCTCTGGCTCTTCTGAATTCCCACCTCAGGACTGCTAGTATACTTGGCCCCAAGGACACAGAACCCAGAACCTGTCTTGACGTGGGTACCACCCACCCATGATGCTACCAACTCTGCAAGGTCATCCCTCCTGCATTCTTCCCACCCCATTCCTGCTACCTCCAGACTGAAACTTCCCAAAGACCTTCATTCCTGTATCACTTCCCAAAAGGGCCAGATGGCAAGATGTAAGCCTGGCACAATACAGACTCTGCCCATTGTGGGTGTGGCTCTGGGAGGTTTGGGGTCTCTGTTTCTTAACCTGTGACTTGTTACTACTAATCTGCTTCAAGAAATTACACTCCAGGGAACACCTCAGCTCCTGGTGAAATTTGTATAGCCCTTCTGGAAGGACAGACAGCAGAACCAGAGTCAGGATGTGCCACACCCAGTGCCTCTCCAGGTGTATCTGTCTCTACCTGCTTCGTGGTTAAGCAAGTTATTTATCCTCTCTGAACTTGGCTTCCTTCTGTTAAATAAGATGTCAGAGGCCAGCTCTCCTAAGAATCTTTGCATGTCTATGAATCATTTTTCTAAACTGAAAATCATGGGAGCAGGTAAATACAGAAAGATGGAGGGGTGGTGTGGACAGAAGAGGGACCTCTCCGGCCTCTTCTGCCTGACAGATCCAAACCAGAGGCAAAAGCCATACCATCAGACTGGAGAGGTGCTTTTATGACTGGCACTCCACAGTCTGTAAAAACACCAGCAACTGTCTTTTGGGAATGAGTTAAAAACCAGCTGGATTGGGTTGTGATTTGCTGGGATGGTTGTAATGTTCACTTTGTTTAGAGGGGAGCTGGAGAGATTTCTCCACTGACTATACTTTAAAGGGAGTCTCAAAAACTTGTTCTTGAGCAAAACCCATTCATCGTGCTTGTGGCTTCGTGGTTATCGTTTTTCATTATTTTGCCAGGATAGAGTGCGCTCTTCTTGGCTAGAGAGCTGAGAGGAGCTTAAGCCTGACCCTTGCCTTTGTGCATTTGAAGGCTGTTGTGAAGTTCTTTTAGTCCAGTCAAATATACCAGCTCCATTCCAGGGGCCCTTGGTAACTCTTTGCTTAGCCCTTGGGTATCTATCTGGGATCCACCCAGCCTGCTGGGCTTGTCTCATTAACTATTGGGTAGAACCCTGGGTCAGCCAAAACTCTCCTCCCTTTTGGGTAGGAAGGAGGCATTCACAGCTCAGCAATAGCTTTGCCAAAGTGATTTCCTCTCTAGCTCTTAGCCAAATTACTGATCCATCTTATTTGTGTGGATACAGGGCTGGATCCTGAAACAGACTCCTTATGTTTCTACTGTAGATTCAGTGCTTGACCAGAATGAGGGACCTACCAGAATACTCTGTGGTCTTCTGACTTCTATTAATATGCTTTGAAATCTCACTCAAAATTCAGTTGGAGCCCAGAAGGCTTCAGTTCCCACTTGGACACTGACAAAGTCTGGCCAAATAGGCCTTACAACATAACCACTTGCTGCATTAAAGCCATCTAGGGAGAGAGTTAGCTAGTGAAAGGGAGTCTGAATCTTGAGCCTGTCCTTAGATGGGACCTTCTACTACTTTTGCAGCAGGCATTACCATTCATACCTGACTTACAGTTCAGTGAGCAGGAACATCCTTGAGAAAAGCAAGCCTTGAGCATCTATAGCATTGGGAGCAAGAACTACCCAGATAGAAGAGGAGGGTGATGTGTGGACAGGATCACGCTCTTGGTGACCATCAGCCTTCTTTTCAACTTTTCCCAAGCTCTGCTCCCAAGTCCTGCTGGCCTTAGATCTGCACCAACCCTTGAGCTCCAGCCTCAGGATAGAAAAGCAGAGCATGCTCAGTGGTAGGTGGTTCCGTAGATGTCCCTAAGGATTGGATCCCCTCCCAGGACACCTGAGCAGAGGCTGAGCATCCTACACAGTGCACACACTTGAGTTCCTTAGTGGAGTTTGACAGGTTGTAGATGATGTCCTATCCCCACTGAGCCCCTTTCCCCCTGCCCTCTTGCCCAGTGTTCTGCTCCTGCATTGGATGGAGGGTTATAGACAGCAGAGCTAAAAGAAGATAGAATTGAGTATGATCTTCAAAGGATTAAAGACCTTCTAGCTTGTCTGACCAGTCAACCTCCACATCCCAGTAACCTTCCCCACTCCTGTCTTCTCCAGCAGGGACCAATGATGCCCTTGGCCATGATGCATCCCCAGCTGCTATCTGCTCATGTTCAGCCTGCATGAGTGAGCCACCTCTGCTCCAGCCATTTCCTGTAAGTATAAGGCACAGGCCAAAGCTTTCCTCCCAGAAGAAGATTTGGGCCCCAGGTCGGAAGACAGGTGCCGAGGGCCTGCCATAACAGTCTTGGAGTCTGCGAATAGGCCCTCAGAATTCTTTGGTGGACAAGTTTTCCTCTTTGGTGATACTTATCCTTCGGGTTGGCCACCACTGAGTTGTTCCACCTAGCTCTGAGAGAACCTGGGTGGAAACACAGGAACTTTGTTCTCCTCATGAAGCTACTCAAGAGGCAGAGGGCCCACAGCACTAGCCTTGAGATCCTGGCTCAGATACCTGCTTCCTTGAGAAGTCTGGCCTCTCTGCCTGTGTAGTGAATTTTTTTAGTGTTTTAGTTTGTTTGTTTGTTTTGGGTTTTTTGGTTTTGTTTTGTTTTGGTTTTTTGGAAAGGTGCAAGAAGGTATTTTATTTATTTATTTATTTATTTATTTATTGCTGTGAAACAAATATAGCAGCTTAAAACCGTGCACACAGAATATCTCAGAGTTTCTGTGAGTTGAGAGGGAATTCTTCTATGCAGAGCTAAGTCCACTGCTTCGGCATTGGTGGAGAGCCTGTATCTGAGGTTTGGGATTGTGGTTTTGTCTGAAAGCTTGAGTGGGTGGATGGGAAACAGACTTGAACCTGTTCTCATGTGTGATGGATGCTGTGACAGTTCTGTCACTTCTGAGCCATGGACTAAGAACCTCAGTTTCCAGCTTGCTATTGGCTATAATCCATTGCCATCTCTGGTCACATGGATCTCCTAACAGCAGCTCAGTGCATCTAAGCCAGCAAAGGGAGAGAGTTGCCACATGACAAAGAAGCATGAACCTTGAACTTGCCTATCTTTGTATCCTACTACTCCATTATCTTTGCTGCTTTTGTAGGTCCTTAGAGGCAAGTCATAGTTACATTCACACTGGAAAGAAGGGCAGTATACAAAGCCTGACTACCAGGGGTGAGGATTATTGGGAACCATCTTTAAGTCTGCCCAGCATAAGAGGGACTATAAACAGAAGTGCCTGGTAAACTGTGCCATGATAATTAGGTGTATAAGGATTTATTGTCATTTGCATCTAATTGCAACAAGGACAATGGCCCTGCCTGAAATAATAGGAAGCCCTAAGTGTGGGAATTTAGGTTCAGATTACACTGTTAGTATCAGACCCTCAGGGAAATGGACTGGGGCTGCTTAGTTCATGTCACACATTTTATACATGCCTTACAGGTTTAAGGGGACATTTAAGCAGCCAAGAAATGCCCGAGTCTTCTCTGTTTCCCCTATAGCCATGCCAGGTAGGGTTTTTGAAAATATCAAAGAGCATCAGGCATGGTGGCACACCTTTAATCCCAGCACTAGGGAGATAGATCTTTGTGAGTTTGAGACCACCCTGGTCTACATAGTGAGACCACACACACACACACACACACACATACACACACACACTTGCGCACGCACTTGTGTGTGCACGTGCATGTGTGTGTGTATGTACGTATATGCATATGTGTATATATGTATATGTATACACATAAGAGCAGGTGTGGTGGTTCATACCTGCAACCCTAGTACTTAGGAGGCTGAGATAGGAAATTGTTGAGAGTTTGGAGCATCCTGGGCTACATGGTAAATGCTGGGAAAGGCTGGGTGGCAGGGTGAGACCCTGTGTCTAAAATTAAAAACCAAAAAGCAAACCAACAAACCTGTATGAAAGATGCATGTGGCATCTCACATTCCCCTCACAATCATTTGCAAGCTTTTTTGTGTCCGTTTTCCAAGGCCAAAAGGTGAATTTCCAAGATGGGGTGGCTGTGTAGGGCACATCTGGGCTCCAACCCAAGCCACCAGGCAGCTGTTTCTCCCTGTAGTGCCCTCTAGCACATTTTAAGCCACTAAGCCATTAAGCCATTAAGCCCTAAAACTGAGAGGGGGAGGCCAGGGTCTAGTGCAGGGAGGGAGGCACTGTTCTTATAAGGCTTTCCCATAAGCCCTTGCCTTCCAAAACTCCCAGCAGAGTGGACTAAGGCTTTCAAACCAGTATGGTAGCTTCACAGGTGACATACCAGTACTTGAGATCCTCATGCAGGAGGGTGGCTAAATGTTTGGGCTACATAGAAATACCCCAGGCCAGCCTGAGCTATAAATTGGAATCCTGTCTCAGACAGAGAGAGAGAGAGAGAGAGAGAGAGAGAGAGAGAGAGAGAGAGAGAGAGAGAGAGAGAAAGGACAAAAAAAAAAGGAAAGGAAAAAGAAAGTAAGCCTCTGTCTTGCTAGCAACCTTGGCAGTATGCTGGAAGGAAGGGAGCATTCACTGACCTTCCAATAGCATC
This sequence comes from Rhynchomys soricoides, assembly GCA_019843965.1. Taxonomy (NCBI): domain Eukaryota; kingdom Metazoa; phylum Chordata; class Mammalia; order Rodentia; family Muridae; genus Rhynchomys; species Rhynchomys soricoides. Next base: position 14,072,626 of record JADRCH010000010.1, read on the forward strand.
ATATAAATTCTCTTCAGCATGAGATTCAGCTCCTCCCCCCACCTACCAACCAGATGCTTCAGGAACCCCCAGAAACAAGGCCTACCACACATCTAGAGTCAAATTCATCTTCAACAGGACGCTCAATTTTGCGGGTGGAATTAAAAGTTGCAGCTTGCTGTCCCCTAGTGGTCAGTTAAAGTCGTAACTGTCAGCCTGTGACGTGTTCCTCGGAACCAATTACCCAACGTATATTAAGCACACGATACCCGCTGTGGCACGGTGTATAGTGTTTGGAGCAGCAAGTATGAGGAACAACATAAAACAGTTTACAGCTATTGGGGTAACCTACCCCCACACATACTGTATCAACCGGCTAAGAAAGTGTACCCCTGTATTCTCAACGGTTAATTGCTGTGCTGGCAGGGTCTGTAAACGTTTGTCACTTCCTTATGCCCCAAAAGAGGATTCTCTGAGATTACCATGTTAAAACATTGCTGTGGGGGAGGTCACAGAAGGTCACGTTGCCATTAATCGGGCCAAAATGCAGAAGGCAACCCTGGCATAGTCCTGCTGTTGATTGCTCACAATGACCCAACTGTGGAGCCTCTCCTACTATGCTAATAGATTTTTTTCTAGGAGAAAAGAACGTGGCTTTTGATAAGAGTGTGGTTCGGGAGCTGGGGCAGAGGGACAGAGCAGAGCAGGGACTGACAGGGAGGCCTTTGAGTGAAGGAACGGGTACCATTTCATCCAGATGACCACACAGGATTCATGGCTTGATAGGCAGGGTACAACTGAGGCCCAGCTGCATTGGAATCATGACAGATAGGGACAACTTAGAGTGGACATCCATCTGGAGAGCAAAATAAGGCCTTTATCCTGTGTATATTGAGTTTGAGATAACAGTGGACGTCCAAGTGTCATGTTGGGAGTAACATTCTCTTCCCAATATCTCTGTCCCTTTTGTTGTCTTACAGGTCATCGCTCCCTTCACCGAATGTAAGTCCTTGAAATCCTCCCTCCCCCGCTGTCCTGCAGGGGTATGGGTGGGGTCTCCAAATGCCTGGGGAGCTCAGAAACCACCTCCCACTGGCCTGCCAAAGACCTGAATGGCCTTACCTAGAACTTGCCTCTGTCCTATTCATTTAGTTCCAAGAACCAAGACCAATTTTCCTAGCCTGGACATGGCTTTCTGTAAGACTCTGGGGAGCCTTAGCTTACGGAGACTCCCGAGTGAACAACATTGACTCGGGGATCGATGCAAAAAGCAAGAGGAATTTATTGTTCCAGCATGCTGGGGTCACCCTGCACACAAAGGAGGGAGAGAATGGCCACGTGCAGCCTGTTCGGTGAATTTTTATACAGTTTTCAGAGCAGCAGCCATTAGGCACAATGTGATTGGCAGAACAGTGTGACTTTTAAACTGATTGGTCTTTAGGGAATGAGGTGGCAAGTACTTTCCTTGTCTGTAGGTGGCCAATGGTCAGTCTGCCTTTCGGAATGTGTATGTGTCTTCAATGTGTCTATGTGCTCTGAGCCTCCCCCACCCATAGGTTGCAGTCTCCCTGCAACCCCCATGATCTTAATTAGCCTCTCCCTTCCAGAGGAGAGGAGTGCCTAAGTGTTCCATGACTTTCTCTTCCAGGAGGGGAGGGGTCTGGTGGAAATTTCCAAAGGTCCTGAATTGACCTCTTCATTTCTAGGAGCCAGAAAGCTGCCTGCCAGCTCCCTCTGGGCTCATTTCCCCAAAGTTTCAGAAGCCAATGATATTTGTGCCCAAGAGAGAAGTGATTTAGAGCCTGGCTTTTAGGGGGAGCCAGGCTAGGTGCAATTCCAGGAAAATATGTCAAAGCCTCATGGCAGCGCCTCATATGTAGAACATGGAAAATGAGTAGCTATCTCAAATGGTTAATATGAGGGTTCCTGAGGCATTGTGGGAAATAGGGAGAATACTTAGCATAACAGACAGAGCCCTTCTAGTGTCCCCTCTTGGAGCCATGGGAGCAGGAAGTCAAGAAGGAGGCGAAGAGGGAGCAGGAATAGTAGGGTTTGTTTTACAACCATAAGGACCTGGGTTCAGTCTCCAAAGAGAACCTGAGTTTGCTCCCTAGAACTCACATTTAAAAAGAGCCAGATGTGATGGCAGGCATTTATAATCCTAGGATGAGAGAGTTCAAAGCAGGCAAATTCCTGGAGCTCCTTGGCTATCTAACCTAGTCTCCTTGGCAAGTTCTGGGCCAGTAAGAGGTTTTGTCTAAAAAAGAGAGAGAGAGGAAAAAAAAGAAGACTGGGCAGTGGTAGTACATGTCTTTAATCCCAGCATTTCAGAGGCAGAGGCAGGTGGGTCTTTGTGAGTTCAAGGCTAGCCTGATTTACAGAGCCAGTTTCAGGACAGCCAGAGTGACTTAGAGAAACCCTGCCTCAAAACAAAAAATAAATAAATAAATAAATAATGATAATAATAAATAATAATGGCATCTAAGGAACAACACCCAAGGCTGTCCTTTGGCCTTTATATGTACACCCACATACACACAGACGCGCATATATACAAAATGATGATGATGGTGATAGTGATGGTGGTGATGGTGATGGTGGTGATGGCGATGATGATGGTGATGATGATGATGGAGGAGGAGGCAAAGAGAGAAACCAGGTGACACAAGGAGAAATGGAGCAGTCAGTGCTCTCCTGTCTTTTCCCTCCAGCAGCCGAGGGCCCCAGCCCACTCTGGGTTAAGCATAGCAAGTCCTCTGCCTTCCGGAAACCAATGTGGGCCTGGGTCCACTCAGCTTCTGTCCTCCTGTCTACTGCTGTGCAGAGAATGTGGATGAACTACTCACTTACCAGCATGCGTCTTTGCAGAGTTTGATGGGGCGCCGGGCGGATGACAGCGGGAACGGTTGTGATCACTGGCGGAATCCTAGCTACGGTGATCCTCCTCTGTATCATTGCTGTCCTGTGCTACTGTAGGCTCCAGGTCAGTGCCATGAGCCTATAGTCGGAGGCTGGGTGCGGGGGGAGCACTGGCAAGCCACTTCTCAATGATGGGGGCAGAAACTGGAGCCCCACTTTGGAGGCAATAATACCCAAAGCCATAGAATGTGAAGTATAAGTGAAAATTGAGCGTGTTTGGAAGAAAGCTGTTCACCTTCCCAACACACAGGCGCGCACACACACACACACACACGCACACGCACACGCACACGCACACACACAAACACACACACACACACACACACACACCACAGAGGCACCAGAGTGTCCTAGAAAGATTCAAGGCTCTCGCATTTACCTTTGAGATGGTGACCTCGGTAGGAAAGTCACCACCACGGAAGGCTGAAAACTGCCATAGCAGCCTCCAACCCTGGCCTTGCATTCCTGTATCTGCCTCCCTCTCCACTCCCCCACCCACCAGGACACACTGAGCAAAATTGACGAGTGCTGGCCTGGTAAAGCTGGACGTAGATGCTTGTGGGATGAGGGTCTCTCATACCAGAGTATAAAGTGACCAGCATGATGTCCCCAATAAAAGGTGGGGGAGGGTTGTTCCTGTGTACACTCACTAGTGATGGAGGACGAAGAGCTAGACCTCCTCTTAGGCATCCCTTTTCCTTCCCCTCAGTATTACTGCTGCAAGAAGGGCACAGATGACGAGGATGCTGAGGAGGAAGAGGAAGAGGAGGAACATGACCTTTCCATCCATCCCCGAGCCCCCACCTGCAATGCCTGCAGCTCTCAAGTCCTGGACGGCAGAGGCAACCTGGCACCTCTCACCAGCGAGTCCTGCAGCCAGCCGTGTGGGGTGGCCAGTCACTGTACCACTTGCTCCCCTTACCGCACCCCCTTTTACATACGGACAGCTGACATGGTGCCCAATGGGGGTGGAGGGGAGAGGCTCTCCTTTGCCCCTACACACTACAAAGAGGGGGGAACCCCATCCCTCAAATTGGCAGCACCCCAGAGTTACCCGGTGACTTGGCCAAGTTCTGGGCATGAGGCCTTCACTAATCCAAGGGCTATTAGTACAGATGTGTAATCCTTTCACCCTGATCTGCACACACCCAACACTGCTGTCCGGGCAGGAGCAATGGAGTGGTGGAGGGGACCTTCCAAACCCCCCATCCCCCAGGAACCATTTCAGTTTCTCTGGCTTCCATAGCAGAAGTTCAATAGGATGTGAACTATTAAATTTTCTGACCAGGACAGGACCTGTCTCCAGCCCTGTGTCTCAGAGGTGGGGACCTGATAAATCAGCAATGTTACCAGTTTCTCTCTGACAGTCAAGCTCTATATGATCCCAGCCCAAACCCTTTGCTTTGATGGGCTGTGCAAAGATGTGCCAGGGAAAGCTGAGCAAAGGTTAGGGAGGCTTCCAGAGATCTTGGGCGATGAGGTGGGCATGCCTAGAAGAAATGGACACAAAGGGAACACTGAGGACTAGACATCCCAGGATTTGAGACAAGAGAGGAAAAAGTGTTAACAGAGCCCCTCAGGGTTTGCTTGCTGGAATGCGCCCATGAGCTAGTTGACACTGTTTTTGACTTGGGTTGCCTACTCCGACAGGAATATTGAGTTCCGGAAATGCCACATCTGCTATCTGATCCCTCCTCATGAAACACATCAAACTGATGCTAAGTGCCACAACACATAGCTGTTTATGGGGACTATAGCAAGAATCTATATAACCTTGTCTCCCCTTCAAGTTCTTTCTTATGACCCCTGTTAGAGAAACTTTTCCAGGTTTTAATCACTATAGTTCTAGAAGCCCAGTGAACAGAGAGATCTCACTGACTATGCCCATTCCTCCATGCTTAGCCACATATGTAGACTCGGCCCCCTGAGGGTGTACGGATGCCCATTCCTGGGGTGGGGGGCCAGTTCCCTCTCATATTTATCACCACCAAGAGCCATATGGCTTTGCCTCCTTCAGGAGCTGCAGAACAGAAAGGACCAGGGTACCAACAAGTAAGAAAAATCTGATGCTCTAGCAACTGGACCCAAAGGCATGTAAAGTGGCCAGTCTCCATGGCAACCAGAAGTTGGGACAGTTAAGTTCCCACACACCTTCCTCTGGAGACTGGTGCATCCTATGAGCATCCGACTGTGATGTGACATTATAAACCGGACCACTTTATCCCATCAGGGGCTGTGGCCTTCTTGTCTGAGGTCTGGGAATCTCCTGAAGGTTGGCTGTGTCTTAGTAATTAGATTTTACACTTGCTTGCCCTCCTTCGGCCCCTACTCTCCAATCTCATGGTGATGAGCTATTTTGCTGTCTTACTCTAGTCTCAAGTCCCAGCACCTCCCATTTTTCATCTAGCAGTGGCCTTATGAGTTTTTGTTGCTGTTTGTTTGTTTTGCTTAGTTTATTTTTTAGTAAGTATGTCGATAAGTTCTCCAGTTACCTCTGTCGTTCAAGGGCCGCTGTTCCCACTTCTAAGGGTCTAATTAACGCCTGCACATTCCAGAGTCACAGAATGGTATGGAGGGTGGGCTGGGAGACTGGCTGGCTGTTCTCCTGAAATCTTGTTGGTTGGTTGGTTGGTTGGTTGGTCAGTCTGACAAAGAGCAGGGTGCCCCTCACATCTCCAACTGTAAATAATCAACACAGGGCTAAGAAACAGAAGACACTCTCTGCTCACATTCTGTCCACTCCTTAGCCCCTGGGGCTAGTCTGATGTCTTCACTGAGATATACATTTTTCTCCAGGAAAGCAACATTTGCCTAGATGGATTCTAAATGTCCCTTAATATTCCACAAATCCAAGACTTCTTAGACCTGCTAGTTGGCCTTTTCTCTTGCCTTCATCCTGGCCAAGGCTGGGTGGACTCTCCAGCTGACTGATCCTGGGAACAGGGACATTTGTCGTGAGCTAGAAACCACAAAAGGGGTGGTGGGTGGAAGCCTAGACAATTAGAAGACAAAATCATTTCAATTGCTGTTGAAAGGCAGGCAAGTCAGGGCTAAGGCTGTAGCTCCGTTGAGAGAGCTCTTGCCAGGTCTGCACAAAGCCCAGGGCTCAGTCTCCAGCACTGTGTAAAACCCAGCATGGTGGGCACATCTCTAATACTCCGGAGGTAGACGAGGAAGGTAGGAGTTTTTCAAGGTCATCCTTGGCTACATAGAAAGTTCAAGGTCAACTGGGGCTACCGGAGAGCACCTTCTCAAAAAACAACAAAAAAAAATGTTTGTTCAACCCCCTACTGAGCAACCTCAAGAGGCAAGCTCCTTCTCCTGAAGTCACAACAGGTCAGGAACCCCCCCTCTCCCCCCCCCCCTGCAGAAAGATGGCTCTGCAGCTCCTGTGCACCCAGTCCCACCATCTGCCCATCTTGGGCCATGCAACCCCTTGACTTGTTGCTGGGTCTGGCAGCTCTCCCCACTTCCTCACCACCAGCCCAGTGCCTTGCTCTCCTGTGGTCCCACAGCTTCAGCCTAGATAACAATGCCAATGTCATAACAATGCCTTTGGGTAAACCAAGAGAACACAGCCAGCTGTAAGCCACTTTTATACTAGGGGCTCTGGGTATAAAGCACTCTTTGCCTTTGTGTCTCCTGTAGCTTTCTCAGCCACAAGTCAAAATCTGGATCCCAGGTGTCAGAGGGGAGGGGGAACACACACTGCCCTTCAGCCCACATTGTTCAAGGCACAGCTCCTCCCTAGGCTATAGGTCACCTGCCCCCTCACTCTTCACTGTAGCATCATGAGCTCCATCCTGGGGAAGAGAAGGTTCGCCCAACTCAGCTATTCTGTCCCTTTAGCTGTTGAGTCTGTACCATGAGACACAATTTGTACACTCTTCAAACTGAACCCCAAACAGGAAGAGAAGGAAGGGGGCCCGGGGAATAGCCAGTCCTCCCCACATCACCCCACTTCTCCTGCTGCAGATTTCTTGTCTTGTATCTTTGATAACTTGGAACACAACCAAGTGAATGTCAAAATAAACGAGAAATTTTAAGTAGAAACCCCAGAGGGTCTTCCATTCTTTATCTAGGGAGGGGCAACTATTTGTGGTTTTAAACTGAATGCTCATCTGAACACTCAAAAACATCCAAAATCAACACACTTTGCCTCCTCTTCTACTCACACATTATCAAAGCTCTCACTTTACTGCAAGGCAAACCTCTTTGCTGGGTCAGCAATCACATCCCGGGAGCATTTCCTGTGTCTTGGGAAATGGGGCTTTCAGTGTGTTAGAGATAAGTTCCGGGTTGCAGAGAAAGATACCACAATTCCAACTGAAGTATCTCAGCAAGGCAAACCTTTACTGATCAAAAACTTTACAACCCTGAAGAGTAAACACACCCAGACAGGAAGCACGATTGGTTTTTGTTCTCACTCAGGGAGTGACTCTTTTCCCCATTACCTGGGGTCCTCACAGGCCTATTCCATTGCCTAGTCTGAAAAGAATTAGTGCACGGGAACTGTAGGAGCAAGAGAGAAGGACTCGGGTTGGAGAGATGGCTCAGAGGTTAAAAGAACTGACTGTTCTTCCAGAGGTCCTGAGTTCAATTCCCAGCAACCACATGGTGGCTCACAACTATCTGTAATGGGATCCGATGCCCTCTTCTGGTGTGTCTGAAGACAGTGACAGCGTACTCAAAATACATAAATAAATCTTTGAGAGAGAGAGAGAGGCTCACTGCTCCAAGGCAGAAAAGGGCCCGTTCATAGCTCTGGGTCATTGCATTCCCAGAAAACAGCAGGGCCTTTTCGTAAACAAATACTTAACTGGTAGAAAAGCTGGGAGAGATAAAAAGATGTGAATTGTTTTGTCCAAAACACAAGCTTCACAGTATTTATCTGGTAGTTCTTACAGGTGTCCTGCCCAGGATGGTGAACACTCACTAGGGGGCAGTACAGGCTTCCGCCCCACTGTCCTTACTTCCAGGCCTGCAGTTTCTCAGATGACTTAACAGCGTTAGACAATCAGCCTAGTGTTGTAAGGGAGGGAGAAAAGGGAGGCCGTTACAGAGAGACTTCAAAAACAAAAGAGCTGGAGTGGAGTCTAGACAACAGGCTTTGTATGTGAAGGGAAGAGGCCAGGACACAGCTGGGAGTGGGAGTACCTGCCTTTAGTCCCAGCACTCCGGAGGCCTAGGCAGGCAGATCTCCAAGTTCATAGGTAGCCTGGTCTATTGAGCAAGTTCCGGGACAGCCAGAGCTACTCAGAGAAGCCAGGTGTCTAGAATCCAGAAAAACAACCAAAGGTCAGGGATGCGGTCAGTGTGTCTGCTTGTGTGTTACACAGAGTATGAAAGAGTAGCTATCCCCACCTCAGGGCTATGACTACAGCTGAGTGGGCTGCAGCTGGTGGCCAGGACAGTCCTGTTGTGAAGACCTCTGACCCTGACACAGCCCCTTCTCTGGTATCAACGGAAGTGTGCAGCTTTGCCTGGGGAGCGGCTGGCCTATGTTCTGCTAACAGGGCTCACTTCTGAGAACCAAGGAGCCCAAAGCACATCTTTATGGCGCTTTATGCCATCACCCTTGGGGTGCCCTGTAATATAGGACTGCCCTTCGAGTATTAGTTTGGTCTCAGGCTTGTAGGGGGGCAACCATCTGGGCTCAGTCCTTTTCCATGATAGTCTTTGACCTTTTTCCGGCCTCAGGCTATTGCTCTGTCCATACCTAAGTGGGAAGAAGGAAGTGAGAAAAAGAGGCAACGCCCTGCATTGCAGGTGGGATGACTGGGTGAGAAGGCACGGCCACTCTAGAGGCTGGAGAACAGAGAACTGGCTTTGAATGTGAAGGGAAGAGGCCAGGATACAGCTGGGAGTGGGAGTACCTGTCTTTAGTCCCAGCACTCCAGAGGCCTAGGCAGGCAGATCTGAGTTTGAAGGTAGCTTTGTCTATTGAGCAAGTTCCAGGACAGCCAGAGCTACTCAGAGAAACTAGGTCCCTAAAGTCCAGAAAATCAACAAAAGGTCAGAGATGGAGTCCCTCCCACCAGAGATGGAGAATAGAAACCGACCTGGCTCTGTGCTCCATTTCTGAGGCACCTTAGCAACAGGAAGCAGAAAGGAGGCCTGTCTGACCTCATCAGATGGTGTTTCTTTCCAACAGTGGGGCAAGGGGAAGCAGACAGAGCAGGAAAGGGGTGTCTACTAAAGGAGATGGAGATATTTGGGGTTTATATGACAAGTCTGGGAACTGGGAAGTTAAATGGAACTTCCAGGGATACCTTTGAGCCTGCAGTTTCTCTGTCCTGGAACTGTTTGTCCAGACAAGTCTGTTTTATCTTTAGAAAATGACTTGCCTGGGCTGTATGGATGCGAGTGATAGTGGAAGACTTAATTGGCAAAGGGAGTGAGGAGGGAAAGGGCTGGAATGTCAGCTCCGGAGGACAGGGGATTTCCACTCTGTAGATGATCTGTGACATTGTTCAGGAAGTATTTTGATATATTTAAAGACAGTTGTTCAGAAAACATGTTGATATATTTAGAACAAACACATTTTTGATGATTAAGGAGGACGGTTTCTTACCAACTCTTCTTTTGAGTAGCTCTGCACTATTCCTGAAATGTAGGCAATGGCCATCCTGCCGAGACCCTTGCCGGTCCAAGGAAGAAGTCCCACCTCCTTCTACAACCATCATTCCCACAACCCTGGGTGCACCAGCTCCCAAAGAGGTCCTTTACTAAAGATGAGCAAACTCCAGGGGAGACTCGGTCCAGGCCCCAGGGAAACATTTGGCCACCACACTTCTTCTCTATCTTGTCACTATGGAACCCTCCTACCACACACCACCCACATCGAGGTGGGAGAGGAAGAGCACCATCTCCCAGAGTTTAAGTGGGTGTGACAGTTCCTACCTCCATAGGGATGGGCACCAGATGCTTGGTGGCTGGGTCACCTTGAGTAAGTGCCTAAGATCACCTTCCCTTTGGGATCTGAACATAAGTGGATCTCAGGCTCCAGCTCAGGCCCTTTGGCAAACCTGTGTCTACTCCTGCTCATCCACATAGGGATGGCCCAGGGTTTTTGCCTTGACCCAGGGTTCTTCGACCTATTGGGAATTGCATTTAGTCCTAACACTAACAAAAGTGCACTCTCCTCGGGAAGATTGTGTTCCAAGTCAAGTAAACATCTTAAAACTAAACCAGAACCCTCACCATCTTCTCAGGTCCTCTGACCTCCATCTCCAAACCCAAGGGTTCCATAATGATGAAGAAGATCCAGACCTCCAGCCTCTGGCTACTGAGCATCTCCCTGGCCCTATTCCTCCTTGACGTGAATCCCTCTTCCCCTCTTCCCTTCCTCTTGGCCCTACTGCTAAGGAGGATGAGTCAGGAACTGTTAACAGCTAATGGGGAAGAACCTTAAAAGGAAAAAATAGGGTTAAGCAGCACAGTTTGTATGAATTCAAAAGTATTTCTTTGTAGTGATAAAAGAAAAATCACAAAATATGTATTTTAAACCCTTTTGAAGTGTACGTAGGATTCCATGTCACGAAGTTACTCACAGTATTAAACGGTCATTACCACTAGCCGTCCAAAGCTTCTTATGGCTCCTAACACTCTTAAGCCATTTATGTTAGAATTGCTTACTTAGGTTTAAACTAGTTAAAACAGGTTAGAACAGGTTTTAAGCTAGGTTTATTCTGCCTCTCCAGGCAGAAGAATGGGGCTCTGTGAGGTCAGAGGAAGGCTAGATGAGATGGGTCTTTATCTCTACTCCCACATGAAGTCGTCTAAGATAAACCTGGTTTCAAGTACATTCCAAAGGAAAAAAAGGTTGGAAGATAGCTTTACAACCTATGCTGAGAGATGGCGTGGAGAGACCTGAGCAGGCAGCATATTGAAGATGAAAAAGAAAAGGAGGTTCACAATGGAGAGTCTTGGCCATGGATATGGGACAGAGTCGTGGCCCGAAGACAAGAAAACAAGCAGCCAGTGGGGAGTGCAAGGCTGTTTGCTAGACAGTGGTGGGATGGGCTCACCTTCCCCTGGGGCCCTCGAGCACACAGATCCTGAGCCGTGGGATGGGTGGCAGAGGACTCAAGCAGGCCACAACTTAAGGGTCCCCAGGAAAAGCTGTCCGTTTGTATCCACACACCACCACTTCGCTTCCCCCTGCCCCCAGACTTCTGTCCAGCTATTTCTGCCCCAGACCCTCTCTTTAACATAGGACCTGTGCAAGAGCAGCAAGTGCTCCCAAGCCCTGAACCATCTCTCCAGCCACTAGTGTCTCTATTTTTGTTGTTTGTAAATTTAGTGTCAACCCAAATGAGAACTCAATATGACATATCAGGAAATAATGCCATAGCATTACTAAATTGAAATTTCATCTTTTTTGTTTGTTTGTTTTACAAATTATTTTACTTTTATTTGTGTGTATATACATATGTGTGCATGTATATGTATGTTTGTGCATGAGGGTGTCAGGTCTCCTGGAGCTGGAGTTAGACATTTGTGAGGCACCAGATGTGCTTGCTAGGAATTGAACTGAATTTCTGCTAGAAGTCATCCCCACTTGAGTCATCCCTGCAGCCTGACAGTTCACACATCTACCACACCCAGCATCACCACTGCTGGCCTGTCTACAGAAGGCTATCTGAATAGAGGGCTTAGGGGTTTTTCTTTTCCTTGTTGCTGTGTTTAATCTTCTCAATTTTGAATATATTATATAGAAACTCGACTACTACTCAGTTAGTGTTTGGGGGTAGATACGTAAATTTTCTACCCTTTTACCTTAAACACTCAAAAATAAAACCACTGCCATGTGGCTCATCTGCTGTAGGTAATTGGACTGAGTTTAAGAAGCCCCATTCTCTGCAAGCAGACTCATCTGCACTGTGGTTAGCCAAAAGTTCTTAAGATATGCTAATTCTTGAAAATGTATTTTCCTAAATTACAAGAATCAAATAGGAAATTAGTCAAGAAACACTTTGGTCCGAGCTAGGAAGAGAGCGGGGCCCAGCCCCAGATTCCAAGCAGTGAGGGGCTGGAGGCAGGATCCTGGGATTCTACCCACTAATTCAGGTTCGGCAACATTCTCAGAGCAAATTTTTCTTTTATTCTCATGTGTGTGTGTGTGTGTGTGTGTGTGTGTGTGCCTGAGTCCTTCCTCAGGAACAGTCCATCTTATTATTTGGGACAGGCCTGGAGCATGTCAAGTATTGGGTTGGCTGCCTATCAAAGCCTCTGGATCTCGTCTCTTGCTCCCTCCATGCTACATAACAAGTCTGTGCCACTACACCCAGCTTTTAAAATTATTATTATTATTATTATTATTATTAAAAACAAAAACAGGTGTTGTTGAGATTGAATTCAGGTGCTTGTGCTTCCAAGGCATCAGAGGTTCAATTACACTCCACCTTTCTTAGAGAGGGTCTCTCATTCAACCTGGAATTTATAGATTCAGCTGGGCGGGTTGGTGAGCAAGCCCCAGAAATCTCTACCTTGCCAAGAGCTGGGTCTACAGATATGTGCTGCCGTGCAGTTTTGTTTTAGATTTATTTGCACATATGTACCAGTCAGTGTATGCCTGTGTCCGAGCAGACTTCAGATGACAGTAGAGAGGGTAGGAATCCTGGGTGTAAAGATTCAGTCATTTGCAGGAAGCCCAACTTATTTGGATGTGGGGATCCAATCTCTGGTCCTCACATTTGTGCAGCAAGCACTTTATTAAACCATCTCTATTTGATTTTAAATACAAACCGCTTTCCCACTTTCCACATACAAGATGTATCCCTAGCCAGCATGTCTCATGTTTGGAGCAACTTCCAAGGCTGTGATCACTCTTCCCCTAGTCAAGAGAGTGCCAGGTTGGGGGGGGGGGGGAGGATGCTACACAGACACTGCCAAGGGTTGCAGAGGATCCAGGCACACCACCTGCACCGCACTTCCTTCCGGACAGCCGCCACCACCACAGAATGATTCCAGAATCCTTTGGACTCTTCCCATCATTAACGACCACACGCCCATTTCTGTAAGCTATTTTGAAAATTTTAGTCAACAATCAATCAACTAGGAAAACTTAAGGAGATTTATTTGTATTGTAACCAGACAATTGATTTGAATAAGGCACATTCAACATCATCATAATGGAAACAAACGCAAAAAGCAGTTATGGTGACTTGAGAAGTCTGACAAGCCATTAAATTTGTAAATCCATAAAGGCAAAATTCTATGAGGTTAAGAAATCTTTGTTAGAGAATGTAAGAGTGTTGGTGAAAATCATTTTGCTTCATTTCTCTTGTGTTCACAGGCTGCATCTGTCTGTCACACCCAACATCTGTGCTCACAGTGTTCCTGTCTTTAACAAGAGAGTGGACCAAAGGCTGTGAGACAAAGCCGTACCATCAACCAGCACTGTCAGGGTGGGCCATAAGCCATTGGAAGGGCACTGAGCCTCACTACCCTCCCCGGCAAGCCTTCAGACTTCCAGATAAAATTTATTGAAATTAGGTCAGTGATAAGAACTCTCTAGAACCTCTCCGATGACCTCTGAGAGCTATCTAAAAGAACCCTAACTTTTACCTAAAAGGGAAAGTAAGGGGAAAAGACAGTTTCTATTTCCCCTTGCTTCTGAGGCCTGGTATTACTCAAGAAGGGGTTCCTATTGTTTTTTTTTTTAAAAAAAAAACAACCCACCACCACCAACACACACACACAAGCAAATTATCACAAAGAATTACAACACACATAAAAGGCTGAAAAATACTGAATATGAAAAACAATGGTCTAGAAGACAGTACACCAGGTAGTAGATATGTGTATATTTTAAAGTATATTTCTGTTTAAAAAGTAATTACATTAAGCTGGTGTGGTAGCACACTCCTATAATCCCGTCATGTGAAAGTCTAAGGCTTGAGAATCACTACTTTGGGCTACGTAGAGACTCTGTATCAAAAATGGAAAATCATTTGTTCTAACCCCAAACTAACATATACTGCTTCTTTTCAAAATGATTTTTAAGAGGTCTGGGAATACAGCTTAGTGGTAGGGCGCTTTCCTTGAACGTTAAGGCCCTGGGTTTTGAAACAGTGGATGGAAAATGGAGTCTCAGTTGATTGCACGTATGATAGAAGGAAAAGTGTATTTTAACAATGTAAATAGTAAAAAGAAATTCAAAATACAAATTTCTAAATTTTATTATATCCTAAATTTGTGTTGACAGCAAACTATGTAAGACTATAGTTTACACAGTCTTAAAGAAGAAACAATTACCTGTTCCACCTGTGATCTGAGCCACTGACATACTGTGTACAAATACTGTAGGCCAGTTCCTCTAGAGTCTGAGGAAGAACAGGTCAAAGGCCAACAAGTCCTGCAAGGCACCTTGTGACGTGGTTTGACGTGGTTTTATGTGAGGTAATGCCAGCAGCTAAGAGCTGGGATGAAAGCTGGGTATGATGGTACACGCCTATGACCTCAGCACTAGCAGACTGAGGCAGGAGAAATTATGGTAAGTTCAAAGCCAGCCTACACCACAGAGTAAGCACCAGGTCAGCATGGCTATATGACAAGCATTCAAAACAAGTCTAGAAATACAGAAGAAAAAGAAAATCAAATACAGCAAATGGATTTTTCTTCAGTCCCTGTGTTTTACTCTGGTTGACAATCAAACTCCATTCACTATGCTTAAACTTTGTGTAAGGGCTTTTCTTAAATCTATTTCAGGATTCCTTCAAAATCCCAAATGCATACTCTTTCATGTGCGCCCTCATACTGAGCACACCAAAGGCTCTGGACAAAGCCATCTTGTGGCAAATATTTTCAGATCACCTCTCAACCATCAATAGAAATCTTCTTAGTGTTTCCTACAATCCCTCCAGACTCCGTTGCTTAATGTCTTAACTATATACATGATCTCATAGCAGCAGATGACCCAAAACTGAGTGCAAGATTCCAAGGGCTTCCCCATCCATGTAAAGGAACAGACCTTTTGTGGGTCAAGATCATTTTACTAGAGTTTCACTTTCAGAGTTCACGTGCTAATCAACAGCTATTGACCCCAGTCTGAAATCATGGGACTTAGCTTAACAACTGATATTGGCCATGATCCCCCTTTCTGTTCGCTACAGAGAACATCCTCTTGCAGCTTTTCAATTCCTTTCTTGATGACATTTCTAACTAGCTAAGGACCCATCTGGTAAAGTTATGCCAGCTGCCGTTACCCAGGCCTTTTCTGAAACACACTCGGACTCTTATCACAGACAACTGTGAAATTCCAGCTGGGGAGGACCGGAGAGATCAACAGAAATGAACAAAAGCTCGAGGCCCTGGTTGTAGCTCACCTGCAGGTCTTTGTCACCCTGGACAGCAGATCTCACGCCTACTCCCGAGCTTTAGCACTTTCATTTCTCCTGTCCAAGTTTCTGTTCTAGAATGTGCTTTCACTTCATCAATGGCTTCCAAACTTCCTTCTCAGTGAAACTCAGTTCCACTGAAGTCCTCACAGAGAACCCCAAATACCAGCAGCCAAGAGCAGGCATGTTCTCATGGGAAGGAGGGGCTGCTGGTAGGCACAGAGAATGATACGGCCAGTTGGGAATTTTTCATTTCAGCGATTACTCACAATTTCTACTTTTTTTTTTTTTTTGAGCGCAGCTGTTCTTACCTCAGCTCACTGATGGAATAAAAGCATACACACACCAGGTTCTTAGGTTTGGAGGGTTGAATTCTAGTTTCCTGTTTTCACCTACTCAAAGTGCAAATCTGTGTGAGACACAACCAACCCCACAAGTGCATTATTAAAGTGAATCTTAAAAAATACTTAATATGTAGTAGAAGTGTTCTCTAAAATCATTCACATTACAGCTAGTCCAGGTCTGAACACTGCCCTAGAGGCTGGTCAGAGTCCTTGCAGGGCAGCAGTGGTGCTGCAGTTCCCTGGAGAATCAGATCTTCCTGTGCAACATTCTACAGCTGTGCTGGACATTTAAACGATACATCATGTTGTATTTTAACCCTGATTGGCTTTAAAAAGACAAAGAAAAACATCAGGCCAATTGTTAGTTTTATCAAAGTTCAGACTAGAAAGATTTTATAAAAGTGAAAGAAAAGCAGCTTCTTTTCTAACAAAGTCATGTGCTTTCCAGTCAGGTGCCAGTCACCTCCTCCCAGTGGGACGGAGCCCTCAGACCTGGCCTTCCACGTCACCTCTGAGCTGGCTTCACAGAAGGCAGCCCTGCTCTTCTATGTTCTTGACGGGCTGCACGGGAAGTACCAGGTGAGAGATGCGGCTCCAGAGCCCACTCAGTTTGTCTGAGTCCATGTGGCTGAAGGAGCTGGGAGTTTCAGAATTGGTGAACTTAGCCCAGAGTAAATCCCTCACTTTTTCTTCTGTTTCCCTGGGGCTTACACTTGCTTCTAAGGTCTCCTCCTCCAGCAGGACGGTCAGGACAAGGGCCACATCTTTAAAGGCGGCGTTCTCATGGTCACAGTACTTGTAGAAGATCAGGGTGGAGCCTGCAGGAAGGGATTCGAAGTGGTGGACTACAGCAGCCTTGTGGCCATTCTCAAACCCATAGCTAAGCTCCAAGTCAACCAACAGCTTGACTGTGTCACTGTCCTGCAGGGCTCTTTTGGCTCCGTCTATGGAGACAGCAGTCACCTTCTGGAAAGAGGTGTAGGCATTGGCAACATGGTAGCTCAGGCACTTGAGGGTCTCCTTCCCCTCTTGAGCAGCTGTAAAGATGATGGTGGCCGGCTCACTGGGGTTTGAGACATTGAGGTGCTTCTGGAGAAACTTACGTCCTCTCTGCCACAGGAAGGAACTCTGACCTGGAAATTTCTCCTTCAGTTGGCTAAACTGAGCCAGGAAGGCCTCCAAAGCTGGGTTCTGGGGCACCTGCTGGGCTGGGGAGGAATAGTAGCTGTTGACAGAACTTAGGACAACAGCCACAATCAGGCAGCCGAGAAGGATGGAACCTGCCAGATGAGAAGATACCAGAAAATGAGAGGAACATGAGTCAGAAACAACGCTTGTGGAAAACGGAAATGACACACAGATTTCTATCAGATGTTACTGGCGATGCCCAGTCCCTTTGCCTGACTCTTCCCTTTCCCACTTTTAATAGGAGCTGAGGCAGGAGGATTGTCATGAATTTGAGGCCAGTCTGGTCTCAAATAAATAAAATAAAAAGTCTAACAGAAATACCTTCTTTAATCTCTTGAAGCTATTTGCAGCTATAATACCTTTGACACAGTCAATGATTCATTTGAAATCGAGTCATGTGAACTTTCTTCCACATTCTCCAAGTATACAGTAGCTAGAACAGACCACTCAAAACTTAAGAATGACCCAGACTGGGTGGCAGAGCCTGTAAATCTCAGCATGTGGGAGGGCTGTGACTCCTGCCTTACACGATGAGATTTGGTCTCAAAGGGGAAAAGAAACAACACCTCAAACATGCAATCTGAGAGGTTGGCAGCCTCTAATTGAAAAGGCAGATTCTGGAGGCTGAGGCAGAATCCTGCCATGTGTCTGAGGTTAGCCTGGGCTGCAAAGTGAATCCCAGGCCAGTCAAGACTCCATGGCACAGCCCTGCCTCAACAAAACAAAACAAAAGGCAGTTTTAGTTTTTTATTTTCTACACAGTGTTTTCTGCCTCTAGCATGGTAGCTCAGTGGTGCAGCACTTGCTGAGCGTGCACAAGGCCCTTAGTTCCCGACTGGGGGATGGGGGTTGTTGGGGGGGGTGGTAGGGAGAAGCAGTAAATTTTCTGACCATGAGGATTTCTATTTGTCAAACAAAATATCAAACAGTAGCCCTAGAGGAAAAAAACTTTAAAAAATGTTATTGCTCTATTTTATTGAACTTATTAAACATACACACACACGCATACATATATACACACACATATATGTTTAATAAATAATTATATACTATATATATACATACACTATTTATAATTATGTACACTATATATAATTAAAATTAAAATTGCTTAAACAACATAGTTTTCCATGCGTTTTCCTTAAGGATCTGCGAATGATGTAAACCAACTGTAGCAAATCAGGTTTGTTCTTACCATAGGTCCAGAGACTCTTTTGATCAGTCTTTCTCAACGTATCCTGTGCAACCTCTCGCTTTTCCTTCACCAACCGTGTCTCTTCTTGACATCCAGCTTCTAGAGTTAGAAGGAACACTGTAGACAGTACACTGGAAGAGTGGGCAGTCTCTCTTACCTCTTACTTGGTTACAGGGCAGAAAGGATGCCTATACTTTCCCAAATTTTCCCTTTATGTAAACCAAAATCATCAATTAGCTCATTTCACCGTATTAGGTTCTTTCCCACACAAACACTCCATTTAAAACACGGTTTTATTTTTTACTCATGATGAACCTCTACAATGGTGGAATTGTAATAGCAGACAATGGTCCATCCAATCACATTTGTCATTCATTCATCCATCCATTTTCTCATTCAAAAACTATTCACAAAGCTGTCCCTCTGGGTAGGATGCCAGAGAAATACACTGAGAGAAGTGAGCTAGGTGCTTCCTGAACAGACGATTGTGACGGAGCCATAGGAGACACATTAGGTGTCAGGGATTAGCAGTGGGACGCAAATTATCACCTCAGTTGATGCTTGAATACTGTGCATTTCAGACAGAGCCCTGCAGAGTACTCAAAGTACTGGACATGATGGCTCTCCTGGATCTCAGGAGGCTGAGGCAGGAGGATCACTGTGCGTGTGAGGCCAGCTTGGGCTACAGAGTGAGATATAACCTCAAAACAAGAGCAACAACAAAAACTAACCACGCATCTTGCTGTGTGTATGTGCTCTCACTGATTTATACACACTCACCTGTTGATTTACATAATATTTTGTTTTCCAAAAGACCAAAAATTTGAAGGTTTGAAGTCATAATTCATAAGAAACAAGAATATGACTTTTTCATGACTTATGTTCCCTTTTATCATATTGCATGAATATAAGCAGTAAATAAAAACAATATTTAAAAATGTAGTTTGTGGGGCTGGAGAAATGGATCAGTGGTTAAGAGTACTTGTTGCTCTTCCAGAGGACCCAGGTTCAATTCCCAGCACCCACATGGTGGCTTCCAACCATCCGTAACTCAGTTTGAGGTGATCTGACATCCTCTTCTGACTATCTTGAGTATAGGCATGCACATAGTACACAGACATACTTGTAGGGAAAACATCTAAACACATAAAATACATTTCTTAAAAAATGCAATTGGTGGGCCATCATGATGGCTAGGTGGGTAATGGTGACCGCTTCTGGGAGCCACATGTTAGAAGAGCTGAAATGATCCATGTAAGTTGTCCTTAACCTCTATAAGTAGATTGCGCACGTGCACACACACACAACTAAAGAAAATGTAAATGTGTAGATAGCATGTTAACACAGTGACTGAGCTAGTCCAGGGGACTGGACACCTGTCCGGCATCCTGTTGCTATGAATGACTTCCATCACATTCTTGGGGCGACGCAAGCAGGGGAACAGCAGTCCAGAGGGTCCTCTCACCTGGTGTAGGCAGTCGCCTCCTCAGTGAATCCTGGCTCTCTGGACCTGCACTGGAATGACCGGGACTCTGGGCATTGGTAGAGTCTACAGCAAGTAGCTCCTGAGCAGCTTCACCTCTGCCCCCTGTCCCCTCTGGGGGGGCTGCAGAGCTGCTCTCCAGGTGTGCATCTGCTCTTCCTCTGCCCCCTGTCCCCTCTGGGGGGGCTGCAGAGCTGCTCTCCTGGTGTGCATCAGCTTCACCTCTGCCCCCTGTCCCCTCTGGGGGGGCTGCAGAGCTGCTCTCCAGGTGTGCATCTGCTCTTCCTCTGCCCCCTGTCCCCTCTGGGGGGGCTGCAGAGCTGTTCTCCTGGTGTGCATCTGCTCTTCCTCTGCCCCCTGTCCCCTCTGGGGGGG
>JADRCH010000010.1:14093564-14175339 GCA_019843965.1 Rhynchomys soricoides
CCTCTGTAGAGGTAGGATGGACTGCCATTTTGTTCCTCTGTAGAGGTAGGATGGACTGCAGGGCCTTCTGCATGTTAGGCAAATATTTACCACTGAGCTACAGCCCCTGCCAAGGCAGGCAAAAAGATCGGATTATGCTGGTAACAGGTGACGTTGGAGGTTAAGTCCATGAGGGCTCACTATATTGTTCACTTTTATACATTTAAAAACTTCCTTAATGAAAAATTTAAAGTAGGTCTAACAAGAGGGCTCAGCAGAAAAAGGCACTTTCTTTCTGTCAGGCTGATACCTCGTTTGATCCATGAAAGCTGCATGGTAGGAGGGAACCAACTCCTGCAAGTTGTCCTCTGACCTTTACATGCACTCACAAAAAGAAATACGATGTTTAAAAAAAAAACAACAAAAAACCCTTGATGTCCTCTTTCTCTTCTGAAAAAAACTATCTCACATTTGCCTATTAGATACCACATAGACATACACACATATACTCACAGAGACTCACACACACACACACTCACACACACACACACTCACACAGACTCAGACTCACACTCATTCTCTAACACACACACACTCACACAGACTCAGACTCACACTCATTCTCTAATACACACACTCACACACACTCACACTCACTCACACACTCACACTCATTCTCTAACACACACTCACTCACACTCACACTCACGCACACTTGCACACTCTCACACACTCACTCACACACTCACACACACTCACACTCATTCTCTAACACACACTCACTCACACACTCACACACTCACACACACTCACACTCATTCTCTAACACACACTCACTCACACTCACACTCACACTCACTCACACACACTCACTCACACTCACACACTCACACAAACTCACACACACTCACAGACTCACACTCATTCTCTAACACACACTCGTGCACGCACACACTCACACACACTCACACACACTCACACACTCACGCTCACACACATACTCACACTCACACTCACACACTCACGCTCACACTGACTTTTTTAAGACACACAGCGTTTGCTGAAATGACCATTCCTTACTACTGGCATCTAAATCATTTTCTTATAATTACTTGATATTATGTAAAACTCAGTAAATGTAAAAAAGGTAATAATATTAACAAACGAACCCACTGAATTATATTTTTTTTACTTCAAAACTTCAGGTTTTGGTCCTTGGAAACATTCTTCCTTAGCACATCCCCCATTTCCTACAGCAGAGGCTTCAGTGCTGAGGGCCAGTCCTTACCTCCCACGGGATCCCTGTAGCCACTGTCACTCATGCTCGTGTCCTGGCTCTTCAGAGTTTGGGACATCTTTTTAGGGTTTGAGTTTTGTAGTGGAGAGACCTTGTTTTCTTCTTGTCCCAGGTTCCAATAGACTCATGCTTCCCATGGAAGCAAGAAGCAAGGAATACAGACAGTGGCTAAAGTGAAATGAAAACAAACATTTAAATGACTTTTCATCCATTCAAGGGCAAAACACCAATTCCAGCTTTTTGAATAAAGTCTCTTTTGTCTTGTGTTATTTCTGAAACCCTTAAGGAAAGTTGCTTTCTGGCTTTCAGGAGCACCATACCCCAACCCCAGACAACAGTAAGAAAAACTCCAGAGACTATGAATCTTGTACAGATGCTGCCATCTCCTAAAACACCCTAGTAGACTTACAAGAGTATAAACAGCGTAAGACCAAGTGAGCAGGATCCTAGAATACTTTGAATTAAGACATGAAACCCTCTTGAAAGCAGACGTGGAGGTAGTCTCTGTGAATGTCCCGAGCTGCCCTCTTCGGGCCGTGTCAGTCCCTCAGATCACTCAGATCACTTATGAATTGGGTAACTGCTCAAGTGCTTTGGGAAGATGCAGCAAGCACACATTTGGAATATTACAGAGCTCCAGAACCATTTACGCCATGTAAGTACAAGATTTCTTCAAAAGGAGCAAAGTCAGGAGCCATTTTTAGGCCATAAAAATCAAGTCACGGTAAGGTCTTACTGTTGAACACAATTTGTTCAGTAAGTTATCTGACCTTCACTAGTGATTAAAAAGAGGTCAAGGGTTAAACACAATAACACAAGTGATAGAACTTTGCAAAGTGTTGCACTTTTTAAACTCCTACTTGAAAGGCACATAGAGCCAGCTTTCTTTGAATTTTTCCACAGTACTCTCACATATTAAAGCTTTTACACATTTCAACCTCATCTATTATTATAGTGCCCGGTGTGCAGTAAAACTTCATATATTGTTTGAAAAGCATATTTAAAAATTATGAGGGGTAAGACAGTTCAGCAGGTAAAAGCATTTGCCCCTAAAACAGATAACCAAGGGCTAGGGATAGGCTCAGTGGTACGGCTCTGGCCTAGCATGCACAAGACCTGAGGTTCAATCCCCAAATTGCAAAATAAAATGCAGAACAAACAACTAAGATTGAGTGCTAGGACCCACATAGTGAGAAAAAAATCCGACTTCCACAGGTTATCCTTGAACCACAATCTCCACATACAGAATCATGAAATGCAAACACATAAATGTTAATTTCTTTAAAAGAAAATGAATGCATGTGATATATGAACTAGAGAGAATGGAGACCTAGAAACACACCCTTCTTTCTGCTGGTATGGATGTTTGCAAGTGTCTCAGATTTAAAGACCATCTTTTCTTTTCCCCTCTTTAAGCTTATTTGATACTTCAGCTTTTGTGTGTGTGTGTGTGTGTGTGTGTGTGTGTGTGTGTGCGCGCGCAAGCGGTAACACAGGGCCTCATCCAGCTTGGCAAGTGTTTCTATCGCTGATCTACACCCCTGGCCCTCAGGATATCTCCCTCCTTTGTTGTTTGAGACATTGCTCTGTATATATTTCTGGCAGTCCTAGAACTTTCTATACAGCCTAGGCAATCCTCCTGCCTGAGTGCTGGGGTCACAGGCATATGTTACCATACCCAGCCTCCTAGTAGTAAATACAAGAGCAAAGGTAAGAACTTTGGAGAGAATTTTCTAGTATATTAATTATAACAACAACAACAACAACAAACCCCACAAAGAATTTTCATTAAGGCCGTAGCACAGCTCAGTGGTAGACTTGTATAGCTTGTGCAAGGCCCTAGATTTAATCATTAGCACCACATTAAAAAAAAAAAAAAACCAAAAAAAAAACTTAAAAATGTCAAATGATTCCATTTACAGACAGTTCTAGACTGGATAAATGATTAAAATCTACAGCAAAACACGTAGAGGAGAGAGCGTGGGCTTGAAAACAACGGCTGAGGAAAACCTAGGTCATTAGCATTTCATTTGCCATCAAACTTAAAGCCTGTGTGGTTACTGTGTGTCTTTTACTTGTAACATTATGACAAACAGCATGTCCCCAAATGTCTCATCTAGCTACAGGGCAGGGAAAAGCAGCAGCAAAGGAACTACCACAGAAATGTCCCCAAGGCTCAGCATATGCTTCTCCTCACAAGCTCACTGACGTCAGCAGGGCAGCTACTCAGGCCCTCACCTCTGTACAGGGTTGAAACAGCATTCCTTCAGAACAGAAGTGGGACAAACATGTTTTTTTTACCTCAACTGACAATGTCATATGGTCTGGTATCTGAATGATCAGAATCATGCAAATCTTTTTGAGCAGTGACAAGCCCATATTAGGAAGCAACTTTCATGTGGAATGTCACAGAGTGCTGCAGAAGCTGGGTGTAGTGGCTTCCGGCCTGTAATCCTAGCACTTGGGAGGCAGGGGCAGAAGGATCTTAAGTTTGAGGCCATCCTGGGCTACATGGCAAGCTCCAGGACAGTCTGAGCTACATGAAAGTCAGGTCAAAAAAACAAAAGTGAGGCCATGCCTCACCGTGATCAAAATGTGCTGTTAGACTTTTTGTAACAAGAAAAACTGATTCTTAACTGTCTGAAAAAGGCATTGGATGTTATCTTTCCCACAAAGCATAGAATGTGTCTCAACAGCACATTTATTTTTAGTGAACCTCTTCCAAGTTCAATTGTGAAATGTTGGTTTTCAGTGTCTTGTAGTAATTCATTTTTCTACTTAAGTAAAACTTGGCTTAGTTCTCTCAGGATCACGTCCACTTTAACCCTGACCCCGTTCACTGTTTTACCTTCCTTAGGGTGTGGGACGTGTTACAATTTTAAGAGTCATTCTCCACTCTTGGAGACTATACTAAATGCAAGTTTACATTTTCCTGGCAAATGTGACAAAATCTTAATGCCTTTTAAATTGGGACGTACACGTTTATGTCCTGCAGTTTTCTCTGTGTTTAAGGTAATTAGTAGCTTTCAGAAACGAATAATGGGTAAGAACACTTACTGTACAAACATGAGGACCTGAGTTCAAATCCCCAAGGTTGAGTGACAGAGATAAAAGCCTGCTGGTCAGCTGTCTTAGCCAAAACAGTAGAAATTAAGTGAGGACTGATAAAGAAAAACAACTGATATTCTCTGCTAGCCACCACATATGCACAGGTGCAAACACACAAAACACTTGCATGTACCACACGCCCACATACACCACAAGAAAAAAGTAACAAAATATATTTTGTACCCATAAGGCCCTAAGATGACAACTAGGAGCACATGGGGGTGAATTTCTACCCCCAGAAGCTTTAACCACAGCTGCATACACATTTTGTAACAAGCTGGAAAGAAGACAGGGCAAGGGAAAGCTGCCTGTGTGGAGGAAAACCAGGACTGGCAGGGCAGCCAGACCTTGCTCATCCTTCCTTTTCTGTAAGTTGAGTGTTGCCAAAGGGACCTGTGGAAACCAAGAAAAGACAGAGACTTGGAGAAGACAGGAACAGAAGGGAAGGGCTAGGTTACCAGGAAGAAAAGAACACGGGGTTGGGAATAAAGTTCAGTATTAACAGAGCAAAAGACCACGAGTCCCTGCCAGATAGTAGTTTAGACACAAATGACATCATCACAAATGTATAGCAGTGGGGTCTGATTAATACGGCTCTCAAAAGAACAGGTAAAAGAACATGGTATCTTGGACATGAAACAATTTGCCTTCCTGCTGTAGCATTCAGGAACACAGCATACCTAACAACTGTGATTGTTACTATTTATCGAATGCTGTTTTTGATCTTTAATAGAGCGCCTTCTTGGTGTTGGGAGCTAACTCCCTCTTTGCAACACGGAACAAAGTAGAAACTATTCTAATTCTTACTTTCCAAACCAAGATGCAGGTTAAGAACCTTACTCCAGAACACACAGCTAAAGGTAGTCAGGATCTGAGGTCAGTCTGCCTATGGCCCCCAACATTTTAACCATCACTCCAAAAAAACAAACAAACAGTAAACACTGCAAAGGTCCCTGACCCTGGTACAGTTGATCTTGGTTTGAACTGGGACTTTAATATATACAGTCTGAGTAAATTGGCAGATTTAACACCCCTCCAACACACCGCCAAGACAAGGTGGCTAGCTGGCATGGAACTCACTATGTAGACCAAAGAAATCTACCTACCTCTGCCTCCCGGGTGCTGGGATTAAAGGCCTAGGCCACCATGCCCTAATCAGACCCATAACATTTTCAAAATGCTTATTTCAGTGTTGTAGAAAGTCTCTGGTAACACCAGTTTATATCACATTCATATTTAACACTTAAAGATACAAAACATCTTTGTATCTACCTTGGGTCATTTGTCCCTCCAGGCCTCTCAAGCTTTATACCGAAGACAACATGGCTTACTACTCTGGCTCATAGCCCAAGATCAATGTTGTCCTGCCATCAGATTTAAGTTTTTGATAATTGAAGCATCAAGTTCTGACTGGCTATGATTTTGCCCTTTTCTCTATTTTCTGCCTCATTGTCCTGAACATTTTGTGCCCCATGCCAGTAAAGTGCACAACAGTATAAGGTAGGCACTGTCACTGCCTCACACTAGAAACTGGTAGATGCCCAGGCCGTTTGATAGTGTCTAAATTAGAATACAACCCAGAAGCTGAAAGCTATTTTCTCCCATATAAACAAGTTTTTCTGGGCTTGGTAGGTGCACGCCTTTAATCCCAGCACTTGGGAGGCAGAGGCAGGCCGCTCTCTGTGAGTTCATGGCCAGCCTGGTCTACAGAGACCCTGTCTCTGGGGGGAAACGGTAGTTTTCAAGCCGACTTCACTCTTCTAGACAGCCATGATACCCAGGCTGTCAGGTTCTTTGAATGCTATGCCTTAGCTTATTTACTTGGCTGAGGCTCCTTTCCCTGTAACCTGGACAATAGAACCTCAGTTACCCACAGCCCTTAAGAGCAGTCTCCCTGGGGAAAGTATCTTCTCTCAGTCTGCTCCTGTGTTTCTATTCCCAAATCTGCCAGGAAATAGGAAGTTATGATGGTCATTTTAAAATGTTACTATTATGTATATTTTAATCAACTCTTCACACTACAGACACTGTGGCACATACAACTGAAACAGTATCTCAGATAATTTTGATTTTAATCATTAGAATTTAACCAGATCATTTTAAAATCCATTATTCACATTTACTATAAAGTGTCCTAATCTAATATTTAAAAAAATACTTAAAACCAAAACAAAAAAACCTCCAAAGACCTAAGCTGCAAAAGGCTTCCAAAATTTCCTGTTGCTTAGCTCTTCCACATGATGTTGATAGATTATACACTGGGTGTGCTATGTCACATATGAACCTTCATACTAAGTGACTACTTTTTCAGTCCTTTGTCCCATATACTCACGTCGTTTTAGTGTCATAATCCAGAACCGCTGTAGAGGTCAGATCAGTTCTGATGAATTGCTCAACTTGTCCTTACAGTGTTAGGAGAGCTTGCCAGGCTCTGGTCCTTGTAAGGCAAGTGTACTAATGTAGGTCTCAACGTATGGGCCACAGACTACCCACGATATTTTTTTTCCAAACTAACAGATTTAACTTAAAAGTACTGTCAGTCATTGATTGTTTTGAGAACTCAATGGTATAAATTCTTTGTATGTTGATACTACTAGTTAAGAGTTGGGCCAAAAATTTTGTTTCTATTCTGCTAATATTTACATCTCATACAAGCAGAATCTTAGCATTTTGTCCTTGGGGCACAGACATTATTATTAAGAACTAAAAAATGAAGAGGCAATAATACTTGCCTCTAAAAAGTATGGTTTGGGAAGAGCTTTAGGATAGACAGTATGGGAGTAAGTACCTCGTTGCCAATTAACAACTAACTTGACTCAATTTAGCAGTCCAGTGTAATTTATGTACCAGAGAGAACCTCCACCATGACAGACATAGGGCAGACACAGGAGTGGCTCACGAGAATCCATCCTTTATGAAGACCAAAGCCAGGTTTCAGATGTGGAAAGCAAGATTTGTTGCATATCAACATCTAGTCCTCCACTTCCCCATTTAAGGGATCTCAGTGTTATCAGTGGAGGTGATGTGCCATATCAGGGCAGGGCCAATCTTCTCCTTTGCCAAGTTTTTCTCAGACTAGTGTATGAACCAGTACCTGCTAATGAGATTTAAAAAAAAAAAAAAATCCTGAGTCGTTTCAAAAAGATTTTATTTCCAAATTAAGACTTGTAAGAAAGCAAGCCATGTGCCCCCTGCTTCTGGTTGTGACTGAAATATCTGGTATAACAAACCATACTAAACCCATTTAAAAACTATTGTGAGAACAGAAACCATAAAGACCCTAGAGAGGAAAGAACCTGGGTCTTTGACATTTCTGTTTCTACACAGGCACTGGATCACCTAGCATTTTAAGTGAAATTTAAAAAATGTTCAGTAGCTTCTCAGATGTTTCCAGGAGCTTTTTCTAAGTGGTCTAACTCCAACTCTGATTCCATGATTTCCACAAACAGAATCCTAGAGCGTGGCCAATGTTCAGTAACACATTCCAAGTCCAAGAGCGTCCACTAAACCGTTCTTAAAGTATATGGAGTCAAGCTCTACCATTTGTTATAAATTTCATAATATAAGTTATTTTTCCATTTCTATGGGAGGCCACTGAGTTCAGTTACCACAAGACAAGATAGTCTTTGGTTATATAGAGACACGTAAGTGTAAACTGGCAGCATTAACACATTTTTAATAACCTGTGTTGGTATTGCCAAACAGTAAGTGACAGCACCAGTTATCAGCACTGTAATACTCACACTGAGGATAAAACAGTGTCAAAGAATGGTTATATATATATGAGGAAAAGTACAAGCACACATCCCTCATTATTGATCAATGTATGAGGAGAAAATTAGAACAATGTAGTGTATTAAAATTTATTAGAATAATCTAGAATCCAGCTACAAGAACATGTTCTCATAACAGGTACTGATAGAAAAACAGTTAATGGGGCATACAACATGGGGCCTACCCGCCAGGACCACATTATCTTGTCCATACTTAGGCTGTGGTGATTTTCAAGAGGGGCCTGGTAGGTCTAAAGCATTTATAGGGCTACAGGTAGGTCTGGTTCTAGATAAATGCTCTTACTGCAATATCAACTACATTTATGCTAAAATATGCAGAGACCACAAAAGCAGACCCAACAATTTAAGCAGTTGACAGAGTAGTGACAGCAGTCTGACAGCCTTAGAAATGGGGAGCCTTGGTTTTAACTTAGTGAAAGAGCACTTGCCTAGCATGCACAAGGCACCCAGATTCAATCCCCAGCACCTTAAAAAAGTTAAGAAAGAAAAAGAGAAGGAAAACAGAAACAAGTTAATTCTTCTTCTCCCCTAGGCTATGAACACAAAGCCCTTGAGAGTCTCCATGATTCTGTTACAGAAGTCATTTGCTTTGGCCAAGTTTCTTGTTTAAGGTTTTGTCTGTTCTGGTCAAGATTAATTGTAATGCAGGATTAAACCCAGCTACCCTGGAGTCATGTATCTTTTTTCTAACCAGTGGAGGACCCAGAAGAAAAGGATGGCAAGCTTTTTCAAAGGTCCACCTGGTGAGATTCTGAGGTGCCCACTCAAGTGGGAAAGACCAAGGCAGAACAAGGCTTCTATTAGCCGGATTGTCAGGGTAACATTCAGGGCAATAATCAGCCCTGTTAATACGGTCTAAGAACACTTGGTAACATTCGTTTTCAACAAGTTCAGTTTGGTACAACCAGTGACCTAGTTCTAAACTAGGGAACCACTGCTGCCCACAATCAGGGCAGTGTGAATTATCGGAGAACATCTGGGCTTAGAAAGACAACACAAAGCAATGTAACAACAAAAAGCAACAATGACAGAGAGGAGAAGCAATGAGCAACAATCAGTCCTGTTACAGTTTCCTTTAGCAACTTGTCAGCTCAACAACACTGGAGTGTTGAACCTGGCTTACACCTTAGTGTTGTTCTTCAAGATCTTGTAGTTTATTCTTCACTCAATTGCAACTC
This sequence comes from Rhynchomys soricoides, assembly GCA_019843965.1. Taxonomy (NCBI): domain Eukaryota; kingdom Metazoa; phylum Chordata; class Mammalia; order Rodentia; family Muridae; genus Rhynchomys; species Rhynchomys soricoides. The sequence goes on from JADRCH010000010.1 coordinate 14,102,921, forward strand.
AGTCTCTGTACTCAGGGACCAGTCCAGTCTAAAACACTGTCAGTCACTTACTAGCAGCACAGATCATAGAATAGCTCCTTCAAAGGAAAGCCAGGCCTCTAGTCCAAGCTGGTTGCTTTTTCCTGTCCAGTACCAGCTGGAGGCTGATCACTCAGAGGCTCTGCTCTGCTGCTGGTAAGAGTGTGCTTGGTGAAACAGATGCGCTGATGGGTCCAGTGAGTCTTCTGTTGGTGCAGGCAGTCTTGCCAATAGCACTTCAGTGATGTAGTAGGGTCAGGAAGACCTGGTGGAGTAGATCCAGTGAAGTCAGTCTTGAAAGGATCTTTATGTGAACCCAGTCACAGAGAAGTCGCTGGTGCTGAGTTTTCGGGATGGTCTAGGAATTCGTCACACACCTGTAAATGATAAAACTTCAGACGACTCATATGGGCTTTGCAGTTGCTCACAGTATTACAAACATGCATTTGAGAATTATTTGAACCAGTCAAGGTCGATGACAATAGTTTCATAGGGTTCCCCACAACTTACTTTAGGTCAAACCACCCCAAGCTATTTGGAAGTTAACTCTTCTGGACACTGGGATGGGTTTTTGATCACTTAGGGTTTATATGAGGATTGGTATGATTTTTGTTTTCTTTTTTTGGACCACATTTGTTTTGTTTTTTACTACCTTTGCATTTTGAGAATAAAAGATCTGTGAAATAGATCTCACTTCTGTGAAATAGGTACCATATGGTATCTTTATTACATGAGGCAGCAGTAACTGACAACCTTTCCAACACAGGCTTCAATCTAAGCAGGGAAAATGTTAGCAAACTATTAGACAATATTTTTAAGCAGCTAACCATAAGAAGTTAAAAACTCTTTTAAAAGCTGAGAAAAGGAATCAGTGGAGCAAGTCTCACTGTTGAATTTATCTGTATAGGTTGACACACATTGCCATTTTGAGATGACATGTAAAACCCTGCATGAGCAATAGAGCCAAGGTATTTTCATGATCCTGGATGGAACACACACAAGGTAGGCAAGGACACATGGATCAAGAAGGAGGATGCACAGGAATCGCTAGATTGTCAAATTATAGTATGTGCCCCTCCACCATGCAATTCTTATAAATCCTGATGCTCAATCCTGTGAGAACAGGAACACCAAAGATAAAGTTAACAGGGGCCTCAAAAGCAGGAGGAACACTGTTGGCCCTACTCAGAGCCAAACTTTCTTAGAGACTCTTGGATTTACAATGTCTCTAATCCAATGTCTTGGATTTTCAAAGGGAAATGCAAATGAGCCCCGAGAATGCTATATAATCGCAGGGCCACATTTTCATAGCAGATGAAAGTCAGTTTATATGTACTAATGTGCTTTTTAAGGTCAGGTAACTAGGTACTAGGTTACCAATTTAGCTCCCCAGTTTCTAGAAATATTTTTAAGGAAATAGTTGGGTAGGAAACCAGAAATAATAGATCTCATTGATATGTTGACAACAGCCATCATAATGAAAATTTCAGTTGCTGGATTTAAGTCTTGGGTGTCTAATTATGATACAGACAGATAGTAAACAAACCCTCCATGATCTTGAAGCTCATTAAACATTAAAACAATGAGAGTGAAGTTATGTAAGTCTGACATTAAAAAAAAGACATTACTAAATTTGACAGGGTTCTAGATACTCTAGGCAAAACTACTCGGCCACGCTCACCAATGAAGAAAAAGCCCAAAGGTCCAGGGCTCAGAAAACTCTACCATTCCCTCCAACTTCTTCTCTCCAATTTCACTGTCAAGTGCCACACCTCAGGAATTTGTGAATAAAAAGAACCATGCTGTTGCCTGTTTAGAAAAGCCATTCTGGTCCTTCAAACGATTACAAGAATCAAAAGGGAACCTCCAGATCTCCAACCACCACCCACCCCCAGCCACTTCACTAATTCTTTATACTTACAATGATAGAGCAGGAATGAAGAGCCAAGCAATGCTCATTGAAAGACCTGATGCCAACACTGACAACTAACTTCACTGCCATCACTTGCTTCAGAGCCTCAGGACCAGAAGACTCTCAGGACTTCATCTCTTCTGACTTTAATCTTTGTATGGCCGAAAGGGCATGAGGAAAATGGTACCTGGTTTGATTTATTCTCCCCAGAAACTACATACAACTTTGCTGGTTTTGCTGCTGCTGTTTTTACATTATTGCATAAGCAGCCAGAATTTTTGTGCTTTCCTTATTACCCAGATTTCATTCCCCATCACAAGTATCTCTTTAACATATTTTTGTATGTTTTGTGTATGGGGACATGCCACCGCACACACGTGGAACTTAGAGGACTAGGGTGTGGCCCAAGTAGGCTTGGGGACAAGCTCCTTTACCCCTTTAGCCATCTTGCCTGTCTAAAGAAGGTAAGTGAAAATAAAGGACAGCCTGAATCCCTGTACTCTGATGATAGGAGTATAAAGGAACAGAACAACTTTGTAAATTGATTTGCCTGTAACTAATAAGCTAAAGACCTCAAACTCTTTAGAAATATACTCGAGAGATTCTCACAAACGCTTTCAAAGGCGGAAGTAAAACCTCTATGGTAGCCCAGTGAAGCGGTGGACTAAAGGCTAAAATGTCCATGAATAAGATGAATAAACTGAGGTACTGCCACAGAACGAACACACTAACAAAGATAAAATCCAAAATGTGCAGTTTAATACAATTTGTTCTCTGAATCCAGGGCCTCATATGTGCTAAGCAAGTGCTTGACTACTGAAACCATTTTTTCTTCTTGTCATTTGGTGGAGAACAAAAACATTCTCCTATCATAAATACTAACGGTTTACAGTCTCTCTGTTCGTTATTTTATAACTTAAAATAGCAGAAATAGCAGTAAGATAGAGAAAAACCAGGCCAAACTAGCCTTTATACAGAGGACAAGAGGAAGTGACCCTGCTCAGAAGCAAAGTAGGTATCAAACACTGGGGTACAGAGGAGCCCTATCCTATCATCAGACACCACACTCTGAGACAGAGGCAGGACAGCCGAGGCGCCACAGTGAGCCCCTGTCTAAAAGCACAAATAAACATGAAAGGAGTAGGGCCTACAGAGATATGTACTGTTGCGTTTCTTACAAAATTCTAAGCACCACATCTTTATGGAAACACAGTAAAACACTGCTTGCGTTCGGCCCAATGTCAGTTACTACACATACAGAGAAAATAATCTTCTACACTTCCTGAGTCCAGACTGGAATCAGTGTTATATAGGTGAAGCTTACTGACTTTTAAATGGATTTAAAAGCCACCCAGGTATCACAGGACATTTAGTAAGGTATATAGACCAAGCCAGCACACCTCACCTTTCCAAACAAAATGACTGATCAAACACAGTGGGTCAAAACTAAAGCTCTAAAAGCTTCCATAATAACCCAAATACTGTATAAATAAAACAAAGATCTGATTTTTTTTGTTTGAGAACATGAGCACTCAGAAGGCAAGCGGCTGGAGGACTGTAAATTCCAACCAGTCCTAACCAATAGAAAACTGAATTCTATTTCAATACACTGGAATGAACTTTCCAGGCATTAAATAATTTATTCTGATTCTGTTTCATTCTCCTTAATACATGTTAGTATAAAACTCCCAAATCTGCTGTTCTTTAAGATACATTCAATTTTATGTGTATGCACTCCTGGTGCCCACAGAGGCAAGCAGAGGGTATCAGATTCCCGGAAACTGGTTATGAACATTTGTAAGATACCACCAGGGTGCTGGGACTAGAACCTGGGTCCTTTAGAAGAGCAGCCAGTATTCTAAAACCACTAAGTCATCTCATATAGCCCACTCTGGCCTCAAACTCAATATAGCCTTGACCTGATCCTCTATGTTGGCCTTCAGGAATGGCAGGACTACAGGCATATCCACCACCTCTAATTTTATGTGGTACTATGGATAGAATCCATGATGTATGATGCTAGGTGAGCACTCTACCAACTGAGCTACATTGCTAATACCATCATCTGTTTCATTTGTTTGCTCGTTTGCTTTTGAGACAGTGTCTCACTGTGTAGCCCGACTAACCTAAAGCTACCCAAATAGACTAGGCTGGCCTCCAGTTAACAGATATCCTCTTGCCTGTGCCTCACCAGCACCAAGGGTAAAGATGTGTGCCACCATGCCCTGACTCTAAATCTGCCATCGATACTACTGATCTATATATTGTGTATAAAAGAAACATCTTTGAGGGGCCAGAGACAGTTGAATGCTTAAGAGGACTGCCTCTTAAAGGAATGGATTCCATTTCCAGAACTTCTGCTGGTTTAGAACCATCCAGAATTCTAGTTCTGACCTCAGCAGGCACCACGTATGAATGTAGAGCAGACAGACATAAAGGTAAAACACTCATTCATAAAATAAAACGAACAGACTTTTAAAGTTAGAAAAAAAAAATGAATGTTTTGATTTTTTTGGGATTATCATTTTGAGTTTTTTTCCTGTAGGGTATTTTAAGGTGATAGTAAATAGCCTTAATATTGCCTGCCTTTTGTACAACAGTTTATACATAAGTATACTAAGGTTTATACATAAAGTAATATGAAGAGAACTTCATATTTCACAGCCGAAATTTAGATGGGACAGTAAGGATTTATAATCTTCACTGCTGAGCGCACATGCTCAAGAGTGGACAACTAGAAAATACTAGGGGAGAAAACAGCTGCAAATGCTCTTTCGCTTCAGGAACTGACAGACAGAACAGGTGTGCATGTGCACACATCCAAGCAAGCACTCAGTGCACATGCGCATGGCTAGCACACTTATGGGGGATGGGGGAGGGAGACCAAGCATAGAGAGCTATTTTAGACCTTTATTGGCACAGTTGGGATCTACCCTGCCCTGCCTGCCTGTATTAGGTGGCTGCACCCAGGTGCTGTTCTAATGCTGAAATATTCTAGGTACTATCTTCGCTAACTGGCAACAAGGGTTCTGGATACCTGAAAGGTGGCGTGAAGGGGGAGTTTAGCACTCGAATACCTACTCTTGGGGATATTTTTTAACATAGAAACTAGATGCTTGGAGCAGTTCAGATACTATACATACTTCTGGTTAATATATTTTTCTAGAGTGCAAAAAGAAAATCTTTTCCTATTTCCCACTTCCTCCCAAATCCTTTGATGACTCCTACACTATTTCTGGTTTAGGCTAACATATAGGGTAACAGCAATACACAAAGAATCCACCAGTCTGCTGAGAAATCTAATACTAGGTGGCATAACTGACTCAATTGGCTTTTTTAATGACCGGATCTTCCTAGTAGCACAACCTGGCCTCAGCTGGTGCCTCTCACCTCAGCCTCAGGAGTGCTGGAATTACACACAGAGAGACTGGGTTATAGCCCCCACTTTTACCTCAACTTTCATATCACGTTGTTCTGGAGAGTCTTGTTATATAACCCAAGTTTGAACTCATGATCTCCTTCCTTAGCCTTCTGAATACTAGGATTATGGGCATCTCTCTACACCTTAGTGTTCCTTCACTTATCTAGTCTTTTAAAAAGGCTATCCTTACCTATCTTTATATAATCCTGTCGGGCCTCAAACCCAGAGCTGCCAGGGCTACCTCTACCTCCCAATGCTGGGATTAATGGCATGCACCCCCGCAGCCTGTTGTCTTACTTTGAGGCAGGGTCTCTCACTCAAATGGGAGTGGGGGAGGCTGGTGGTCAGCAATGTTCCTGTTTCTACCCAACCCAACCCATCCCCACTACTCCAAGGGCTAGGATTACAGACAGGGTCTCACTATGTAGCTCTGGCTGGCCTGAACTAGCTATGTAGACCAAGCTGCCCTTGATTGTCTGCTACCGTACATGGTCCCACCAACTTACTACTAGAGAGTTATTTTTAAATACTTTTAGACTTACAGAAAGTTTCAGAAGTGATGTAGTTTCCTTACATAATTCATACAGTATCTTATACAAGGTGCCTTTAAACCAAGAAATTTAACATTGGTAAGTCTATTAACGAAGTCACATTCAAATGTCACCAGTTTTCCCATTAATGAATGTTCCTTTTCTGTTCTAGGTCCCAAGCCAGGATCCTGTTGGATCAAAGTGTCTACTCTTATAGAAGGAATCACCCACACCCCATAGTCTACCTACTGCCTTCCCAAAACAAGTAATACCCCAGGGCATAATAGAATTAACTTCCTAAAATAAGGCCTTACATCGTATCTGGTACCTTCTCTAATCTGCTAAGCCCATAAATACAAGGATTTCCTATATTCTATGGTTTACTGCTGGTCCGAATATCTTCCAACCTCCAATCTTATGTTAAAATACCTGATTATCTGAAATCTGCGTCAGCAAACTCCACGAACTTGGAAAGAATCGTGTTTAAAACAGACCCCACATTACATTTACTTCTTACGTTTCCTCAGTCTCTTACCTTGTCTTTTGTGACCTTGAAAGTTTGGAAGAACAGTGTCAGTTTGGACAAAGTCTGTCACTTTGTGTAATATCATGATTTGAAAGAAAAAAAATTTAGATATTTTTTGTCAAGAATAACCAACACTGAAGAAACAGTGTGTCCTCGGGTCTCATGTTACTTAAGCTTATGCTGCCCCTGTCTTATGGAGTATGAACCTTGACCACTAGGTCTGCATGCTATCTCCACCATCAATTACTTTTTCTTTTGTAGTTAATAATTATCTCAGGGGACACACTTTGAGACTATGTAGTTAACCTGATTCTCCTCTACCCCCCACACACTCCCCAGCATCACAGGCAGACTTTAAATGAAGCAATTACTTTAGTAATGCTTGCTTACTGGTGCCTTCCTATTTCCTTCTTACTTGTTATCGGTCCACTGAAGTTCGGTCAGTGACTCATCCCTTCTCTATTCACTGACCTAGTCAGTGAGCTGTTATCAGTAAGGACTCTCTTTAAAGAAAAGTTAGTACCCTTTATTATAAAATCCCATTTTGACCACCCTTTTTGAAAAAAAAAAAAACAAAAAAACAAAAACAACTTGGAGCTGGGTAGTGGCAAGACATGCCGTCAATCTCAGCATTCAGAGTAGAGACAGGAGAATCTCTTTGAGTTGGGGGTCAGCCTGACTTACAGGACAAGTTCCAGGACAGCTAGGGCAACATAGGGAAACCCCGTCTTAAAAAAACAAAAAGAACACCTGTACCACATCTTGAGTCTAAATTGTATTTTTACAGTTACCACAAATAGATCTGTCTTCTAAGGCCCTCATGTCATTACTATTCTTATCTCCCTACGAAATGCAACAATTGTGGGCCAAATACTTTTATGCAGAGAAGTTTGAAGTCAATCCCTAGGATGAATATAGAATGACCCAACATCCACGGAAAGTCTACAAATACTGACCCAACAGCAATCTCCTTTTGTGCCTGAACCTGTGCTTACTTGAATGCTGCCTTTATGCTGCAGCTGTTCTTAATCACAAGTGCAACACCACCACCTAGTTGGCCAAAGGCAGCATGACACTTAAATGAGCACAGCATGGAGCTCTACTGAGAGGATACAAAAAGGTCTCAACATAGTGTTTAAGTGGACCTGCAATAAAGAAAGCCCTGCTGTTTTGCTCTAGCAAGTTAGAAATACACATATCCAGGTAGCTCTGTTAGAGATCTACACCTTTAGAGGGCAAAAGCTAACATTTGAAATTTGGTTTTGTACTAAAGCAGAGTTACTAAAAAACATGATTTGACCTGTAGAAGTTATGAAATTATAGATGAACTTTCTTCATTTCTATCTGGGTTACCAACATCATGTTCTCTATATAATCCTTCTAATATTTTATACAGAAAAACCCCACTTAGTAATAGGTGTTTTACCTCTGTACTCACGTGACTTTATTAAATGTCCTAAATGACCCTACCTCTCTCCACTTTACTAAGGAAACAGGCTCAGAGGTAGCCATATGCCAAAGTCCTATATGATCTTCAGGCCAGCAACGGGTGACTGACAGTGCGGGAAGTCCAATCAGTATGTACTCCAAAGTCCATGTACATAATCACTGTTCAAGATACCCTTATCGACAAACGTTTGTCTTACTGCACAAAATTTATGATAAAATATGAGAACTATGCTGAAAAACCATTTGTAGGTCAATTTACAAGGGGTCTGGGGATTCAGAAACTCGTAGGCATAGGCTGTAGAAAGCCGAAAGCCAAGTGTGTGCGCTTTTCATAGTGACCTTGGTGTTTAATAGGAAAGTGAAAGGCAGACAAGGCTTCTCTAAACAAATTTCCCAGCACTTTAATTGCTTGGAATGGTTTAAAATAACTATACGCAGGATACAATGCACAACTCTCTCTAATCCTACAATTTAGGAGGCAGAGGCTTGTGGTCTCTGAGTTCACGTTAAACTGGCCTAATAGTGGGGCCCAGGTAAGCCAGGGATGTGTAATACAGAGATCCCACCTCAAAGAAATGAACTAAAAAAAACCCACAAAACAAGCACACAAACCAAACACCCTACTCTACTTCTCAAGTGACCAGCTAAATTCTGGTTATTTGTTTATTACAGAAGTTCTAAGTGTGGTATCTCTACGTTAGGAGGGAAACTTGATTTTTTTTTTTTTTTAAAAAAAGCTTAAGTCAGCTAAGGTCACATGATAACTGCAACAAACCTCGTTATCTAGCAGTGGACTCTGCATCCAGACCAACACTACTTAAGGGCCTCAAAAGTTTTCATAAAGAACCTCAGGTTGGTTTTTTAAGCTATCCCAATCCAAAAGGTTTCCTAGAACATACTTACTTTTAGTTTGTCTACTACGAAGTTCTTTATTTAAATCATTTTCTATTTGCAGAGGAATTATATAGCATACAAAAAACTGGTAGTTCTGGGGCCCTGCTGTAGCCTTCACAAAACAACAAAACCCTTGTACACATTTAGATAGGCGATTTTTAAACCTAAGCACAGGCTCTCAGGGTGTGGTCGAGCATGCCTTGGATCCCAGCGCCCTCCAGAGACAGAGGCGGGTGAATGTCGAGTTCGAGACTAGCCAGGGCTAGCCAGGGCCAGCCAGGGCCACAAACAGAAACCCTTAAGAGGGAGAAAAAAAGGACTGGTAACTGGCATATTTAGTTAGAAAAGTTAACTCATCCCTGGATCTATATAAACAAGCATAAAATCTGACAAAGTAGAGACTACTACAGATTTTGTTCAAAGTTTTTTGGTTTTTTTTTTAAAGCTAGGTATGAAACACAGTTGAGTACATAAATGGGTAAGTAAAATAATTACGGGTTTCAAAGTTTGTCCCTTTCAGCATTATTAGTAACTGAAAAACTTTACTGTTCTGTCTCTTAAGGATTAGATTACTGGAATCCTTACTCAGCGAGAAAAGAGAAATGGATTCCTACAATAAGAATTCTCGTTTACATTTCAAAACTTTTAAGTAATTGTGCCTCTCATCTGAAGTCCGTATCAAAAATCTACTCTCACTTTGTTTCGTTTTATGCTTGAAAGATTCCAGGTATATTTTCAACACCCTCCCGGAAATTACAGACCCATCCCAACCTACCTCGATTTCTGTTTGTGCCGTAGGGGAGGTGGGGGTGGGGAGGGATCCTTTCTCAAAGACCTTTTGAAAGGAGAAAATAGTAGTTCAGACACTAAAATAAGTTAAAGTTGTGTTTTCGTTTTGCTTACTTACAATTTCCAGCCAGGTTTTAAAACATGGGACAGTCAGGATCAGCGGCGCCACTCGGCTTTTCCTCCTGCTCCACAGCGCTGGTCCGCAACCCCCAGCCGCCACGGCAGAATGTCGCCTGCACCGCCCACGTGACGTAAGCTCCGCAGGGAGGAGCCCGCGGAATGCTGGGATAGGTAGTCCCTTGGCCCCACCTCCCCCAGCTCCTCCCACTAGATTTCTTAGAACCTTAGTGCTAGCCTCTGCAAGCCATCCAGCCGCAGCCCGCACCTCTTCTCAAGGCTGAAGTGACTGTAAACAGGCTGCAAGACTCTGACCACCTCGTCCCTTAAAATAACCTGAAATGCAAGGCTTAGAAAACCCCACGAGGGCAGTAAAGTAAGAGATAGTAACTAAAGATAGTGGCAAGCACCACTCAGACACGATTTTGAACCCAGCCTTATTCTAACTAGAGGCTATCCTCAAACGGATTGCTTAATCTAAATCTCAGTTTGCGTGTGGGTCAGTGGGGACATGCCTTCATACCCACATGAAGTTGTTGTGAGCACCTAAGTAGCATGTCTGCTAGCAGGCGATAATAGACTAGGAACCAAAAATAGCTATTATTTTGGGGTTTGGTGGTACAGCCTTTAATCCCAGCACTTAGATGGCAGAGGTAGATATATCTCTATAAGTTTTACTTTAAGACAGGATTTAAGTTGACTAGGTTTACCTGGAACTCATTTTAAGTCTCAGACTCAAACTCAAGATCCTCCTTCCTGTGTAGGGATTAACAGGCCTGTGCCACTAGGCCAAGCTCCGGCTATATTTTAATTTTTATACTGTTTCAATTTTTGTCTGTGAGAATAAGTGGAGCCAGCTACTGTGCCCTCAGTTTATTTCAAGTATTTTCACCTTTTTTTTTTAATTTTTAAAATTAATTTTGGCTTTTTGAGACAGGGTCTCACTATGTAACTCGGCTGGCCTGGAACTAACTACAGACCAGGCTGCATCTACCTTCCAAGTGCTAGAACTCAAGAGATCTACAACCATGTGCACTTTTAAGTTTCATTTTGTTTTGATTTTTGGAGACAGGGTTTCTCCATGTAGCCCTGGCTGTCCTGGAACTCACTTTGTAGACCAGGCTGGCCTAGTGCTCACAGAGATCTGCCTCCTGACTGCTAGGATTAAAGGATTGTACCACCACATATGGTTTAGACAATACTGGGGTTAAGACCCATGATTTGTTGCTTGCTAGGCAAGCATTCTATCAACTGAGCTACATTCCAAGCATTTCCTCCTTTCCTTATTAAAATTTTGTCCTTTGCCACAAAAGCCATAATTCCCATAGTATTTCCTTGCCCAATCGGAATTGTGATTATGCACCCAGGCACTGGTAGCACAGGCCTTTAATCCCAGCACTCAGGAGGCAGAGGCAGACATATCTCTGTTTGAGGCTAGCCTGGTTTACAGAGCCAAGGCCACACAGAGAAACCCTATTTCCAAAAACCAAAAGAGAAAAACAAGTGATTAAGCACAATAAACCAAATCTCTTTTTAAAAAGTATTTTATTCATATGTGTATACGTGCACCTATAGGAGTTAATGTGAACCATGTTCTTGGAGTTTAAGGAAGCCAGTGGAGGGCATCAGATCACCTACTGCTGGGGTCACAAGCTATTGTGAGGCGCCATGTGGGTGCTGGGAACAATAACAATAGTAAGTACTCTTAAGCCTTAGGCAATCTCTCTCCAGCTACCCTGCACACTCTTTAGATAAATTTTTTTTTTTGTTTTGTTTTTTTTTTGTTTTTCGAGACAGGGTTTCTCTTTGTAGCCCTGGCTGTTCTGGAACTCACTCTGTAGACCAGGCTGGCCTCGAACTCAGAAATCCGCCTTCCTCTGCCTGCTCTTTCGATAATTAAAAAGGAATATTTGTAAATGTTTTGCCAGGCATGGTGACAGTGACATATATCTGTAATCCTAGCACTTGGGAGGTTGGAGCAAGAGAACCAGGACTTCTACTCCAGCCTCAGTTATATAGTGAGTCCTAGGCCGGTGTGGGCTACATTAGTCCCTGTTTCGAAAAGCCCTCCCCAATAAAATACTTTCATTTAAAATAGCTGAAGAGCACTGACTATTCTTACAGAGGATGGAGTTTGATTCTCAGCACACACACGGTGGCTAACAACCGTCTGTAACTCCAATCCCAGGGTCAATGCCCTCCTCTGGCCTCCACAGCAACCAGGCACATACTTGGTACACAGGCACACATGAAGGCAAAACGCCTATACACAATTTTCTTTTTAATTTAAAAGTTGCTTAGAGAGCCAATATAAAGAGCACAAGATTTCTAGATATAACTTTATTAGATACACATACCAGTTCCTTTTTTGTGCATCTGTCTTCTCTAACATATGGTAAATTCTCTAAGTAAAACTCTCCATTCTTCCACATTTCTCTTAATTCCAAAAGAAACTATTTTACGTTCAAAACTCAGATTGCCATACTCATGGCCTGGAAAAATCTCTTATAATACTGGAAATTTCTATAACACTGTCTATAATGTTACCTCTTTTCGTATATATACAAGGCTGGCCCAAAAGAGGTTGGAAAACACCTACAGCAGAATATCTGGTTTGACAAGAATTTGGCTTTAACTCATAGTAATCCAAGTTCGGTTTTTGCAGAGTTTCGAGGTGTGGATGACAGCTGCCAGAGTTAAGATGACACATTCCTATAACATAGTAGGCAAGAGGGAAAATCCTAAGCAAATCTATGTTAATGCTGAAGTTAACTGCCTCTAAACTTTTAACATTCTTATTTTTTCTTTGAAAAAGCCACTCTTAAAACTACTTTATAAGTACTTTTAACTACAAAACAAAACGCACGCCAATTATCCAATAATCTTTGTAACCTCTCATTTCCTCTGATTGACCAATTATGTGTAGAAAGTCTTCACTTTCTTTCTTATCCTTCAAACCAGTTTTACAAGCCAGCACCCATATCATCTTCAGTCATCTGGTGCATACACTGCATTATGAGCTTATAATATAAACACTATAAAATGTATATCCTTTCATTGCTGTGCACCTATTAAAGAATTTCTGTGATTGTTACTTGTGTAAGTAGGCACTTTACAAAGAAAGCATTACTGGAAAAGACACAAGCCAGACATTACCAAGTATCAGCACTTTCCATCATTTTGTAGAAAAAAAGTCTCAAAGATTTTTCAGGCTACCATGAATATCACTCTTGTTTTTTCCTTAAAAAGGTTTTTATTTGTTTTGTTTTGTTTTGTTTTGTTTTAAAGTGGGACCAAATGTGGTGGCCCACACCTTTAATCCTAGCATTTTGGGAGCAGAGGCAGGTGGATCTCTGTGAGTCTGAGGCCAGTCTGGTCTACAGTTCCAGGACAGGCAGAGAAATATCACATGCTCCCCAAACCCCATCTAAAAAAAAAAAGAAGGCAGCTGTCTTGTTATGGTTCCTCTAGTTTCTTTGGCTATATTTCTTTGTAGTTAATAAACAGTGCTAAATGAAGCTCTAAACAGGATATATCCTGCCTGACTCTTGAGTTATCTGATTCTGTGTTGCTGACCAAATTTAGGAGTATTCGTGAAAATTCCAGTAACTGGGAATTTATCTAAGATTGAGTAACAATTTAAGGTCATTATTTAAAATACTGGAAAAGGCAAATACTTTAATTTTTTCAAAATCATTGTTATGTGGTTTCCAAACAAACTTAGAATTGATTCTTTTAGGGTTGGGGTATAGCTTATTGGTAAACCACTTGCCTAGTAAGCTTGAGACCCTAGATTTAGTCCCCAGTATTTGTGGGAGTGGGGTTGTGTGTATTCATTTATATCATACAAAGTCTTCCAGGAGACAAGCTATGTAGCTGGATGTAGCAGGTTTTTCTCTCAGTAGTAACTCAAGACTTTACAAGCAAACCAACCTTTCTTCTTCAGTTTGTCTAAATTTTGTTACACATATGTAAATATGGTATGGAGAGCTGAAGGTTTTGATCATGTTTTCGTATTCTGTGAATGCAGAAACTCTAAACGAAATGCAGAAATACCATATCCAGAAATGAAGTGAAAGATGGCTCTCAAAATTACAGTGCCATCTTTAATCAGGTACCTGTTTCATTTCATACTGTGTCTAAGGCAGCATTCAGCCTTCCCAACAGTGCTGCTGGAGCAGAACTTTCACGTAAAAGTTCAGGAATAAGGTTGTTATGACTACGACTCAAATGGAAATCCATCCACAGAGTGTAACTAAACACAATTTTAAAGGCCCATGGGTGAATTAAAATTTTAAACCGGGTAAAAGCAGTTTCATAAAGGTCCTTGAAACTATAATTTTCGCCATAAGATGACATGCAAAATTATCTCTCTGATCATTTCTCCTCCCAGAGATATTTGAAAAGGACTGGCCAAAGTAGCAGGGAAACTGCGCAACAGCTTGGGATCAAGGACTGAAACTTGCCCTTTCTCAAAGCCTCCGGGAGCCAGGACCAGCGCCTCCTGTGGTGGGCAATTGGCCATCAGCAGCTTGGCACAGGCCACTTGTCCTACCACCTCCTGGTCGCCCCCACCTTTCCCTCCCTCAAGGCCAAGGACAGAGACGTCCTCCTCCTCCTTCTCCTCCTCTTTGGTGCCTTCAGCCAGGAGGCGGGAGTGACCCACAACAGCTGACCCAGCTTGGGCACTGCCTCTCCCACAGCCCTTAGGACACACCATGGGCCCAGAGGCTGGTTTGTGGCACACTAGCGAGGACACAGGCGGCGGCCCTGGCGACTCTCAACTGCCTCCCTGACCACTGCGACAACTTCCCCGAAGCCATCGCCACCACCTGCAGCGGAATCTAACCGAGGCAAATCCATCGCCCACTATCGACTAACAGCTACGTAAACAACTATGGCGGGAGAGAGATGGCCGGCCGAGGGGCTGGGAGAAGGATGGGCCATGTACGTCACACCCAGAGCCCCCATCCGGGAGGGAAGGCATAGGCTCGCCCCTCAAAATGGCGACAGCAGTGACGCGCCTGCGTACGGAACTCATCCGTCGCGCCACGGACGACGGGAAGTGAGGTTTTCAGAAGAGCCGCCAGAAGTGTACGGCGACTTCGAGCCCCGGGTGGCCAAAGAAAGGTCTCCGGGGGAAAGACGAACCCCGCCAGAAAAGTTCCGGCCGGATTCTGCGAAAGAGGAAGTGAGAGAAAGCGCTTACAATCTTCGGTCTCGACAACGGAGGCAGCTTGGATACCAGGAAGCCGAGGAGATGAAGACGCGGAGGTCTACTCGTCTTGAGCAGCACTCACAGCAGCCGCAGCCGCAGCTGTCTCCGGCTACGAGCGGGCGAGGGTTTCGGGACTCTCAGTCCTCAAGTGAGGACCGCGGAGGTAACAGTCTCAGCTGCCAGCTCGGGAGCGCGCGCGGTGGCGGGCACGGGCGCACGCGGCGAGAGGCGCGCCCCTGTGAAGTCCGGCCACTCTAGGGTAGTAGAGGTGGTTCTGCGGCCCTTTGGGCGCGCACTCCGGGGCTGAGTCCACCCGGACCCTCAGGAGGGAAGGACGCGCTGACCCGCGCGGAAAGATGGTGGTGTGAAGTGACCCGAGCGGAGGCGGGGAGCTCTGCTCATTCCTGAGCATCAGTTTGGGGGTGTTTAGGTCTCCTCTTTCTGTAGCCTTTTGCTAGAAGTCGGCGACTAAGCCATTGTTGGGGCTCCAAATTACTCTGCGCTCGGTTTCATTTCCGTCCCCTCTGAGGTTTCTACTGAAGCCACTTCCATTTCCTTTTTTTTTTTTTCTTAAATATGGGGGGGGGGGGGGGTGCAAGTCCCCATCTGAATATCCTGGTTTTAAGTCAACTTTCCAGTCGATTTCTTTCTTTCTTTTTCACCAAGATTGGGAAAACGAGATCTTTTCTAGGCGGATGCTACGAGGAATAGCTGACTTTAGTGAATTGGTTGGTGACATTACTCCAAATATAGTCTGGTCTATGCCAGACTTTCCCCCAGATTGAAGGCCATCACTGTAACCTTAAGTAGCTAAACAAATCAAGGCTGACAAAGTATCAAAATAAAACAAGGTTCTATTTATTGGGAAAGTTTCTTCTATATGAAGCCCCGGATGCCGACAGAGTGTGTACTATAGTTTTAGTTAAGTCACACAGATGAATCAAATTTTTTAAAGCCATCCTCCCATTCCCTGCTCTCAGTCACAGGTGGTTTCCAGTAAGCCCCATGTAAGTCACCTAATTATGAGGTAAAATTCTGAGGGTTAGAGTCACAGTGGGATGACCTCACTAATAATGATAGACATCTGATTCATCTATAAAAGGAGTGATAGCACTTAGCACTCAGCTTAGAGCACAGTAAACAGCTTGCAGATTTATCTACTTGCCCTTAAAATCCTGACACACTTGAAGATCTGTTTACACTAAAGATATGCACGTTCTTTTGGATGTAAGGAGACAGTTTATTTGCTTATACATGTCAATAGTATTTCTTTTAAGATGGCAAACTTGAAAAAAAAAAAAAAGGAACCTGTCAGGCATGTATGCCTGATCAAAATTTAGGTACTTAGGTTAATTCTGTCTCAGAACCTGAGACAGTGTTTGCATATGGGAAGCAGTGTAACTGTTACTTTTTACTCCTGCACCTAAATACATTTTACCTTTTACTACATTTTTAGAGGATTTAAGCATTTCTTTTACCTGCTGAATCCACACCATTTTTTGAATCTTAAACCTACCTTTTTAACTTTCTAAAGTAACATCTTGTCATAAAGCAACAATTAATGGTTTATATTTTGTTTTACTTATATGTGTGTGCATCTGCATGTATCTGTGTGAGTATATGCACATGTGTGTACAGGTACCCTTGGAAGCCAGAAGATGGTGTTGGGTCCCTTGGAGATGAAGCTATAGAATATTGTAAGCCTTTTGGACCGGTGTGCTGGGATCCTCAAGTCCTCGGAAAGAGCAGCAAATGCTCTCAAACACTGAACCCTCTCCAGACCTCATAATACTGTATCTTAATAAGATTTCTAACTAGTTTAATTCCCAAGTTTTGAACCTAGAGAAATTGAGTACTTGCATCTCTGTTTATAGATTACTGTTAAATATGCATCTGTACCATGATCTATCCCAAGTCATCTAACTTGAATTTTATCTCTTGTGGGTGCTGTAGAGGATGAACCTTCTTCCCTACCTGTTACAAGCCAAACAGCCTCAAAGAAAACTGTTAGAACACCAGAGACTTCAGGTAAGAATAGTTTGTCTTTTTGGTTTTCTCTTTTTCTGCCTAAGACTCATCAAGAATCACAACTCAAACTGGGTATGGTGGCGCATGACTTTAATCCCAGCATATAGGCGGCAGAGGCAAGCTGATGGAGCCTAGTCTATAAAGAGAGTTCCAGAATAGCCAGGGTTGTTACACAAAGAAACCCTGTCTAGAAAAACATGTATCAATTAATCAATCAATCACGAGAGTTTTGTGAGTCTTATCAGTTCACCAAATTGAGCCGTATGGGTACTTCCTAGGATAGACAAGGACACAAACATAAAGTGTAAGTTCAACTGTCTGCTACTTTGTTAATCTTCAGAACCTTGCAGGGAGTATTCTGCCCCCTTAATAGATGAGAAAACTGAAGCTCAGAGTATCTAAGCCTCTTCTCTAAGATCACATGATACATGAGTAAATTAAAATTCAGGCTCAGGTTTGTCTTTTTTGAAACCTATTCATTTTCCCCAAATGTTCACTTTTAGTCAAGTAGTAATTCATAGTGTTAAATGGTTATGTCGCAGTGCCTTCCGCTTAGCTGTTTCTGCATGGTAAAACCCTGGCACAGTGGGTTTCATTCTGTCAGGCTTAGTACTGTGTTTCTGTGAATCCAGGGTATCAGTCGTAAGGTGGGATGACATCATTGCTTCTTGTACCACCTAGAAGAGAATAGATACTCCTAATTTCCTGGTAATTTATGTTAAGATGCCTTAATTATATAGTATATGATTTCAGAGATGTTTAAAATGTAATAAAAATTTTCTTAGAATCCCTGTAACGGGGAAACGGGATATATTTAGTAGATCCTCAAAGTTTGTTTTTCTTGTGTGTCTGTGATGAGTGTGCAGGTGCCATTGTACACTTGTGGAGGTTAGAGAAAAACTTTGTAAAGTAGATTCTCTTCTGCCCTTATATGATTTATGGGTATTGAACTTTAATTGTTAGGCTTGGCAGCAAGTGCCTTTACCCACTGAGCCATCCTGTTGCCCTGAGAAAGTGAAATTTTATACATAATTTTCTTGGCTAAAACCAGCATGTTTAAATGGCTTTATTAAAAACTCTATACCTTTGAACTCAGAACATCTGAAATGAAACATGGCTAGCATTAGTATTTCATTTAAAATTAGACTTTCCATTGCTTGGACATGTACAAGATTAAATAGTTGAAGAATTGTTAACTTTTAGGAGGTTGACTCTAAAAATGTATCACAAATTAAGTGTGGTAGCACATGCCTGTGATCCTGGCACTTGAGAAGCCAAGGCAGGAGGGGTTCTCCAATCTAAGGCCTGTCTATGCTGTGAAGTCAGTCGTGTCTCAAAAAAAAGAAAAAAAGAACCAACTTCACACATGGAAGAGATAATCAAATTGATGATATAGTGTATATTTTGGTTCCCCACCCACCCTCCTTTAGCATCCTGAGGATCTAACCCAGGGCCTAGTACAGTCTGGAGAAGAGAAGCTACATCTCTAGTCCCAGAGTTTGGTTGTTGATAGTTTTGTGTTTAAGGGGCCAGGGTTTCACATAGTCTAAGCTGATATCCAACCCCACTGTGTGGTAGAGGGTAACCTAACATCAGACTCCTGATCTTCCTGCCTCTACCTCCCATAATACCCATCATGCCTTGCTTGAATAATGTAGAAGAATTTTTATTTACTATTTGTCATCTTTTGTACAATAAGGTCTACTGTGAAAGTCTTTAGGTCTCTAGTTTACTGTTGCTAGCTCACAAGAGGCTGTCCCTTAGAGAAAATTTGCCTTAGTTTTCCATCATAATCAAAGTTTGGGAAACTTTCCTTATCAGATGAGGATGATTAATATAGTAAATTTATCTTATATTTCACATATTCTTTTTCTTCCTATACCAGTGATGAATGAAGACCCTGTAAGTAACTTATGCAGACCCCCATTAAGAAGCCCAAGACCTGGTAAGAGATTGTTGTGTTGATTTAACTCTTTCTTATGAATATAGTGTTACTTCTAGAGGAGACATGTATTCATATGGATCAAAGCTTTGCTAGGCAAGGTGGTACACACTTTAATTCTAGAACTTTGGAGATAGGAAGATCAGTCGGGAGACTATGGTCATCTTGGCTACACAGAGAGTTTAATGCCAGCCTGAGCTGCATGAGACTAATGAAGTCTTTCTGCATCCATTGTTCTCTGTCCACCTTGCCCTAACATCAGAAGCGACCAGTGTCAGCTTATTTCTCCAAAGATAGTTAACTCACCTTGGTCTTTTTTGGCAGTGCTGAGGCTTGAACCCAGAGCTTTGCACACACTTGGCAAGCTTTCTACCAGAACTGTATCTACTGCCCGTCTCCCCTTTTAAACTTAAATCTTGGGTCAGAGAATACTCTTGTGCACATCCTTTTGTTTCAATTTTATTTTTCACGTGTATCAAAGAATACAATATGCATATTGGCGTATATATAAAATGGTTCCACATTGTTCTTTCATGGTGCTATGGTGCTTCCGTCCATGCATGATTCTTTCAAATTAAGGTTGGGGACTTTTCAGTTTTGTCAGTAAATTACTAATTTGAAAAAACAAACAAACAAAAAACCAAACCCCCAAAAAACCCTAAAGACAAGGCTTGTGGCGTGGAGCTATAAAATGTGCCTCAGCTACATTTCCTTTGGACTAAAACTTTGGAAGTCCTTACATCAGATTCATGGCTGTGACTGAAAGCTAGTGAGCTACTGTACAGTCTCCTTCACGTTGCTTTCTGCCTGTTGGTCCTTTCTATTGGGTGTGTGTTGCACCTCAGCCGTTCCCTTTACTGTGGGTAAGATCTCTTAAGAGCATGCAGTAAGGAATGTATGGTGCTTTCCCTTTTCAGTTCTAATTGTTTTCTTGCTGTCTCTCTTACAGATTCAACATACCAAACAAATGGAAATACTAAAATGAATGAAAGAGGTTTGCTTTTCTCTAATCCTTACAGGTTTTTATTGTGGATTCTTAGCAGCAAAATGCACAAGTGTGTACATGTTTTATGGTTGGCTTCAGAATTTTAATTTGTTCCTTTTCTAAGCTTAATGGGTCAATGTTCCTGGAATGAGGGCCTACTGTAGTTTATTAGATTTTATTCTGTATAAAATTAAGTCTTGTTACTTGAATTCCTGTGAGAATGCATAATCATAAAGTACTTTTGTGTGGTTCTGAGGATTGAACCCTGACCTGACACCCGCTTGTCAAACATTCTGTCACTGGGCCACCTCCTCTCAACTCCCTTGGGTTTTTGTTTTGTTCCTTTTCTGTTGATATTGTTTTGTTTTTTATTTGTTTTCTTGAAAAATGGTTTCATGTATTGTGACTGGTCTCATCTTTGTAGCTGTAGATAACCCAAAACTGTTCATCCTCCTGCCTCCACTTCCCAAGTGCTTGAATTACATCTGTGCTACCAAACTTAAAATAAGGTATTTTTTTATGAGCCTTTGTTAAATTTATAGTGTGAAGGGAAAAGTGAGGTTTTTTTTTTTTTTTTCATAAAAACCATGCCCTTGGTTTTGTTTTTTCCCTAATTTAAATGATTTTTAGTGTTTGCCTAGATGTAGATCATGAGGTTTCAAGATCTGGTTTTAGGGATCTAGGGATGTGGTTCGTGATTGCTTTGCATACGTGAAGTATGGAGTTCAGATCCTCAGCACCTACATAAAAGACAGGCATGGCCTCGGTGCCTGTACCCTCACTGGTGGATATTGGAGACGGGTGGATCTGGATGCTCCATGGCTAACTAACCTAGATGAAATGACAAATTCAGGTTCAGGAAGAGATCCTGTCTGATGGAATAAGGCAGAGAGCAATAGAGGAAGGCATCCATTCTCTTTCTCTGGTCTCCACATACACGTGGGTGGGTGCACAGGCCTGTACACACATTACGCAAGTGAGGAAAAATAGAGCAATAAAATCTGTAGCTTTAACTGGACCCGTTGCTTGTGCCTCAGTCTCAGTGCTTGGAAGGTGAAGGCAAGGAGACCAGGAGATCAAAGCCATCTTTGCTTTACATAAACCTGTGTTGAATGTGGTTGGAATTCGTTTTAAATTTTAAAACAAAATGTTTAAATTTTCTCTATAAGTACATAGTTACAACTTTCTCTATTAAACTTATTTTTACCTAGGCCTGGGCTGATTCTAGTTCAGGATCTATAGTTTCTGGATACTAAGAACTTTGTAATATGTACCTTATCAGATATGCTTTTACTTACAAGAATTTCTTTTTTGATTTTTGGGAGTGGGGGTTATTTTGTTGAGACAGTTGCACTTAGCCCAGGTTAGCCTCAAGAACACTATATAGCTGAGAGTGACTTTGAATTCATGATCTTCCTAACTCCACTTTCTAAGTCTAGGATTACAGACTTGCCACCATGCCTAACTTCCATGTGAGTTTCTTAAATTCTCTATTTAACTGGGGGGGGGGGGATTTTTTTTAGCATGGGGGCATGACTGTAATCTTAGGACTTGGTGGGGGGAGCTGTGAAAGAGGATTGCTACAAGCTCATAACCAGTCTTAGCTACGTTAGAATTCTACGCCAGCAGCTTGGACTGAGTAAAACTATCTTAAAAAGAAAGGAAACTGAATAATAGGGAAGTGACATCAAGGCAGGAAGTCTTTACTTCTAGCAGTAGAATAGATGCTACTGATTTGTCATCATATTTTTTTTTTTTTAAAGATTCTTAAAATTTATTTTATGTATGAGTATACTGTAGCTGTCTTAGACACACCAGAAGAGTGCATCAGATCCCATTACGGATGGTTGTGAGCCACCATGTGGTTGCTGGGATTTGAACTCAAGACCTCTTGAAGAGCAGTCAGTGCTCTTAACCGCTGAGTCCGTCAATGTTTTTTTTTAAGACTTACTTATTTTTATCTTATGCATGAGTGTTTGCCAGCATGTATGGATAGATGCCTGGTGCACACAGATGTCAAAAGAACCATCACATCTCCTGGAACTTGAGTTACGAGTGGTTGTGATTCACCATATAGGAGCCAAGAACTGAGCCAGGTCCTCTAAGAGAGCAGCCGGTTCTCTTAACCACTGAGCTTCCTCTTCACTCCAGGCTGTATATTCTTGTAGTTTCCATTAAAAAGATGAAAATGAGCCAGGCACACAACTATAGGCCGAGCACTTCAGAGGCTTGATACAGGAGGATCAAGAGTGGGAGTGCAGCAAGGCCTTGTAATCCTGTCTCCAAAAATAGATAGACAGACAGACAGTCGGACAGATAGATAGATAGAATAGATGCAAGACAGCATGTGTAAAATCCTGTATGGACTCTGATTAGCAAGAACTAGTCTCAGATTGTTTTTCTTACATTGCTGTGTTTGAACAAACTTCTTTTTAACCACTTCCTATGTCAATGACTGACCTAAATAAATGCTAGGACCACAAAGAGCTCTAAGGTTTTCTTTTCTGTATCTCAGGAATACATTAGGTAGTGAAAAAGAAAAAATAGTGAGAGTCATTGGAATGCCAGCACTCAGGAGGGTGATCAGGATTGTGAGTGTGAGGCCAGCTTGGACTACTGACTCAAACAAAAAATAATCATTGTAACTTTTTATAAGTGCTGAAATAACAGTTTATGTAGAATATGGAAGAAAAGTTCTTTACTTGGAGAGGTTTGGCGTTTTAAGTTGGAAGAGCCATTTTATTAAAAGTTGAAATATGAATAGCAGGCAAATGCAAGGAAGAGCCTGGCAAATACTGTCTGCTGTGGACAGGTGTTCTTATTTTGGCTTTAGAGACCATGTGATGCAGGAATTACAACTCCTTGATTGGTGACAGCGCTCTTATGTCTTTATTGGAGGCCTTGAACAATGTGCAGAATGATGTTCTCAGTCACATCAGGGATGGTGTGCTTCTGTGCACTCGGGTGTGTGTGTGTGTTTGTGTGTGTGTGTGTGTTTACAGGTCAGAGCACAACAACTTGTGGGAGTTCTTTTTCTCCTTGGACTGTATAAGTCATGGGAAAGGAACTCAGTTTAGTGTGTGGTGGCAGCTGAGCTGCCTTACCAGCCCGGTCCTGGGTTTTTTTCAAATGATGAGATGAAGATAGCCTTGTAGCCAATTATCTATCAAGGCTTGAATGTTGTTGATAAAGGTTTAAGGATAGTATGTTAGTAGAATTAAAGAGAAGATCTTAGCACCCGACAGTATATAAACACTTTTCAAAGTGTTTGCGGTTTGTTGTTGCTGGTTTAGTTTGATTCTTTAAAGAAAAGCAAGCCTGGTTTGATGGCTCCCACTTGTAATCAACGGAAGAAAAGAGAAGAACTAGGAGTTTGCAGATAGTCTGGGTAATACAGGCAGACCTGTCATAAAAAAATGAAAAGAAAACTATGACTAAATCCATTTTCAACATACCCTTTTTCATTATTATAGAGTTAAAAAGTCACTTTATCCTTTTATGTTGTGACACAGCTTCTGTTACCCAGATTGACCCAGGACTTGTGATCTCCTTGCCTCTGCCTCCAAATCCTGGGAGTGCCAGCATGCACTTCCGTGCCTGCTTTCAAGTCAATCCTTTATCTTGTAAGTGTTTCTTTATACTGAGTCGTTTATATAAAGAGTATGCCATGGATGGTAGCTCATGTATGCTATCTGGCTGAGTAATTGTATAAATTAAAACTGCTATACAAAAAGTAAAATATAATAATTTAGTGCTTTGAAAATAACATTTCAAAGCTGAGCATAATAGTACATGCTTTTAATCCTAGCACTGAAGAGTCAGAGGCAGGAGGATATCTGTGAGTTGACTCAAAGAGAAAAAAGAAAGGAAACACTTAAGGGACCAGTGAAATGGTTGAGAGGTAATGGCGGTGGCTGCCAATGGTAACAACCTGAGTTCAGTCCCTGGAATCCACATGGTGAAGAGAGAACCAACTTCTGCAGTTTGTCCCTGATCACACACAAATGCTCAGTAAATAAAATGTGATTTTAAATTTTAAACTAGTAAAAAAACATTTAAAGGATGAAAAAAGACTTTAAATAGTGGAACAGTTTCTCTAATACAGAATATAAATAAAATTTTAATCATTTTCCCATCCCTGGGTTGTAGGGAGGGGGGAGGAGGAGGGAGAGAGAGAGAGAGAGACTGTTTTGAGCTGGAGTCTTACTATACAGCATAGGCTGGCTCAGACTCACTGGGATTCTCCTGCCTGAGCCACTCCTGAATGCTGGAATCCTGGTTGTGCAGCACCATACCAGCCACTTTGCATTTTATGTTAAAAAAGAAAAGGGTCAGTCCTGGGACACCTAGTCTAAAACAGCATGTTCTGCCCTAGATTAGCTGTCCGACGGAAGTGGGATGCTATTAGAAAGTTTCTCAGAGTGGTTGGTTTTCTGTCTTCTAGCAAAAATGTTGACAGGTATATTTTAGATATTGATTTATAACTTCTACTATTTCAGTAGAACTTTAAACTTCAACTGATACTATACTAACCTAATTAAATTGATGTGGAAAACTCCAAATTCATAATGTTTAGAATCACTTTCTGAAATCATACTTCTGCCTGTCAGCCAAAAATGAGTAACATGAAAATCAACTCTCCAAAACAAAGTTTATTGGAGAATTACAACTGTTAACAATCCAAGATCCATATGTCATGGTAGAGAACAAAAAGAAACTTAAAGACAGACAAGTCCACTTAAGCTGTTATGAAATAACCTCACTGGCTATAGGAAGTATTGCAGGAGTCAGTGGTTACTTTCTAGATAGTTTGGGAACTTGAGGCAGGGGTGCAGGTTAGCTCATCTATAGGGTGCTTTGCCTAGCCATGAACTCAGCTTTAGGTTCAGTCCTCAGCACCATAACAAAGGAAGGAAAAACAAATGGCTAATCTGCAAGCTTTGCATTTTTAGCCTCTTACCATAACCACCTCCTACCATAACCTGTCACCATTGAGGGGCCTCCTTGTGGCCTTCAATTGACTTTGCTTAGGGTTGGCATAAGACACTGTTGTCATGCTGAAAGCTTTTATGCCCTTTAAAAAAGCAGATGGAGATACAAGTTGAAAAGAAATATTCTCCCAGTTCTAAGAAGTCTGAGTCATCCTATTCCTCTCTTAAGTTTTACTCAGTATTTTGCCCAGTTATGCTTATATTTGAGTGTATTTTCCATTATAGAAAAGACAAACTTGCTGGGCAGTGGAGGTGCTCACTTTCAATCCCAGCACTTGGGAGGCAGAGGCAGGCAGATCTCTGAGTGTACCTGCAGCCTGGTCTACAGAGTGAGTTCCAAGACAGCCAGGGCTACACAGTGAAATTGTTTCAAAGAAGGGGGGGGGGAGAGAAAGAGGAAGAGGAGGAGGTGGAGAGCATCATAAAAGCCCATGTGAAAAGTCTTAGTCTGGTTAATATGGTTGATTGTCTTTAACATCCTCATTTTTGAAGATCAGTGAGTAATGTACGTCACCTGCTGGAACTAAAAAAGGGAATTTGTTCTTTCTGTTCATACTTCCTCTTTGTCACACCAGTGCACTAAGGACCTTTTTAATTCCTTCAGCTTGTTAGGTTTTTGAAGGAAGCAGAGAGATTCTGGTAAATGGGAGAATTGAAATGTGTAAACCTGTGGACCTGTAGGAACCTGTAATATTTGTCAATGTACAATTTAATGTTTTCTGCACACAAGTTATATTTAGAGTACCAACAGGCCTATGAAAGGAAAAGATAAACTTTGTCCTTAGCCAGGTATAGTTCTATACACCTGCAGTACCAGCATTCAAGAGATGGGTATGGTAGGGTGAGACAGACGTTTGAAGCCAACCTTGGCTACATAGCAAATTTGAGGTTATCCTGGGTTGTCTAAAATTCTGCCTCAAAAAACCAAAACAAGAAAACAGAAAATTAAATCCCTGGAACTAGAAAGATTGGTTTTGAAGAGTGCTTGCTCTTCTAGTAGAGCTGAGTCCTCCAGCACCATGTCAGGCCATGCCCAACCTCAACTGTGGGGCTCTCATGCACTCTTCTGGCTCTGCAGGCACTTTACACATCTACTTCAGGGAAAATACGTGTTTTTTAAAAGTACATGTTTTATAAAAACTAAAAACTTAGCATGGTGTTATATACCTTTAATCCTAGCACTTTGGAGACAAGAAGCAGGTACATCATTGTGAGTTCAAGGCTACTTTGAACTACATAGTGAGTTCTAGGTTAGCCAGGGATACATCGTAAGACCCTGTCTCAAAAAAATAAATGCCTTTTATTTGGGGCTGGAGATATGGCTCAGTGGTTAAGAGTGCTTACTGCTCTTACTGAGTCCCAGCACCCATGCACATGTTTTACAACTGCCTGTACTCCAGCTCCAGGGAACCAACAACTCGTGGTTTCTGCATACACGTGGCAGACACAAATACACATGATTTAAAATTTTAATAAAAGCATTTGTTTGTAATATGAGTTTATGTCAGATTTATGTCAGAGGGGAATGATAGAGTTTTAGTCATCTTACAGAAAAAAAACCATTTCCTTTTATATTTTGTGTTGATTTTCCATAGTCACATGCTATTATTATTATTATTATTATTATTATTATTATTATTATTTCTAAGCTTTGGTTTTTGATGTTACATACTTTTATGTCTTTCTCTTCTAGAAGCTACTACTGTCCAACAGGTCAATTTCTTTGAAGAAGGTAATTTCTTTTTAACTCTCATGTAATATATTGTCTTTCTTTATATTAGAAGCAATTTTGCTGGATATTTAAGAGAAAAGAGCAGAAAAGTATTTTTCTTAAAATAAGACAAAAACCACAGCAGTGCACGTTAAGTAAAGCAGACTTGTTTGGATAGAACAGATGAGGGAAGCCTGTACATCCTTTTAAGCATTTTTAGCCGTTCAGGTTTAAGGGAAGCTAGCACTTGCCACTTCTACCATAT
Organism: Rhynchomys soricoides; assembly: GCA_019843965.1. Lineage (NCBI taxonomy): Eukaryota > Metazoa > Chordata > Mammalia > Rodentia > Muridae > Rhynchomys > Rhynchomys soricoides. The sequence continues at coordinate 14,129,717 of JADRCH010000010.1, forward strand.
GTTAGTCTTTGATTGTGATATTAAGGCCATCGCTTTGAAATTCTTAGGACTAGTTTATGAAAATACAGGCATAGGTTTAGTTCATTTTTAAGCCAATATATTTGAAATTAGTCATTTGGATATTGAAATGTTTGTGAATATGTGAACATCATCCATGAAAAAAATCACCAACTGGCCAACATTAGTCATGTCTCAAATTATGGTCAGTTTACTTATAGTTTCTTTCCATACGCTAAAAATTTCCCAGTATTTCCTGATTAATCTGTTCAGTTTGGACTCTGCATTAAAGCCTCAGTGTATGGTCTTTAGACATTATTGGTTTAGGAAGTAATAATTATGTGGCTGAAAGAAAACCAAATACAGGAGCTCAACTGTAGCTCATTTAGAACTTCGTTATTCCAAATAAGAATCTCAGTAAGCAAACAGCAGCTGTGTACTGGGCACTCAGGGGCTGCACTGTAGCATTAGCCTGTGTTGACTTGGAATTTTGGAATGCAAGCTTAAAGACTGTTCTGTGCATTGTCTGCCTCCTGTAGGAGAAATCGAAGATGATCTCGAGAGCTCTTACAGTGACGTCACTATGAGGGTCAGATCCAAGGATTCTCTTGAGTCTAGAGGTAACGCTGCTTTATATGTGCATAACTCTTCCCACAGAGCTATCTTAAAATATAGTTTTAAATAATTTATTAAGCCTTTAAAAATGTTTACAAGTCATTTTTAGAGTTATATTCTTAGTTCATTTTAATTACTCCTTCCATTGGGCCATGTGACAGATAACTGAATAGAGCACTTTTAGCTCGCTTGAGTATTTATGAAAAGATATTTTTATGCTCAAGAATTACTTCCTAGTTTTGAATTTTGAGAAATTGATCACATTGGTACTCAGCGATCTCAGGAGTATTGCTCAGTTTTAGGAACTTTTAGTAGTATTAGATAATTACTTTAAGTTAGAGTCTTAACCATGTTAGATATCACAGGGGATTTTGTTTAAGAATGGCAGTCTGTGATTGTACAGGTGAACTTGCCTTTAAGAGTTGAATAGAGAACCTTAAAGCTTAAGATGCTAGACTAATTTGTAGACCCCATAAATGGGTAACTCTTTTAGTCCCACAAGAATACCACCTCATGGAAATGTCTGTACTTCTCGTGATGCGCATCAACATCTTTCTCATTAAAGATAAGCTCATGGGGCTGAGTGTGGTGGTGCACACTTTTAATCCCAGCACTCACTTGAGAGGCAGAGGCAGGTGGATCTCTGAGAGTTCCGAGCCAATCTGGTTTAGATAGCAAGTTCCAGGCCAGTTGAGGCTATATAGTAAGACCTGTCTCAAAAACTTCAAATAGATAGTGGAGTGAGGACAGATCCTGCTGCTAGAGTGCTTGCCTCACATTTGGTGGGAAGCCCTGATTGGTTCCCAGGACCACAGAAAATAAAAACGATGGAAAGCTTGAAGCTGGCTTATAGGCATTTGGCGTTTTTAAAAAAGATTTATTTATTTTATGTATATGAGTATACTGGAGCTGCCTTCAGACACACCAGAAAAAGGCATCTGATTCCATTACAGATGGCTGTGAGCCACCATGTGGTTGCTAGGAATTGAACTCAGGACCTCTGGAAGAGCAGTCAGTGCTCTTAACCACTGAGCCATCTCTCCAGCCCAGCATTTGGCATTTTGTATATCCCCTTCCCTTATTTTCCCTCCTTATTTCTTTTTTGTTAGGGGAAGTATTTATTTATCTATTTATTTTATTAGAGAGGAGGTCCTGTGTCACAAGCTGACCTTGTGTTATTGATCCCCCACTTCAGTCCCAACCCCTGTCCACAGTAGTGCGGCATTAAAGACATGCACCACGGTGCTGCCATCATCCGTTTCCTGGTCTTGTTGTATATGCTAGCATATACAGGGGTTTGTGGTTTCCACACATATGTGTCTTCCCAGTTTGTTCTTAGCTGCCCCCACTTCCCTCTCCCATCCCTCATTCCTAAAACATTTAATATTTTTATTCTTTCACAATTAAATGTTTAATCATATTCCCCCACTATGCTCCCCCATCTCCCTCTGCCCCCTGCTCACCTTTCCCCAACACATCCCCTTCCTACTTGGTTTGTAGTCTGCCCCTGCTTCCCTTTAATTAGGACTGCTTGACTGAATGGAGACAATGAGTGGATGGGGGGGGGGGTATTGTTTGGGCAAGGGTAACTTACCAGTGGCTACACCACTGAGGATATGACTTCCCTTCCCCAGCAACTGTTAACTGCCTATTAGGTCCTTTTGCGAGGTGGTGTCCTGGGCCCCTCCCTCATCTGGGATGGAATGTCGATGGGCTCAGTCTTCCGCTGTCTTGTGCACCTCCACTTCAGCTCAGTCCTTTCCACCTTGCAAACAGTCCTTCCTCCTTCTTTCATGTCACGTAAAAGAAGATATGTGTGGTACAGTTTGCAGGCTGAGAAGGTTTTAAAAACAGGAAAGTGATCCTTCCACTACTTTTTGTGTTTTAGATGAAGCCGCCCAAGCAGCTGGTCATCATCCAGAATCACCGTGGGGGTTACCACATAGTAAGTAGCACAAGTTTCTTCCTGTTTGTGGTGTGTCATTGTTGGTTGCTTTTAGTTTGTTCACTGATAGAATAGTGAGTCTTATAGCTTGGTAATTTTTCATCTTTGTTGAGATGACAATACATACTATTAGAAGTTATGTTCTAACAGGTAACAATGATCGTTAGTGACATTTGGTTTGGGTTTTTAGGTGTACTAAGGGTCAGACCAAGGTTTTAGTACTTTTAGGCAAGCGTTGTACCATTGCTACGCCCCAGTTCAGCAGTTTTCTTAAAAGTTACTGTTTTCTACTGTGGATGATCTGTGATAAGTATACGTTCCTTAGGTTAAGCAAAATAATAGCATTTTCTTTTTTTAAATTAAATTTCAAGATTTGAGTCATTTCCTTTTTGAAATATTTCATTGAATGTAAGTGCCATATTTTGTTGTGTATCAATAAGAAGCAAATCTGTCTAGTTGAGTTTTATTATTAGACGTGGCCTTAAACACATTTTCTCATATATATTCATTTATATATATATCTATATATATATAAATGAATATATGTTGTTGGCTTTTTTGTCTTTTTAAAGTATGTTGTTTTAAATAAGCCCGTTCTTGCTGGGATACTATTGCTGTGATGAAGCACAATCAAAAGAAACTTAGGGAGGAAAGGGCTTATTGGCTTACATATCCAGAGCCACAGCCCATTGAGGGAAGCCAAGGCAGGGATCTGGAGGCAGGAGCTCATATACAGGCTATGGAGGGTTGCTGCTTACTGGCTTGCTCCTCAGGGCGTGTTCATCCTGCTTTTTTATAGAACCCAGGACCACCAGCCCAGGGATGATACTATCCACAATGGACTGGGCCTTCCCCCCATAAATCACTAATTATGAAAATGCTTTACAGGCTTGTCTACAGCCAGTTTTTATGGAGGCATTTTCTCAATTGGGGTTTCCTCCTCTCAGTGGACCCCTAACTTGTGCCAGGTTGACTTAAAACTTAAAACTAGGTAGTACAAGTATATATTGGTTACATTTGTGTTCAGAATAAATTTATGTAGATAGCTATATGTTTCCTCCTCGAGGGATAGTGTAGCTTTTCAAGGCAGATTTTGACATTTATCTAGTTCCCATTGCATCACTTTATCCTTTGCTGCATGACCTTGCAGTGCCCACAGGTTTACATATATGATAGATACTATTTTATATTATGTGGTTTGTAGTTATTACTGCTTATATTTGTTTGCTAGTTCCATTACTTTTAGATATGTAATCTTGTAGAAATAGTCAATTTTTTGTTTTTCCTCTTATTATTTTTAAAGGATAATAGTGGTTACCACATGAGGTATAAGAGTTAAATAATTGCACCTGACACACAAAATACATTTAACTTGTTTCTTCATTATTTTTCTATGATAAAACACCCATGACCAAGACAACTTTTAGAACAGTGGTTCTCAACCTTCCTAATGCTATGACCCCAACCATAAAATTATGTTGCTACTTCATAACTGTAATTTTGCTACTGTTATGAATCATAATGTAAATATCTGATATGCAGGATATCTGAGATGAGATCCCTGGGGGGTTCACGACGCACAGTTGAAAACCACTGTTCTAGAAGGAAGCATTCATTCAGGTTTACAGTTCCAAAGGGTTAAAAGTTCATGCTGTCAGAGTGAAGGCATGGCAGCAGGAATAGCTGGGAGCTTATGTCTCAAACTGCAAGCAGGAGGCTGTGAGAGCACACACAGTGACACACCTTCTCCAACAAAGCCATGCCCCCTAAAGCTCCCAACGAGTGCAGCCAGCTGGGGACTAAGTATTAAATGGAGGGCATCTCATTCAGCCCACCACAGCCTGGTTAGTTGGTCGGTGGGCTTCTCTTTTTCCTTTCTGTGCTGAGAATGAAAGCCTCAAACACACAAAGGGAGTGAGTGCTCTGCCACTGAATCACATCTTCAGCATGGCCATTTTCAGAGTAATGATCCTAGAGCTGACGTCTAATCATTGTCCAGTGCTAAGTAGTTCTAGTTTAGGAAAAGGGAAATAAGATGGGAAATGGCTCAGTGGTTAAATGTGCTTTCAGAGGATGGGAGTTCAGTTCCCAGCACCACAGTAGACAACTCAGAACCACCTGTGCCTCCACTTTCAGAAGATCTAACACCTGCTTCTGCAGGCACCAGCACGTACACATGCACCCAAAAGGGAAAAAAATATGTATTTATTGTATGTTTGACTGGTTTCTTTATCTGGTAGATAAGTGAAATGGCCATGTTAGGTCAGTTTGCCTTTGTTCCCAGGGTTCTCTGACTTTACTTCTTTTCTCTGTTCTAGGTCAGGACTTCACAGCTCATGAGAATCAGCCCTTACTGCTGAGTAAGTGCTCGACAACCTGTTGTCTACTTCAGTCAGCCCTCTTCCTGCCTTGTTCAACCATACAAAGTCCTAACATGGCCAAACTTGGTGACACACACCTTTAATTCCAGCAAAGACAGGAGGGTTTCTGAGTTCGAGACTAGCCTGGTCTACAGAGTGAGGTCTAGGACAGCCAGGGCTACACAGAGAAACACTGTCTCAAGAGACCAAATAAATAAATAAAGTTCTAATTTGATTTTGAGTCATTTCACCTTGGCTTTTTAAGTCCATCACATATGTATGTACTAATTACTCTGATGTGTCTGGCTCTCTACTCAAGCCTGTTTTAGCCTCAGTGATTTACTTGGAGGGTACTTGCCCAACTTTTCTTCTTAAATGTAATTAGAATCCAGTGGAATAGTTTTGAACTCAGTGTTAGATCGGAGTAAAGATATACAACTAGTTTTGTCTGGTGCGATTATTTCTGTCTGAGGGAAGGCTTTTGTTGTTACTAGCCTGATCCCAGGAAATTATCTTTTACTTCAGAGGCTTTTACCTTTGGCGTGTTCCTCCCTGCTTTCCCCCTTTTTGTTATATTTATTATATTTGTTGAACTATGGTATAAACTTAGAAAGTATATGAAATGATGTGTTTATATATCTTTTTGTTTCAGCCTCAGGATGTCAGAAAAATCCTCCGGAGTGGTTTGACCAAGCTGTAAGAATGAGGGCTAAAGTGGCCTGTAAGTAGATACCTCACTTTCCTGCCATACTTTGTTGAATATCTAACATACCAAATACTGAACTCTTCTGGAAAGTACTAACAGTCAGCTCTGGCTCCTACGTAAGATTGCCAGTGCAGTGTAGAAAATGGCATGAGAAAACCAGCGGATGGCGTTCCCCGGCCTCCCAAGCTAGCAGCTGTGCATAAAAATGAAACTGTATTCTTTTAATAGCTTCAGGGGTCTGTGTGTCTGTGTGTGTGTGTCTGTGTGTCTGTGTGTGTGTTAATGGACTCCATGTAGATAAGCACTCTACTGCAACCTTCTTTGCCCCTTATTTCATATCATAAAGGCTGAAAATTCACAAGTAGTACTTTCATGATTATGTTTAAGGTACAGTAAATGTCACTGAATGGAAGAAATATCTGCTGGGCGATGCTCTCTTCCGGTGTGTCTGAAGACAGTGACAGTATACTCATACATAAAATAAATCTTTTTTAAGAATCTGTAAATTGGGGGCTGGAGAGAGGGCTCAGAGGTTAGGAGCACTGACTGCTCTTCCAGAGGTCCTGAGTTCAATTCCCAGCAACCACATGGTGGCTCACAACTATCTGTAATGAGATCCATTGACGTCTTCTGGTGTGTCTGAGGACAGCTACAGTGTACTCATATACATTAAATAAATGATTTAAAAAAAAAAAAGAATCTGTAAATTGATGTGACAAAATCACCATACTTTGAGGTCATTATATCTGTAGAAATACATCCACATTAGTGCTAAAGACGTAGCTGGGTGGTAGGGCATTTGGCCAGCATGCATAAAAACACTGGGTTCAGTCTCCAAGATGAACAAAAAACCCAGGAAATCAAGTCAGGTCAGTTATTGATTATGTCGGTAATGGCTGTGTAAAACTGTCCATTCTGTTTTCTGCCTTGCATGGTGCCTCTCTCCTCTTACCTCCATTTGTTTTGAGGTTTGAGATGGTGTTTCACTGTATGGCCACATTGCCTTGGCCATCAGTTACCCTCAGCTGCTAGAGAGTTGAGTTTATAGATAGGTATGTGTCATCACACCAGGATTCTGTCCGCTTTTTCCTATCCAATCACAGTACCTTTTGTCCCTGTTTATTTAGATTATATAAAAGTCCCTCACATTTATCTGTTGCTCATGGAAGGAGTGACACATTAAAGACTGGTATTCTCTAATGATTACAATTCACTTTTCCTTAGTAGCAGGCTGTATTCCACTCTTAAACGAGCTATCTAGCTGCCTAAAACAAAAATGCCTTTCCTCTTGCCTGATTCTAGACCATTTCCTCTTAGAATTTGTTCTTCATTGTCTCTTACACTTAGAAAACCAAATACTAATTATTCAGATTATTAGAATTATGTGTAACCAGAATAAAAAATGAAAATTTTTTTTTTTTTTTTTTGTCCTATTAATTTTGAGAGACAGCATTTCTCTATGTAGTCCTGGCTGTCCTGGAGCTCACTATGTAGACCAACCTGACCTTAACTCAGAGAGATCCACCTGTCTCTGCCACCTGAGATTAAAGGAGTATGCTACCACACCAGATTGAAAATTAAAACCTAAGAGGTAGCACTTGAAAGTAAAGAATGCAGTAACTGCAGTCTGTATACCATTAAAAATTTAGAGTTATTTCTTGGGTTATTTCTTAATTCATAATATTATATTCAAGGAAATAAATGGCAAAGAAAAAAAATTGTACACATTGGTACCAGAGAAGATTTTTAAACTTTTTTTAGATTAAATTTTGTTTCATGTGTTTTATTTGTGTGTGTGTGTGTGTGTACTTATTCGTGAGCTGGATGAGGGTTTTGGTTCTCTTGGAACAGGAGTTAGAGGCAGTAGGTCTCAGGAACCGAACTCAGGTCCTCTGTAAAAGTACCAAGTACGCTTAACTGCTGAACTGTCACTTCAGCTCTAGACTGAAGTGTGTGTGCTGCATTTGTACACATGAATGTAGTACCTTCAGAGGTTAGAAGAGGGTGACATCCCGTGGAGCTAGAGTTAGGAGCTCCCTGATGTGAGATTTGAACTCTGGTCCTCTGGAAGAGCAGTCCCCCGCTATCTTAACCTCCAGTAACATATCTCAAAACCCATTTTATTTTCTCTAAGACATTGCCCATTGCGAAAGGAAAAAAAATTATGTTGAACATGTTTGCAGTGTAGATGTAGCAGTGCTGCTGCCGTTATTTGTGAGAGAGGGCCTTACTGTATAACCTTGGCTAGCCTGGAATGAAGTCGCCACGACTGGCTTAGCACTCTTCTTGACACCAAATTTGTAGTTAAGTTTTAGAATTTTATGTTTGCATTCCTACTTCATCTTACATTAGTATATTTATTAAGACTTAAGTACTTGTAACTACCATATCTACGTATGGTACTGAACTTTAAGAGTTTTGTAGAAAAACGGCATACAAGAAATATGCATTCATCAAGTTGAGCATAGTGGTGCATGCCTATAATTGGGCTGCCTAAGGAGGAGGTTTGAAGACAGCCTGGGCTACATTTCTAGACCAAGGAAAGAAAGTTTATTAGTCCATTCACAAAGTTTTGTTTAGTATAGAACAATGACAAGGACGAAAATCTTTGTAACAGTGAAAGACACCCATGGTGATTTTGTACCAGATTTTACATAATTACTTTTCAATCCAAGATAGTTGTTTAAACTTTTGTCCCAGGTGTTTTGTTTAGTTTTTGGTTGCTGCTGCTTTGGTTTTTGGACAAGGACTCACATAGCCAGCTCTAGCCTTCTCCTTATCTTCGTGTCCCCCTCCCCCCCCCCAGCCCTCGAGTGCTGTGATCCTAGGTGTGCACCATTGTGCCTGGGCTAGTCTCTCTCATATTTTTCTTAGTATTCTAAATTTCATATCGTTCTCTCAGTTACGTATTTCTGCTTGCTGTGGCGGGGGTGTTTTTAAATTTGGCTATTTCAGAACCTGTAACTTTGATTTTCTGTTGTCATCTCAGGTTAGCACCAGTTCCCTGGGTATAAAATGGTCCCAGTTCAAGTTCAATCTACACTCCTAACCTTATGGCTAAGATACAGTCACCATCTGTACTTCTTTCCATTTACCGTGTGAAAAAGTAGTTTAGAATATGTCTAGAGAAATCAAAGCTTTGAAACATTTTAATTCCTGGGTTTTAAATCCAAGTTCCTCAACTTGCTAATTCAAAACATCCTACACTTTAAGCCTTCTTGCCTTTAGAGTCACTTATGCCTTAAGCTCAGTTACTATGAGGCACCTTTTATGGTAAACACAATTTTTTAACTTTTATCACGTAATTGTTCATGCTTACTTATGTACAAATCAATAACAGTGGCAGATTCATAGCCCTCTGCTTTTGACTTTTATGGAGTAACTGCAGCTGTAATCTTTGGGCTTGAAAACCTCTGTAGGTTTTTCACTATTCTCTTACTGCCTCTAGTGAGCTTAGAGAGAGAGAAGACCTCAGCAGTTTATACACAGCAGGCTTAAAAGTGTGTTTGTGATCTGTAGATTATGTAATAGTGTGTACGATGCATATTTAATACTTTTGAGTCATATCCATCATAAAAAGTAGAACATCACAGAACTGCCATATCCCATTTGGTCTTTGTAACCATAAAATGAGGTCTTTAAGATGGACATCTGATGTATTAGGGGCCTTTTTAGTGCTTGTTTTTTTTAAATAGTGCAATGTAACTTATGGCATAACTTAAACATTTCTAGTTAAGTTTCATGAGCAGAATTGGTAACTGAAAAAATCAGCTTTAGAGTTAGCATGATGTCCCTTTGCCCTGCTGGGTTGTTGAATGTTTCAGTTTTGTTTCTGTTTTCTGGTCATATGACTCAAGGCAGTATCTTTGCAGTGCTAACTTTATTCCTGTGGTCTAGTCCAGTGTTTCTCAAGCAGACGCTGTTGATAAACACCAGGAAGATCACTTATCTATTCAGAAGTTGCCCATCCCAAAGTTACTGCAGGCAAGTGGTGGATAGATATGACAGCAAACGGAGGCCATACCAGTGACATTGTTGGGCTCTCTGTCTCTTGACACAAGGTGTTGTTTTGTTTTATAAGATTTTAAAAATATTAATTAAGGATTTAAATGGTCAGAATTTCTAGAGGAACTATTGCAGTCACTCTAAGATAGCAAACAGTGCGGATTTAAGACTGAGTTTCGTATGGAAATACCTTATCCCGTGTAATTTAGTGACCCGTAGTCTACATTTCCTCCTTACAGTATCATCATAGGTAGCAGTTTTGTTAATAGTCATTTTCTAGATGATTTCGTGCTTTTGTTATGGAGTCTATATTTTCTCTGCCCTCTTACCTTTGTTCCAGAGTTACTGTTCCTAATAAATAAGCTGCAAGGCTTTCTCTGTACACCAAGTGTTTAAATGTTCACTCTGTACTAGATTAGTGTTGCTGTGATTAACTATGAAGGGGCCTTCAGTGTAGCAGGCATTTGGATAGTCTGCCTCGCCTCCCACCTCTGCTTGATCTCTGCGTTTTCTTTTCTGTAATGAAAATATGTGAGCAAATAAAACATAAAAATGATGGTCTTTGAAATTACTTTTTATTTTAGATAACAACATTCAGAAGTCAGACTTTGGAAACCAATCTCCATCAACCTCTAGGCAACGTAAGTCTGTCTGTTCGTTAAGTGGTCCAAACTTGATGGCTTGCATTTACAACATTTTTTGAGAGCAGTATGACTTAATGCTATTTGAAGTGTCATATAAGCACTTCCATGGAAAAAGCACATACTGTATCAGCAGGGGAAGTCTGTGGAGGCAAGCTGTATGACATATGTAGTTTCCTCTTGACTTTATTGTTCGTAATACCAAAAATAAACGTTGGTAAGTTGGGCTGGAGAGATTGTTTGGTGAGTAAAATCTTACTGTACAAGCCTCAGCACTGGAGCTCAGGAGGAGCTGAGGAGGAGGAGAGAAGTGACTCCACACAGTTCTACTCTGGCCTCCATGCACATGCCTACATCCACACCCGACCTATGCACACACACGGCACTAATAAATTAACTAAGAACTATTTGTCACCTAGTAAGCAGCCGTTACCATTAGACTGAAGCAGGCTGGATTAGCAGGAAGGTAGCGTATAATAAGATTGAAGCAAATGCTACAAGTTTCGAAGTCCATAGAGGTGTGTTTGACTACACTGGAGCACTTAGCTCATGTATAGCCTTGAGGAGTTTTCGTATCCCCAAAGCCTGTTACCTTGAATAATGAGTACTACGCAATTGTGAGTGATTCTCAGATTTTTGTGTCTCTACATTTAAAAGTACCTACAAAGAGTTTCAGTTAATTCATGAGTGACAGGATTCTTTTTATGGATGATTTTCCTTATCTACTCATCAGTTGATGGACATTTGAGTTGTCTCCACTGCTTGGCTATTATGCATCATTACTGTAATGAACCTGAGGTGCAGATGTCTCCGCCACATACTGAATTCATCCCTCTGGATACATACCCAGCAGTGGAGTTGCAGGACCACGTAGTAGTTAGTGGGTTAAACCTACTCATATTTACCTAGACATTAATCTCTAGTTTAATAAACTTTAGTTGGGCTCTCACATCCACTTCTGTTTTTAGATACCTAAAAAATTGTTCAGATATAAAGAATTTAAAAGCCTTTTTATGGAATTGTCGACTTTCCTCGCAACCTCAACATTGAACAGCTGACAGTAAACGCTAGAGAGGTTGTGGGGGAAAGAAGAGTCCTTATTCACTCCTAGGGGAGGCTGAACTAGCGCAGCTGTTCTGGAGATGAGTGTGGAGTGAGAGGTTACAGAGCTGCCGTGTGACCCAGTTACACCCCCTGGGGTTACAGCCAAACAACTCCACGTCCTGCCACAGAGCCTCTTGTACATCCATCCATGTTCACTGCTGTTCTGTTCGTGACAGCAAGGAAGTCAGACCAGCCTGTACGTCCATCAGCAGGTGAATGGCTAATGAACATGTGGTACATTACACACACACACACACAGAGGAATGTTATTCAGACGTAAAGATAGGTGAAATTATGGAATTTTCAAGGAAATGGATGCGTCTGGAAAATATAATATTAAGAAAGTAGCCCAAACTCAGACAGAAACTGTATGTTCTCTTATATGCAGATTCTAGCCTGAAATTTGTAAGGGCACATATGTATAAATTATACTGTACTTAAATATATGTACATATAAATAAATGTAAATGGGGGGTAAAGCTAAGTGCTCAGGAAGGATGAAGGAGCTGTGCAGAGGACACAGCACAGCAGGGAAGAGGCAGGTCCTTAAGTGCAGTCTGAGACAGGAGACCAGGAGCTGCTAGTGAGCTTTTTGTGCTCTTAAAATTCATTGTCCAGCTGGGCAGTGGTGGCGCACGCCTTTAATCCCAGCACTTGGGAGGCAGAGGCAGGTAGATTTCTGAGTTCGAGGCCAGCCTGGTCTACAGAGTGAGTTCCAGGACAGCCAGGGCTACACAGAGAAACCCTGTCTCGAAACCCACCCACCCCCCCCAAAAAAGAATTCATTGTCATTTTCTAGAATTGTTTTAGTTGGTGGTTCCTTTTTGCTGTTTTTTTGGTTTTTTTCCGGGGTGGGGGGCTTGTTTTGTTGTGTTTTAGTTTTGCTGTGTGTGTGTGTGTTGTGTTGTGTTTTTGAGGCAAGCTTTTATGTAGCCTATGTTGGCCTTGAATTCACTATGTAGATGAAGCTGGACTAGAACTCTTTATTGTATTGGCTCTACCTTCTAAGTGCTGAGGTTACAGGCATGTGCCATCACATCTTGCTTAAATTCTTAGAATTTGAATGAAGTGTGCATTTGTCATTAGAAAATACTGATTCACTAAGGTATTAGGTTTTCACTAGGCATGGTGGGAATCTGAAGTAGGAGAATCATGCCTGAATACAGAGTGAGACTTCGTCTTTAAAGCAGTATCTGCAGCCAGGGGTATCCCTAGGTTAATCCCAACACTCAAGAGGGAAAGACAGGAGGATCACCCATGAGTTTGAGTCAGCCTGGTCTACATAGAGAGTTTCAGATTAATAAGATTACATGATGCGACCTCTCAAGAAAACAAAGCAAATGGTATGTACATTTTCTGAATGTTGACATACTGTGTACAGTATAAAAGATTACTTTTGTTAATATCACTGTCAAACTTGAGATCTTTAAGAGTTAAGTATTACTAGGAGTGGTGATGCAAGCCTGTAATCCCAGTCCTAGGGATGATAATTGTATAGTGAGGAGCAATGGGAGGATTGATGAGTTCAGGGCCCTGACTCACAAACTAATATTAATATTAACTAATTTAAAAATAAGGGGCTGTTGAGATGGCTCAGCTGGTAAAGGCTCTTGTACACAGGTCTGAATCTGAGTTCAGTCGTCTTGACTCACCTGGTAGAGGAAAGAACTGACTGCCTATCCTCTGACCTTCATATGTGGGCATGTACACATGTACCTACATGTACACACACACACACACACACTTTTTAAAGTTAAGTACTGGTGGCTATGGGGCTGGAGAGATGGCTCAGCAGTTAAGAACACTGGCTGCTCTTCCAAAAGGTCCTGAGTTCAATTCCCAGCAACCACATGGTGGCTCACAACCATCTGTAATGGGATCCTATGCCCTCTTCTGGTGTGTCTGAGGACAGCGACAGTGTACGCATATAAATTAAATAAATAAATAAATAAATAAATAAATCTTACAAAAAAAAAAAAAAAAGGCAGGATTGGTAGCTCTCAGTTTTATAATGGCAGGAACAGAATTTCCGGAATTCTGATTTTCACTTGAAAGTTTGAATGTTACACTGGCAACAAATATTGCCTGAAAGTACCAGGCGTACTTTGCCCATTGTTCAAGAAAAAAGCTGCGAAATACAAGAGTGTGACCAACCATAGATTAGTAATTACTCTTCAAGTAAAAGTGATACATTTTCAAAAGTTCTGATTCAGCTTGCAGCTCAGTTATAAAGCCCTTTTCCTATGGAAACTGTTGCCTATGCTTTACAGCAGACAACGTTGAGAATATGTACTCAGAGGCTCAAAGGTCTTGAGGTTTGGTGGGGCTCTTTGTTGTTTGTTTTGCTTTGCTTTGTTCTGTTTTTTGTTTGTTTGTTTGGCGCTAGATACTGTGCTAGGGCCTCACACATGTTAGACATTTACACGAAGTTACACCCTGTCCCAGCCCAAGGACTGAGGTAGAACAAAATTAATTTAGCTACTTCATGAAAGGTAGTCTTAATGAATCGGGTTCTTCCTCTCTCCCTTTGAATTTTACACTTACTCTGTGTGTGTTGGGGGGGATGGGGAGTCCGAAGGACAACTTTCAGGAGTCAGTTTTCTAATGTGGGTACTGGAGATGAGACTCTGGTCATCGTGGTAGTGACACCTTTGCCTACTGAGCCATCTCACCAGCCTTCTAATTTTGGTTTTTGTTGGTTTTGTTTGTTTATGTGGTTGGTTGGTTGGTTGGTTGGTTGGTTTGAAACAGTGTGTCTCTGTGTAGCTCTGGCTATTCTGCAACTCACAGAAATTTAACTTGCTCCTAAGTGCTGGGATTAAAAGCATGCACCATAACACCTGGCATTTGCCATTCATTTTAACCTTGTATGGTAGCAGAGAAAACTACAATGACTGTGCTAACACAGCTAACATCACTCCCCAGTGATCCCCGCCTCAGCATCTCAAGATTTCCCATGTTAGCTGATTTACCAGGACAAGTATCACCCGTGCAAAAAACAAAAATGTCTTACTGTCAACTTTAGGGACTACATCACAAGTAGTGTTTAAGATAACTTCAGGCCACACTCTGAGATCTGCTGCTCCAAAAGGTCCCTAGTACATCTATTTACTAAAGAAAGCAATCAATAAATAAAAATTTCAGAAGTGTTATTTATTGGTAAATGAAGTGATCTAGAAATGGAAAAGGATTATGTAAATGAAATAATCACAATTTTGTCCAGTAATATGGACAGGTTCAGTGCCAGACTTGTACACTGTCAACCTGCATTCCACAAAGGAAGCTATCAGTACAGTCAGTTCACATGGACAAGTAGCTGCTGAGGCCTATGGAAAGCATAGAGAATCCTGTTTTCATGTACTTCAGAAGCATTCTACCCTGGATAGATAGCCATGTTAATTGCTGAGTTTCTGGATTAAGCAGTGCTTTATAAAGTGGCCATTATTTACTTCCCAACTATTATATTAGAAAATGCTCCTAAGTCTTGTTTTATAAACAGTTTTACTTCTGAAGTTATATTTACACAATTTCATATTTAAATTCTTTTTCTTTAGAAACTATTATCTTTCTTACGTTTATGATATATATCCATAACTTAGGCATGTGAGCTTTTATCGAAGAGGCTATTTTTATTTCTTAAGGAGAAAAATACTACTAGCTCCCCCTTTTTCAAGTTCTCCCTCTTAGTCAGACATTGTCAGACACAACTTTAATGCCAGCACTCAAGAGGCAGAGGCAGGGAGTTTGAGGCTAACCTGCTCTACATAGTGAGTTCTAGGCAAAGTCATGCATGGGAGTACAGACACAACTCAGCAGTTAAGAACATGTACTTCTCACACAGAGGACCCAATTTTAATTCCAGCACTTTTCAGGGGCTCACAGTCACCTGAGGCTAACTCTAGGAGGACCCATTACACTCAACCTCTGTAGGGTAAGCACTTGCATCCACACACACATCCACACACAAAAAGAAATCACTCACCCTTGAATCTAAGAAAATGTGATATATATATGTCCTTTTTTTTTTTTTTTTTTTTTTCTGAGCAGAAGCAGCTGTACAACCCCCAAATGAATCATCTGTCAAGATAAAATGGTGCCTGCTGGGACTTGTGGCCGCCATTGCTGTGGGAATGTTTTGGTTCTTTCGTACTCCTGCAGTAGAAACCACTGCCGTTCAAGAATTTCAGAACCAGATGAAACAACTCCAGTCTAAGTACCAGAGTCAAAACGAGAAGCTGTGGAAGAGAGGCACAACATTCTTAGAAAAACATCTCAATAGCTCCATCCCTCGGCCCCAGCCTGCCATCCTGCTGCTTACTGCAGCTCAAGATGGTGCAGAAGTACTCAAGTGTCTGAGTGAACGAATTGCAGATGCCTACTCTTCCTTTCGTAGTGTCCCTGCCATCCGGATTGACGGGGCAGGGAAAGCTGCTCAAGACAGTGACCTCGTCAAACAAGAAGTTGATCAGGAGCTGACTGATGGGTTTAGAAATGGCCAGAATGCAGCTGTGGTGCACCGCTTCGAATCCCTGCCTGCAGGCTCAACCTTGATCTTCTATAAATACTGTGACCATGAAAACGCAGCCTTCAAAGATGTAGCCCTCGTCCTGACTGTACTGTTGGAGGAGAAGACGCTGGAAGCCAGTCTAGGCCTAAAGGAAATTGAAGAGAAAGTGAGGGATTTCCTTAAAGTCAAGTTCACCAGCTCTAGCCTAGCCAGCTCCTACAAACACATGGACCTGGACAAGCTGAACGGGCTCTGGAGCCGCATTTCTCACCTCGTGCTGCCTGTGCAGCCTGAGAACGCTCTGAAAGCCGGCAGCTGCTTGTGAGGGAAGAAGCGGACATCCCGTCTCAAGTGTGAACAGTTTCAGACTTTGTAATCAGAGACGGATTTGGAGCAGTTTTTGAAAACTGGTTTCTTTTTAAAGGAAGTAAAGTTCATACATAAAGGTGGAATAACTAAATCATTTATGCAGCCTAATTATCTGTGATTTGAGAGAATCGTTTCTCAATTTCCACTATGAACCATGTTAAAGGTTTTTAGCATAGTGTACAGTATATGCAGTTCCCGAGTGTCTGCCTTGATTCTGGCTGAAGCATTCTTGCTGTGGTGTAACCAGTGAGAAGGACTAGGTTCCTCTCAAAGAGTCAGCTTTATATTTAACTTGGATTTGTTTGTGTTTGTGACCTTATTAATGTCTGACAGCTCCCTAACTGTAGCTGTGGATTTCCCCAGTATTTTTTTTCTCATACCATTTAAATGTATGATCCTTAGCTTCTATCTATAAAAACAAAACTAGGTGTGCAGTTTAGCCCGCCCCTCCCCCACTGAGTTTTAGAGAGGGGAGAAAGGGGGTTTGGAGGTAGAAAGAGATGAAAAATTGTTAAATAGAGAAGGAAGAGGAAGGGGGAAAGTTAGCTGCAAGCTGGGCCTGGTAAGCCACGCCTGTGGTCCCAGTACTGTCTCAGGGTAGTCAGGAGCAGAAGTTCAAAGCCAGCATCTTCTATATAGTGAGTTTTCTGCTACTCTGGACTACATGAGACACTGTCTTAAAAAAAAAATAAAAAAATAAAAAATTTTAAAAGTTTTCAAAATGAAATGTTACTTTTTAAAAAAAGAAACATAAAAGTGACAAAGAGCCTCTGAGAGGTGGTCACACAGGCACCCTGGGGGCCTCTAACTGTTATAATTTGCTTTTTATGCTTCTGTTCCTGGTGTGAGGCTAACGCTCTAATGCTCATAACGCTCAGTGCTTGCCCAGCCTGTGCGATACCCTGGGCCCAGTGACGAGCTTTCCACGCGCCTGTAATCTCAGCACTCATCAGATTGAGGTTGTAGTCTCTTGAATTCAAAGCCAGCCTGGAGTATATACATTATATCAAGACCCTAATTCAAGCCCACTCCCCAGTAAAAAAGAGTCCCAGGGTCCTCCTAAGATTTTTTAAGCCGTATATTAGGCAGTGTATTTCCTTACTTAACAATTTGAAAGGTAGGCAAATTCAAAGCAGTGTCTTTGATAACACCTGACAATTTTTGTTGTAAAGAAATTACAGTTTCCGGTACATCCTCAACTTGATGGTTTGGGATTTTTTTAATTATTATTTTTTAAATTTTTTTACTTTTTTGCCAATACTAGGAATTGAACCTGAGATCCCAAACCTGCTGGTCACGTGCTCTGCCAGTGAACATCCCCCAGCAGTAGAAACACATTTCAAAGTCAGGTAACTCATGTCTACAATCCCAGCACTTGGGAAGCTGAAGAGGAAGCCATTGTTAGCTATACAGTAAGTTTCAAGCCAGCTTGGCTGGGCTGCAGAATGAAGTACTGTCTCAACACCCACTCCCCTCACCACCACCACCACACACAACATACAACACACAGAGACAACTTCAAAAATTGGTAAGCAGTCCTCTGCTGGGCTATTGAAGAGAACTTCATTTTCTCTGTATGCGTGAGTACTTGAAGTCCTTGAATGGTAGTCCATAACAAATAAAAAAAATATATACTATGCACATGATCAGTTGAGTACCTCAAGCCAAAAAGAGTACACCTTACCACACGTGAAGAATGTTGGCCATAGGTCTCTACTGCTGTAGTACTTTAGGGGTTTCTGCATTTATAACTAGGCTTTCTCATCTGTCCACTGCTTTTTTGCTTTCTACAGTTCTAGATGCACCTTGAGTTCTTGTCTATAGTCATCTAAATGAGATACTATAGAGTACTAGTCAGCCGTTCTTTACCCACCGGGAGTCTTATGGTGGGTGGTTGAAAGTAGTCTAACTTCTTCCCAGGGAACTACCAATATTTGTACCTTTATTACCTGTTTTGGTCAAGTCAGACTGATAAGGTTTATTTTGTAAAGAATTATAAAAAAAGTTTTGAAAGTCTTTATTTTTTACATACATATCATAAGAAAATAGAAATGTTTTATTAAATATTCCACTGGCTTAAATAAATTTTAAGTGTTGCTTTTATCTTTCAGGAAAATCAATTGTAGCAGTTAATGTGTAAATAACTTTAAAAGCTATTTTAGTAATTTAAATAAATTTACTTTCTGGGTTTGTACTCCATGTGTTATAAACTTAATGATTTACAAGCCTGTTTTTTAATTAATTCAACTCTTTAGAAAATTTAATGACCTTGGTTAAGAGAAGCTCAGGCCAAAAAGAGCATTGCTTAGAAATGGAGTAACCATGATTTTTTTTTTCTTTTTTTAAATCTATATATTTTGAATTATTATTCAAGTAGAGTTGTATTAGTATCTTGATTTCTCATGAGTCCCTGAAGCAGAGTTCGTGTTTAATCACCTCTGAAAGAACCTTTTTAGATTTCCTTTCCTGCTCATTCCCTCTCATTTTTAATGCCACATATTCTGTGTCTGTATTATTGTGCTTTATACAAAATAGTTATGTTGGCACACCCATAAACCAGTTTTCATTGTCACTGAGGATGTGTACTCAAGAATGCTTCCATCTGACCCTCTCTGGGGGCAGCACTCTGGAGCGAGGGCTGCACCTCCCCTAGGCAGCACAGCAGAGCTGGCCCAGATGGGTTGTGTGTGCAGACATGAATGTGGGAGCGCTGACCCCAACCCCTCCTCTGCTGGCATGAGCTCAGGAGGAATGGCCCCTCTCTCCTGCCCCTTGTGGTTACAGGATTCTGGGGAGAGTGGGCCTACACCTTGCCTGGGCAGCACAGTAGAGCTGGAGAGCCAGCCCTAAGGATGTGAGTGAGGGAAAGCTGGCCCTGTCCCTCCACAGCTGTGGCACTTGGGTGAGCTGGCCCCACCCCTTACCTTTACGTGAGGCAGTTCTGGAGAGCTGGTCCAGCTCAATGCCAGCTGCTGCAGGTAGAAGATCTGGCCCTCCCCCTTGCTCTGGCAAAGCAGGAAAGCTGATCCTAGTGGTGTGGGCACAGGAGATCTGGCAGGCTGTCCAACTTAGCTATTACCTAGGCTCAGATCCAGGGTTTTAAGTAGACCCACCCCAAAATCTACCCCATCTATGAACTGCTGAAGCATATGAAAGGGCTGGTCCTGCAGATCCAAAGCTGCAGGATCTCCTTGACAGAGGGCAACAACAGGCTATCTGAGAGGAGTCCCAGTGAGCATCCACTATTGATAGTGTAGCAGAAGCCAGAGGCCTCAAACCAGACCAATGACTTACTGCAATAAACATTTGCTAGTAAAGCTGTGTGGGCAAAAGGATGTACTGTGGGACACGCTGTGGCTTCACAGTGAGATGTTTTGTGTTTGTTTTCTTTTAGAGCTGAGGTTGTAAGGGCAGAGGGCAGATAGGGAGGAATGGGGAGGTGAGTGGGATTAGGGTGCATGATCTGACATTCACGAAAGTTTTTTAAAAAGTCTTTTTACGTTTTATGGGAACACACATAGGGCTCAGTTCTCATGAAGTGGTAGATCTGCGTGTAAGTTGTAGGAATTTTTCCTCTTTTACCATGTGAGTTCTGGGCATCTAACTCAGGTTCAGGCTTGGTGGCAACCGCCAGTACCTGCTGAGCCATCTCAACAGTCCTGGTTACCTGTTGAAAAGTCAAGGACATAACACACTTGCCTAGCGTGCACATGGCCCTGGATTCTGCGCTCAGCACCTATTCAGTAACGGAGGAAGTAAAAGGAGAGTGACTCTCTGGGCATTTGAGGTCAGCCTACGCTAAGCAGAGTCGGTATCTCCTGAGAAACTGGCTTAGTGATAGGATACTTGCCTTGCACCTGTGAGCCTCTTGGTTCACTCCTCCCGTACTGCAAAAGGAAAGCGTGCGCAGGTTAGTTAAGGCCTAAGCTCTACTCTGTTCATGCTTACGATCCTTTCAAATGAGAGAGTAAGTCATCGGCATGAAAAAGGGAATTGGAGTCTCTAGAGATTGAGCACTGTGACTTTGATTGACAATAGTAATGCTTGCCCAAGAATTTTATGGTACAGTATCAGTTTTACAGTTTTTTGAAACTAATTTTGCTTTCCTTCTTTCTTTTTTTTCTTTTTTCTTACTTTTTTTTTTTTTTTTGCGTCACAGGTACTATTGTTTATTATTTTTTTATTTTTTTTTTCATATTTTATTTACATTTCAAATGTTTCCCCCTTTCCAGATCTCCCCTTTGGAACCTCCCCATTCCCTCCGCCCTCCCCCTGCCACTATGGGGATATTCTCCAACCCACCCACCCACCCACTCACTCTCGTCTTCCCTCCTTGGCATTCTCCTATACTGGGGGATCTAACACCCTCAGGCCCAAGGGCCTCTCCTCCCCCTGATGGCTAACAAGACCCTCCTCTGCTGAATTTGTGGCCCGACCCATGGGTCCCTCCATGTGTATTCTTTGGTTGGTGGATCAGTCTCCAGGAGTATTGGGGGGGTCAGGCCAGTTGCCACTGTTGCTACCTCCCTGGGGCTGCAAACTCCTCAGCTCCTTCAGTCCTTTCTGTAAGTCCTCCATCTGGGACCTCACACTCAGCCCTACTGTTGCTGGGAAGTGACTCTTGGGTATTTCGGACTTTTGGGCTAATAACCACTTATCAGTGAGTACATACCATGTTCATTCTTTTGTGACTGAGTTACCTCGCTCAGGATGGTATTTTCAAGATCCATCCATTTGTCTACGAATTTCATGAAGTCATTGTTTTTAATAGCTGAGTAGTATTCCATTGTGTAAATGTACCACATTTTCTGTATCCATTCCTCTGTGGAGGGACATCTGGGTTGTTTCCAGCTTCTGGCTATTATAAATATGGCTGCTATGAACATAGTGGAACATGTGTCTTTATTACATGTTGGAGCATCTTCTGTGTATATGCCCAGGAGTGGAATAGCTGGGTACTCAGGTAGTATTATGTTCATTTTTCTGAGGGTCCACCAAACTGAGTTCCAGAGAGGTTGTATCAACTTGCATTCCCACCAGCAATGGAGGAGTGATTCTCTTTCTCCACATCCTTGCCAACGTCTGCTGTCACCTGAGTTTTTGATCTTAGCCATTTTGACTGGTGTGAGGTGAAATCTCAGGGTTGTTTTGATTTGCGTTTCCCTGATGACTAAGGATGTTGAACATTTCTTTCAACATCCTTCTTGGCTTCTTGGTCATTCAAGTTTCCTCATTTGAGAATTCTCTGTTTAGCTCACTTCCCCATTTTTTGATAGGGTTATTTGGATCTCTGGAGTCTAGCTTCTTGAGTTCTTTGTATACATTGAATATTAGCCCTCTATCGGATGTAGGATTGGTAAAGATCTTTTCCAATCTGTAGGTTGCCGTTTTGTCCTATTGACAGTGTCCTTTGCCTTACAGAAGCTTTGTAATTTTATGAGGTCTCACCTGTCAATTCTTGATCTTAGAGCACAAGCCGTTGGTGTTCTGTTCAGGGACTTTTCCCCTGTGCCCATGTGTTCGAGACTTTTCCCCACTTTCTCTTCTTTTAGATTTAGTGTATCTGGTTTTATGTGAAGGTTCTTGATCCACTTGGACTTGAGCTTTGTACAGGGAGATAGGAATGGATCAATTCACAATCTTCTACATGTAGACCGCCAGTTGAACCAGCACCATTTGTTGAAGATGCTGTCTTTTTTCCACTGTATGGTTTTAGCTCCTTTGTCAAAGATCAAGTGACCATAAGTATGTGGGTTCATTTCTGGGTCTTCGATTCTATTCCATTGATCTACCTGCCTGTCACTGTACCAATACCATGCAGTTTTCATCACTACTGCTCTGTAGTACAGCTTGAGGTCAGGGAGGCTGATTCCCCCAGAAGTCCTTTTATTGTTGAGGATAGTTTTTGCTATCCTGGGTTTTTTGTTATTCCATATGAATTTGAGAATTGCTCTTTCTAGGTCTATGAAGAACTGAGTTGGTATTTTGATGGGGATTGCATTGAATTTGTATATTGCTTTCGGCAGGATGGCCATGTTAACTATGTTAATCCTGCCGATCCATGAGCATGGGAGATCTTCCCATCTTCTGAGGTCTTCTTCAATTTCTTTCTTCAGAGACTTGAAGTTCTTGTCATACAGATCTTTCACTTGTTTGGTTAGAGTCACACCAAGATATTTTATATTGTTTGTGACAATTGTGAAGGGTGTTATTTCCCTAATTTCTTTCTCAGCCTGTTTATCCTTAGAGTATAGGAAGGCTACTGATTTGCTTGAGTTAATTTTGTATCCAACCACTTTGCTGAAGTTGTTTATCAGCTGTAGCAGATCTCTGGTGGAGTTTTCCGGGTCACTTAAGGATACCATCATATCATCTGCAAAAAGTGATATTTTGATTTCTTCCTTTCCAATTTGTATCCCTTTGACCTCCTTTTGTTGTCTGATTGCTTTAGCTAGACCTTCAAGTACTATATTGAATAGGTAGGGGGAGAGAGGGCAACCTTATCTAGTCTCTGATTTTAGTGGGATTGCTTCGAGTTTCTCTCCATTTAGTTTGATGTTGGCCACTAGTTTGCTGTATATTGCTTTTACTATGTTTAAGTATGCTCCTTGAATTCCTGATCTTTCCAAGACTTTTATCATGAAGGGATGTTGAACTTTGTCAAATGCTTTTTCAGCATCTAATGAAATGTCCATGTGGTTTTTTTCTTTGAGTTTGTTTATGTTGTGAATTACATTGATGGATTTCCGGGTATTGAACCATCCCTGCATCCCTGGGATGAAGCCTACTTGATCATGGTGAATGATCAAGAACATGTGATGTGTTCTTGGATTCGGTTTGCAAGAATTTTATTGAGTATTTTTGCATCAATATTCATAAGGGAAATTGCTCTGAAGTTTTATTGTTGGGTCTTTGTGGGGCTTTGGTATCAGTGTAACTGTGGCCTCATAGAATGAATTGGGTAGTATTCCTTCCATTTCTATTTTGTAGAATAGACTGAAGAGTATTGGTATTAGGTCTTCTTTGAAGGTCTGATAGAATGCTGCACTGAACCCATCTGGTCCTGGGGTTTTTTTGGTTGGGAGACTGTTAATGACTGCTTCTATTTCTTTGGGGGTTATGGGACTGTTTAAATGGTTTATCTGATCCTGATTTAACTTTGGTAATTGGTATCTGCTTTCCTTCTTTCAACTGCCTTCTTTACATTTTTCTAGTTCTCAAACAAAACTGAAAGTCAACTGATTTTCATTTAGTAAGAGCTCATGGTGATGAAAGTTTGCATATTTCATGTCATTCATCATTGCCTAAGCTCATCATTAGTCCTGTGCAATCTCACTAAGTGTCCTTTATGTTGGCTGCGTATACCTGGAGTTCTCATAAAGGTAATGGAAACGATGAAGCTATTCTGCTTCAATGTCCCTTCCAAGGTCACAGAGTAATAACATCATGTGAATGAGTCCAAGTAGTCTTTTCCTAAGCAAGATGTTACTGACCTACCACAAGAACCCTGTGGTGAAGGATGCTCTTGTTGGGTAGGGAAAGTATAGTCTCACCTGAGCAAACACGGAAAAAACTTACACGTTCTTAGACTCTTGGTCTACTTCCTCTTTTCCTGGCTTCATTTCTGCAATCTCATTGCTTGGCTAAGTTTAATTTGTTTCTAAGGCCTTAGAGAGTTGTAAGCCTTAAGTGAAATCTTCCCTTACTCCCCTAATACTGTTGGAGATTCTCTCTCTCTCTCTCTCTCTCTCTCTCTCTCTCTCTCTCTCTCTCTGTAACTTAGAAACTTAGACCTTTATAATCCTGAAAAAAACCAGTGGTGGAAAGTGGAGAGTTTCTGGGTTAGGTGGGCGATTTGGAGGCTGGAAACCATCCATCACAAGTGTCATGAGACAACCAGAGATGCTCCTGATGGAAAGCAGCTTCCATAGGCTTCTGACTGAACCTTGGCCAGAGCCTGATACTATCCCCACTCAAACCTGTCTTGAGGAATGAATGAATCACTCCTAAGGACTCATATGACTGGTAGAGGTATATTCTGCTTTTCCTGACTGAAGTTTTCAAGGTGATTAAAGTGGTAGGCCCTTTGTGTTCTCATTTATCCTGCAGAGCACTTGTGACTGTGGACTTCCACTGCCATTTGCAGAAAGCAGGAAGTGTCAATAGATTAATGGTGGAAATCACACTGTGCCCCCTAGTGGTACACATTTCTAGTTCCAGCCACCAAGAGGCTGAGGGAGGATTGCTTGAGCCCAAGAGTTCAGGGCTGGACTGGGCAAGTGAGACCTTGTCTATTAACAATTAAAAATTTAGGGTCTAGAGAGTTGGCTCAGTGATTAAAAGCATTTGCAGTTCTTGCAAAGGACCTGGGGTCAATTCCAGCACTGATGTGGAGGCTTTCTTAGGCACCAAGCATGCATGTGGCACACAGACAGGCAAAACGCTCATACAAAGTAAAATAAATCTCTACAAAAGAAGAAAAGTATTTTTTTTTTAAATTAAAAGTTCAATTTGTTGACTAAAACCAGCAAGCTTTACCATAATCAGCTTTACCTAAGTAGAGTGTATCTTTCTGGTTTTGTGGTTTCTTTTCCTGTTCTTCCTAAACTATTTCAGACAATTAAAATGAAGGAAACTCTTCCAGCAACATTACCCTGACACTAGACTCAGAAAAGGACACAATGACAAAAAAAAAAAGTACACACCAGTATCCCTGATGAATAGGCGGGAACCATTAAGTCAAATCCAGCAGCACATAAAAAGATGATACACCAAGATCAACTGGGAATTGTCCCAGAGATGCAGGGGCAGTTCAATATATGAAAACAAAAAGTGAAATACCATCAACAACATGACGCAAACCACAATTTCAGTTAGATACAGAAAAATCATTTCAAAATTCTGCTAGTATGTTTATTCACACCTGTAATCCCAACACTCAGAATGTTGTTGGAGGGATTACTGTGACTTCCAGGAGAGATTTTGCTCAGTGTGAGGTGTACCTGTAAATCCCAGTGCTGGAGAGATGGAGACGGGAGGCTCCCTGGGACTTCTGGGCCTGCTAGTCTAGCCAATTGGTAAGATTCAGGTTCAGTGAGAAACACTGTCTTCAAAAACTAAGGTGGAGAGTGAAGAGACCGGAGTTGAGCTCTGCCCTCCACACACATAAACACACACATGATCCACATGCCAAAAACAGAATGACAACAAAAAACAAAGCAAAACCACATGGTTGTGGGTGCTGCAACCACAGGAGTCCAGTGGACCTGGTGAGGGAGGCTTCCATACTGCCCTAATAACAGTAAGAGTGCCCATGTTCCCTGGCATACCGCGTGACACAAAATAGAGGATCCTAACAAACTAGTGAAATCTCAGAATGGGCCTGGAACAGAGCGGTGGCTGCTTCCCTGTCTTTACAGAGTCCCCTCCAGTGCTGGCAGCCTGGCACCTCCCCATAGTGCCAGTGGGAAAGTTGGCTGCTCCAGAGCTCATGTTGATTACCCATTGGCCTAAAGGCTGTATAAAAATGCTTGCTGCTACCCAATACAGTAGATCTGCACCTGGATGCTGGTTTCCGGGAGTCTGTGTCCCAGGTTCATGACTCTGCCTCCCTCAGCCCCTCCTGGATTGCACTTCCCACACATAATCTGATTCTCAAAAAAGCAATTTGTGTCCTATTTCAAACTTAGTATAGCATGTAAATGGAGTATCATTAAAGTTTATTTTTTAATATGGGCCACTCAAGGTGGCATACATACAGTATTACACTTAATCTTTATGACTTTTGAAAGAAATATTTCCTTGCTGAAGAAAACGAAACAGTTACAGCAGAATGATTCTCAGGATGGAGGCCGATGCTGCCTGAGTTCCATCCTCAGGTCCGATATGACAGAAGAAGGGAACCAACTCCCCAAGTTGCCCTCCAACCTCAATAAGCACACCATACTAAATAAACACAAATTTTAAGTGGGCGCTGGTGCTAGGGAGAGCTCATCAGTTTTAAGAGCACTGGCTTCCTCCAGAGGACCCAGGTTTGATTCCTCTCACCCCCTAGGAGCCCATAACTGTCACTCTAGTCCCTAGGGGATACAATGCCTTCTAGTCTCCATATATAGCAGGCATACATGTGGTATATTAGACATACATGCAGGCAACCATACACACATACAAAATAATAATTTAAATTAAAACAATTTAGCTGGGCATGGTGGTGCACACATTTAATCCCAGAACTCCGGAGGCAGAGGCAAGCTAGTAGATCTCTGTGAGTTTGAGGCCAGTCTGGTCTACATTGTGAGTTCCAGGCCAGCAGGACTACATAGCGAGACTAACTTGCAGGAGAATTTATAAATAAAAGAAAACAAAAATAAAAAGAACTAGGGATGGAGAGAGAACTCAGCAGTCAAGAGTGTTTGCTACTGTTCCAAAGGATCAGAGTTCAATTCCCAGCAATCAAGGATTTGTCACCCTTTCTGCCTCTCTGGGCACCTATCCACACATGTGCATATTTATGCACAGATATACACACATTTTAAAAATGATTTTTTTTTTAAACAGGGTTTCTCTGTATAGTCCTAGCTGTCCTGGAACTCTCTCTATAGACCTTGCTGGCCTCAAACTCAGAAGTCTGCTTGCCTCGGTCTCCCAAGTGCTGGCATTAAAAGCATGCACCACTATGACAGAAAAAATCTGCTATTTTTAAGGAGCAAAGTCGATAATAAACCATAGCTTATAAACTGTAAACATGGAACAGATATAATTCAATTAAAAAAGATGGTATCTGACCCATAGGCCTCTGGATTAGCTGATTAAACCTGCAGCCTTCTATCCTTGTGCATACCTGATGATAAAACTTAGATTGCTAGGAAGAATCCCTTCCTAATGAGAAGGTCCTACTGTGCTTCTAATTTCCTAATCTAAATCCACTTTACATTTTGGTTCAGCACTATGCTCTGAGCAAAAGGCCACCATCTTCAGGAGTTCTGATGGGCAGTTTGCAAAATACAGCTGGGCCTAATGACTATTTACCCTCTTCTTGGGAGGGGGGGGTGATCATGAGACCCTACCTGTGGATCCAGTTACCCCTCTGCCTGAATTTCTCGAATTGCTCATTGGTCTTGGGAGAGGATCTAGAGGCTATAGTGAGGGAGGATGGGGGTGGCTCCATCTATACAGCATGGAGAAACCATCACCCCTGCTGAGTGCTAACAGGCTACTATGGCTGCTTTAAGACCACCTACACTCCTGCTGGTAACCTCTTACCCATTTCTCTGTGAGTAAGGCTAATAAAGTCCTTTGCTCCCCTGGTAAATTTTGGTGGAATTTCACCTCTGTTTGTCATTGGGACCCGAGGAAGTGGGGGAAGATGTTTTTTACATCTCTACCAGGGAAAACATTTCAGCAATACATTTGATGATATTTAGTCTCTCTCAATTGCTGATTCTATAAAACTGTCAAAAGTTACTATAGTTGAAATTACTGTAAATCCCAAAGTATTTTGTTTGATATCGCCTCTGAGAAGGATCTTTATCTCTTGTAATCCATGATCTGTCCAATGGAGATTTCAAACTGTGTTTGAATACTGTAATGCTGCTTTTTAAAAAAAAAAAGCATCTGTGGGGCTGGGAGAAGGCTCTGTCAGCAAAGTGTCTGCCCTCCTAGCAAAAGGACTAGGGATTGGATCCCAGCACCTACATAAAAAGCTGGCTCATGCAGGCTGTGGTGTCTCACCCCTTTAATGCACTTGGGAGGCAGAGGGGCAGGCGAATCTCTGTAAATTAGAGGCCAGCCTGGTCTACAGAGCACGTTCCAGGACAGCCAGAGCTACACAGAGAAACCCTGTCTGAAAAAAAAAAAAAAGTCCCACATCTGTAATCTCATCACCTTGACTTCAACCTCCAGCCTACACACACACACACACACACACACACACACACCAGCTTACTAGGCAGTTTGCCAATGAAATCTTCCCCTTTAGAAATAAAGTAAGGTTTTCTGTTATTAACTGGCAGGTTCTAAAGACCGAAGTTGCCCGCCCCGCCCCCCTGAAATATTCTTATTAGCTGGAGATAAACACGACGACAGACACGTTTGTCCGAGAGGACAAAGTGCTTTTGCTCTTGAGAAACGTAGCCAATTTCTTATCTCTGACTTCACCTCTAAGTTTGGTTATTCAGTCAGCAGCTTTTTTCCCTCTGGTCATCCGGTCACTCCCAAGGTGGCCCTTTGACCTTCACAGCCTTCGCACTTTCCCAGAGAGGCCCACATGCCTTAGTTGGACTATCAGTGGAGCATAGCTTTACGCCTCTGTAACTGAGTAGCCCTCTCCTTCCTATCCCATTTCTCATCTCCTGGTAATGATGGCGCGCACAGGGCCAGTGTGGTGACTCCGTCCGTCAAGAAGCTGGCCACCAAGACAGTGACTTGAACTCTAGCCACATGCTAGAAGGACAGAAGCCATTCCCTGTGAGTTGTCTGACCACACTCAAGGCGTGGCAAAACATTCCTACATTTAAACACAGAATTAAATAAACACAAAATTTTTACTTAAAAAATTTTTTAAAAGAAAAGAGATGAATATCAACATTGATGGCAGGTTCCATATCTGCCTTAAATCTTACACATAGTGAACAGGAAAATATATATATACATTCTATAAATTATCTTTATTGTCCCTATATATTTTTTTACTTATTTACTAGAGATGGCTCAGCTGTTAAAGGCTAGACACAACCAAAAATTATCTTATAATATGAAATAAATTACACACAAGCAAGAGGAATGCCTGAAATGAACTAATTCTATGTAGCGCTCCTAGGTAGCCACTTCCCCTAATTAGAAAACTGGTTAAGGGCTTTTTAATTTTTTTAGATCTTAAACACGAGCACAAGAGTCTTAGGAATAAAAACTAACCCTAAAACCTACATTAATAATTTCTTCAAAGCATCAATTCTATTGGGAACATGAATGGCAAAATAAAAAATACCCAAGGAGTATATCTATAAATGAATACGGCAGAAAGCAAGTTGAAGAACTATTTAGAAATAAGGTGAGGGAGTAATCAGCCAGGCAGAGCCACTCCTTGGGCAGGACGAGGTCATGCTGCAGATAGCAAAACCCTTCTGGTGACTTCCATCTCAAGTTCTCCAAGTGTTGGACTGACATTATCTATCAGCAAATATTACTCCCCTCTTTTCTAGGTGGAGAAGAGATGAAATAACTTTCCTAAGCATATACAGTGCGTCAGCAATGGAACCAGACATTTCAAGGATCTAATCTACATGTCTGTTTGAATTACTAGGTCAGCCTTCTAAAGCCCACCAGACATTTATTGGCGTACCTATTTATGCAATGTACTTTAAAAACTCATATTTATCTTCTGCAAACAATTCGGTGAAATACTTTTGTTGTAAGTCATGGTTGGTTGAATGTGTGTGTGAGAGAGAGGGAGGGGGAGGGAACATTTGCCTGGACTCAGAGACGTATTCTCATTAAATTAGGTTATTTAATAAAAAACAATTTCAGCTAATTTTTTTTAAAGATTGATTGATTTATTTATTTTTATGTGAGTACACTGTCTTCAGACACACCAGGAGAGGACATCAGATCCCATTACAGACGGTGTGAGTCACCATGTGGTTGCTGGGAATTGAACTCAGGACCTCTGGAAGAGCAGTCAGTGCTCTTAACCACTGAGCCATCTCTCCAGCCCCAATTTCAGCTATTTAATCATGGGGCCGCCACGAAATTTCACCTGCTATGTTGTCAGACTCTAATTACCACTGTGTGCCCGTCTTACATAATTTTGGAGAAGGGGAAGGCACAAATCAGAGGAGCCTAGGAATTATTTTATATCTTCTATGTCTTCCTCACTCAAATTTGGCCCTAAAAATACTTTAATCTATATGAGAAGATACTGAGAGGGAACAGGAGAGTTCTTGTCTATTACCCTGTTAGAATCTCCAACTCTGGGGCTGGAGAGATGGCTCAGCAGTTAAAAGCACTAGCCGCTGTTACAAAGGTTTGATTCCTAGCACCGACGACGTGGTGACTCACAGCCAGTTCTAACAGCTGACCCAGAGGCTCTCATGTCTTCTTCTTTGAGGGCATTGCCCACATATATGCAGGCAAAACACCCACACACATAAAACTGCCTGTAAGCTCTAGCTAAATTTCAAAATAGAAATTGTCTATCTTTCTCTTTCATCTCGACCTCAGCTCAGAACTAAAGATCTCCAAAGGAAGTCAGTGACTTTAGGACTGAGAGTGGCGTACAAACATCCAAGGTTGTATGCCTCCCCGCTCTGCCCCTCCCCCCATTCCCTCTGTGAGGATTTGCCGCTACAGAGAACATCAGTAGACAGGAGGATTGCTTACTTAGTCTTGCCTTTTGTGTAGACAAAGCACTGAAATCCATATCCCAAGTTTTTCTCGAGGAGACCCTCAGCTTTGTGCTGTTTTGTGGTAGAACAGAACGGGCACAGGTGTGCTTTAGAAGACAGAGGTTCCAGTTTGTTCTGCCCTTAGCTAACCTCAGAACAGCCAGCTACTCAATTACCCAAGATCCAGCTTCCTTATCTCTGAAATAGAGACTAGGATGATATCCTTTCTGAGTGTTCAAGAGAATTAAACCAGAAAATGCTATAGAAATGCATATATATCAGTCATAACCCTTTACATAGGCAGCAGTGAGAATGAGAAAGTACTTGCATATTTGAAGCTGGATTCGGTAGCACTAATCAGCTCCAGGAAGGCAGAAGCAGGAGGATCAGGAGTTCAAGGCCATCCTTGAACGTACATAGTAAGTTTGAGGCTACACTGAATTAAATAAAACTATCTCAAAAAGATAAAAAAAAAAAAAATTAAAAAAAACCCAACCCTATTTATCTGCATTTGTCTGAATATGTTTTCTTTGTACAAGTTGGTTTTTGTTTTTTTTAAGACAGGGTTTCTCTGTGTAGCCCTGGCTATCCTAGAACTAGCTCTGTAGACCAGGCTGGCCTGGAACTCACAGAGATCTGCCCACTTTTGCTTCCTGAGTGCTGGGATTAAAGGCATGCAGGACTATTTACCAGTTTATTTTTATTTTTTTAAGTATGTGTATGTGGAGATCTATCTGGAGAGATGGTCCTATAGGGTTAAGACCACTATCTGCTCTTCCTTAGGACCTAGGTTTCATTCCCAGTGTCCACAGAATGGCTTACTACCATCTGTAACTCTAGTTCCAAGAGATCTGATGCCCTTTTCTGGCCTGTTCAGGCATCAGACCCAAAAATGGTGCACAAACATATGTAGACAAAACATCCGTAAACATAAAAGTTTAAAACAGAAACAAATAATGCTTGGAATGATTAAAATAGTTGTTTATGTGTGAGTTGTTTGTGTGTGTGTGTGTGTGTGTGTGTGTGTGTACAAATGCAGGTTCTCTGGAAGCCTGAGCCACCCAATAAGGTCTGCTCTGACTCAAACTCTGGACACCTGCAGGAGCAGCAAATGTTCTTAACCACTGCGCCATCTCTCTAGCCCCTCTTGTTTGTTTTTGCTTCTTTATTTTGTGGTTTGTTTTGGTTTTGAGACAGGGTCTCACTATGGAGCCCAGGCTGTGCTGGATCTCAGGGGAGAGCCACCTGCCTCTGCCTCCATGGAGCTGGGATTAAAGGGCCTCAGAACTGTCTGCTTTTGATTTTGGGTTCACAGTTTTAGAGGCCTCGGTTCATGGCTCTCTGGCTCCATTGTTTTGGGCACGTGGAAGGGAGCGCTTCGTGGTAGCAGGACCTTGTGGTAACTGAGACTCCTAATTTCATGGCATCCAGGAAGCAGCTGCACAACGATTTTATTTCAGGTTTAATGATCTATTCAGCCACTTAAATTTGTAGAAAGCAGTCACGCCTTCTCCACGTCTTAGTTTCAGCTGTTTGCCCCCCACCTCATGTTTTGTGAGCATTGTTTGATGCAGTAACCAAGTGCTTAACTGTTCCAATTTCTTGTTCAACAGGTGGAGATCATCTAGTCCTGAGATTCCAGGAGTGTTTTAGTGGCTGATAAGCCTCGTTAACGCTTGCAGAACTTCTTTGGGGCAGAGAACCCAGCTGCTTTTTTTACTATATTTGGAAGGGGTGCAGAAACTCTTCTGTCAAAAGTTTAAAACTTTCTGCTGCTTCTAAGTAAACTCACTCACTCATGGCAAAAGACAAGCTGTTGGGTTACACAAAACCCCCTTTACCCCTTAGCTTTGTTTATTGTCTGCCTTGCTAGATGCCTCAGTGAGTATTTCATCTGCGTCATGAGGCCATAAATCAGCATTAAAATGAAAGATACTACAGGGACACCCTTCATTTTAAAGGCAATTCAAGAAAAAAGGGGTTCCCTTAGTAGTATTAAGGGGATTCATATTTGTCCGCCACTCTATTTAAAGGGGAACCCCAAAAAGAGAAAAGACCAAATAAACCGGCTTCTCAATATTAAAAGAAACCAATTTCCGCAGGTCAGTGGCAATTAAATGTAGGAGATTCTTTGGAGGTTTAAAAGTATCTCAAAAGCACTTGTTACAGAAGTACTTTTGTTCTTAGTTAATGTCCTATTTTGCTTTTGACCTTACTGGAGATAAAACCAGGAGGAAGAAACTGCCTGCCTCAATTACCTGGCTGTTTGCCAAGAGGGCTCCTCTGAAAGGATTAGTCCTAAGTGTGGATTTGAAGTGATATTCCAGATAATTCAATTGTCAAAAGCTCCTTTAACCCCCGCTACGAGACACTGACTGTGTGGATTTCAGTCTGTCTTGGATTTCCAGCTGGTTCTTCCCTGCAGACACTAAATTGATGGGATGAATTAATTCACCTGTCCCTTCAGTGAATTATCATTTATTAGTAGATAGATTCATGGAACTGTGCTAACCGGCTTCTGCTTTGTTTTTGATAAAGTTAATATTTAGGGGACTTAGAGGTGGAGCTCGGTAGTAGAATGCCTGCCTAGTGTGCACAAGGCCCTGGGTTCAATACCTAGCAAAAGAAAAAAAGGCAACGACTATAAGCTGTCTCTCTCTCTCTCTCTCTCTCTCTCTCTCTCTCTCTCTGTGTGTGTGTGTGTGTGTGTGTGTGTGTGCGCGCGCATGCGTGCACGCTTTACACAATACAGGTTTATACGTCCTAAATCCTACCACAAACCAGGACCTCAAAAATAGGGGTTGGAAGAAAATATAAGACTATCATTGATGTAGCTAATGGTCTCTCAAATTTCAAGCCATGCATTCTTCAAGCAAACCAACAAAAAACACTGATCCTTAAAACCAGAATTCCTGCTAGCACAAGATTCATAAAGGTAAAATTTCTGGTTCTAGAGTCATCCAGCAAGTCAATGTGAGTAGAAGGTACAGAACTGATGTAGGAAAGAGCCATAATGACCCACTACTCAATACAAAGGTTCAAGTCCTAATCAATCCTGCTCTTGGAATGACAAGGATTTCATGCTTACTTTAATAGGAAAAAAAACACAAACCAATGTTCTCATTGTACTTATAATTTGTGTTAAGCAGGACTATTTTATGAACTTTAAAAATTCACAGAGTTATAATCACAGCACTTGGGGAGTAGAAAGACAATGATCAATCAAGAATTCAAGGCCATTTCTTAGACATATATTGAGTTGAAGGCCAGCCTGGGCTATCTTGAGACTCTAATTATTTTTTTAAAAAATATAAACTAATAATAAAATAGTAATAAACCCTATTTAAGCACAATTTATTCTCTTTTTATCTATGGCTTGCTGTAATGGTTAGGTAACTTCACATTTAAGAAGAATAAAGTTTGGGTCTGAAGAATGTTTGTTTAGGACGAAGTTTGCTAAAGGGCAGAAGTCAAAAGTTTGCTAAGGACCCAGTTCAGTTCCCAGCATCCACATGGCTACTTAACATGTAATGCCAGTTCCAAGGATTCCATCTCCCTCTATGGCTTCCACAGGCACCAGGCATAAACACACTACAGACAATATACTCATACACATAAAATGAATTCTTTTCCAGAGCAACTTTTTAATGAATATATTTTACAAATACACTGGAGAATCATGCAATGCTTCCCGCACTGGATGCAGTCCTGGGCCACAGGTCTGCACTCTCCTTTGCAACTGGACCTGTGACAGCAGAACCTTCCGTCTTGCCTTTATTGTTTACTATGACCCTGCGTTTTCTTCAAAATAAAGAAGCACCCCATCTTTTCTTCAATGTGACATTCGTTGTTGAATCACCACTGCTGGATGTACCTTTTTCCTTAGTTCTGGTTTGCCTTTCTTAACTGTGGCCATCACCATGTTGCCCACACCAGTCTGTTCAGCCGTCCCTTGATTCCTTTCACAGAAATGATATACAAATTTTTGGCACCTTTGTTGTCAGCACAGTTGATCACAGCTCCTACCGGAAGACCCAAGGAAATCTGGAATTTCGCTCTGGAGGACCTACCACATCCTCGCTTTGATATCTTGAGCATCCGGAAAGAGTCAGAAAGCAAAGTGAATAGAGACAGAGTCAGTTGAATTTCGGTGAATTTGAGGCAAACTTAGTCTATAGAAATTTCATCTAGAACTGTAAAATGAGACACTGTCTCAAAAACAAAACAAAACAACAAAAAAAAGAGGTGTAAGGTTCTGAGCCACGGATAAGCTTGACTCACTGGTTTTCTTTCTTGTTTTCTGTGAGTTAGACACTGTGGTGGTTTGAGTATGCTTAGGCCAGGTAGTGATACTATCTGGAGGTGTGGCCTTGTTGGACTGGGTGTGGCCGTGTTGGATTAGGAGTATCACTGTGGGTGTGGACTTTAAGACCCTAGTCCTAGCTGCGTGGAAACCAGTCTTCTTCTAGCAGCCTTCAGATGAAGATGTAGAACTCTCAGCTCCTCTTGTACCAATGCCTGCCTGGATGTTGCCATGTTCCCATCTTGATGATAATGGACTGAACCTCTGAACCTATAAGCCAGCCCCAATTAAATGTCCTTACAAGAGTTGCCTTGGTCATGGTGTCTGTTCACAGCAGTAAAACCCTAACAAAGACAGAAGTTGTGGTTTAACTGGGAATCTTATCCTTAACTATGCGTGGCTGAAACCACAAAGAACTTAGAATTCCATTCTCTGGTGTGGTTTAGTTTTGTTCTGAGTTGCTGACCAGAAGTAAGGCCCCATCATGTGTGCTCCAGTGCAATCTCAGTGTCTCTAGGCCATTCTTCTGAGCTGAGTCACGGCCCCAGGACTGAGTAGCATCCATCATGAGACAAGGCAATCTTGTTGAAAAAGACTTAAACCTAGAGGTCTGTCCAGTGAAAATCAGACTCAGTTTGTCCATTGTGTTCTTACCAAAGGCAAATCTGTACCATTGTGAGAGGGGTGAAAGACATGGGCCAAAGCCCACTGGAAATCCCACCACAGGGTACCACGTTCATCCTCACTGAATTCTCCATGAACCAGAGAGAAAGAAAAAAGATAAAGATAAAGTCACACACACACACACACACACACACACGACGGGACCTGACCACTTAGTATTCTGCATTGGTTTGGTTGGATAGTAAAGTAACTGCACATTGGCATGTTAATGTCCTTTAAAGGGCTCTCTGATTCCCCAGATCTGGCAGTTTTAGACACAGCCCAGCAGGGCACCTCTGACCCTGATGCGTTCTGACGGACTACCACCCTTACTGGTTGTTAGGTTTGAGTGTCACTACTGCCTAAAACAGTTGTGGAAATAAGACTACCAAAATAAGAAGTGCTTATAAGTCCTAGAAGGTGAAAACGAAAGGATTAGGAGTTCGAGGTAGTCCTTAGCTTATGCCACAGAAGACCTTGTCCTATAACAACAAAACATAGTAAAAAGAAACGACCCCACACTTAAGGTTAACTATGGTTTATAAACACAGCTTCTAACATAGGCCAGCTAGCCTGCAATGCACAGTGGCAAACAGCAACAAAAAGCAAAGGTCTCAAACAGGGAAGACATGGACAGGCACACTAAGTAGTCCTCTGACCTCCAGTAAGTTCCTTTTTAAAAGGAGGTTAAATGGAGGTATCCCTCGAGAGTGGATAACGTGGCTCCTGGAGTGATAGGTTATTAAATAAAACTTCAGTATCAGCCATGGGAAACCTCACTATTAGTTGTTGATAAGGGAAGCCCCCTAAAAACTCCAAAACAATACAGGCGATTGCCATTGCTCTGGGTTGCCCACCAGAACTAGACGGTAAGACCCTATTGCTGAAAATACTATGCACATTGTTTTTGACATAGGAAAACCAATCTGGCATTTACATGGGAACTTCCTTTCTGCTGACCAGTTGTCATAGTTCTGCAAAGTGCTCCAGAGGCTGAGTGGGCATGGAGATCAACAGTGGTTTATTCAGAAGTAGATACTGCATACTACAATGCTTACCTGCCACAAGATGTGCCCACTGGCTAAATAGTGGCATGACTGCTAAGAGGTGGCCAACCACTTCTTAAAATAAAAAGAAAAAAAGGGGGGGAAGGCTTGGAGAGATGGCTCAGCAGTTAAGAGCACACTGGCTGCTCTTCCAGAGATCCT
The DNA here is from genome assembly GCA_019843965.1 of Rhynchomys soricoides. Taxonomy (NCBI): domain Eukaryota; kingdom Metazoa; phylum Chordata; class Mammalia; order Rodentia; family Muridae; genus Rhynchomys; species Rhynchomys soricoides. Next base: position 14,166,521 of record JADRCH010000010.1, read on the forward strand.
GAATTCAATTCCCAGCAACCACATTGTGGCTCACAACCATCTGTAATGGGATCCGATGCTCTCTTCTGGTGTGTCTGAAGACAGCTACAGTATATATCTTTAAAAATAAAACAAAAGAAAAAGAAAATAAAAACTTTGTAGCACAGTAGCTGACCAGTTAACAATCTATCCTATTCAGGTCTGTTACACAGGAAAAAATTCATGCTGCGTACTGTGAATCTAGTCAAAGGCCTATGGCTGAAGAACTCAAAAGTCCTTATGAAGAATCTACTATTGGACAAGTTGTGAAACCACTTTGTAAATATGATTATACCCATGTATTAGTGCTGCACTCAGATTTGGTCAGAGTTTATTTTTGCAATAGGCATGGCTTATGCAGAAATGCTAAAATTCTCAAAGTACCATGTAAAGACAATTTTAAAAGTGAACAATTTTTTCTCTGCCCCAGCTATCTCCCAAATAAATGAGGCAGAGACTATAAAATTTGTTTGGTAGATTTATAGCACAGTAGCTGAGTAGTTATTAATCTATTCTATTCCTCTAAGCTAATATGGCTACCTCCCAGCCAAAATCCATGAGATACTTGCCTTTTAGTATTGGTCTGACTCTGCTCCAGGTGTGTTCCCAGGGTGTTTCTCCAACCCTCTCCTCATGATGAAGTCTATCTTCCTCCTCCTGCTCCTCCTTCTCTCCTTTTTCCTTCCTTCCTTCCTCTCTCCTCTCTCTCTCTGTCTCTTTCTGTCTCTCTCTGTGTGTCTGTGTCTCTCTCTGTCTCTCTCTGTCTCTCTCTCTCCCCCTGCCTTCTTCTCCCCTCCTCCTCCCTCTTCCTCTCCTTCTCCTTCTCCCTCCCCTCCCCCCTCTCTGTTTCCTTCCTCCCCCTGGCTGGCAGCATTCCCACCCTATTCTCTCTTCTGCTCAGTTATTGTCTGGTCAGTTTTTATTGACAAATAAGACAATAAATGGGGAGCAATATTTATACAAATTTGAGATGGGAGATTCTTAGAATAAACATTACAATACTGTCTAGGTTGCAACTAGATATAGGGGCAGAGAAATCAGCATTTGAACAATACAAGGATAATCTTTACACAATGCACAAAAAAAACCAAAACCAAAAACAAAAAAACCACTGTGCTCACAGTACCAAGAATAAGAAGTGATCACAGGTGTTTGGCCTTAAACAGGGCTGTCTTCTGGACATGACAGAGCTGTTGAACTAAAAGTAGCTGGGATTACCTACACAAGACTTGCATAACTTTGAGCCTACCAACATCCCAGAATGATCTGGGAAGCCACACAGGAAGTCCCGCCTACCTCTAGCTGAGGAGCTCTTGGTAGTTAATGGCTACTGGAAGAGGAGGAGTAATTTTTCTTCAAGAAAAAAGTGATATTTTTTTTTCAAGAGTATAGCCACTGGTAAGTTGCCTGTGAGCTAATAAATAACCACATACACACATTCATGCAAAACAACCTTAATTAAACTCTGAGTTTGAACCATAAAAGACACACGGCAGCAGGGCAGGGGTATGTTGAGAAGAAAGACCTCCAAGGGGAATGTGGGAGGGGCTGAGACGAGAATGGGTGTGATTCTGATCCAACAAAATTGAACAAAATTGTTAAAGAATAAATCAAAAGTTACTTTTAAAATGCAAACAAATGAGCATAGTGGCTCGTGTCTGCAGTCTGAGCATTCAGGTGGCTGAAGCAAGAGAGAGATTATAGATTTGAGGCCATTTAGTACTACATAAGACTTAAAGGCCAGCCTTACTAAAATGTGACGATATCCCTAAAAAATAAACAAACCAAATTCAAGGTATCCTAGGTTATAAAGGGAGCTTGAGGCTAGCCTGGGATATATGGACTGTCACACACAGACACAAATAACAATAACAAAAAATCATTTAAATTAGTAGTCTTGGAATAAAGTAGGTCACCCTTTGATTGGGTCAGGCTCACCCCATCAGCTGAAGACTTCAAGAGAAAACATCAGAGTTCTCCCAGCTGATTGCCTTAGGACATAAGCTACAATATCAACTGTTTGCTAGGTCTCCTGCTGGTCTAACCTGCAGATATTAGACCTGCAGGCCTCCAAAAATGTGTGATAGTCACTATGGAAAATTCTAACATTGCTGGAACTAGGACCATTAGAGTCGTCAGTCCGTCTTATGTCTAGTGATTGATACTGGAGAGATCAACACGGAGGACCAGGAGCCCAGTGTCTTCTGTATGACAGCTTCAACTTCATGTCAGATCTGGATTCTAGGGCTTGTGTCCCTAACGAGAGAGCAGGAGTAGAATTCACATCACCTTTTATTTTTTTATTTTTTTCATACTTTATTTACATTTCAAGTGTTTCCCCCTTTCCAGATCTCCCCTTTGGAACCTCCCCATTCCCTCCCCCTCCCTCTGGTACTATGGGGGTATTCCCCTACCCACCCACCCATCCACTCTCGCTTCCCTCCTTGGCATTCTCCTATACTGGGGGATCTAACACCCTCAGGCCCTAGGGCCTCTCCTACCCCTGATGGCTAACAAGACCCTTCTCTGCCACATATGTGGCCAGCTCCATGGGTCCCTCCATGTGTATTCTTTGATTGGTGGATCAGTCTCCAGGAGTATTGAGGGGTCAGGACAGTTACCACTGTTGCTCCATCCATGGGGATGCAAACTCCCTCAGCTCCTTCAGTCCCTTCTCCAAGTCCTCCATCTGGGACCTCACACTCAGCCCTACTGTTGCTGGGAAGTGACTCTTGGGTATTTCGAACTTTTGGGCTAATAACCACTTAACAGTGAGTACATACCATGTTCATCCTTTTGTGACTGTGTTATCTCGCTCAGGATGATATTTTCAAGATCCATCCATTTGTCTGCGAATTTCATGAAGTCATTGTTTTTAATAGCTGAGTAGTATTCCACTCACATCACCTTTTAAAATTACCTAACCTCTGATGTCAACTAGCATCATTTCTGTTGCATTCCTTCATTTGATCCTGATGCGAAGTTCTCCTCATGTTCCATAGAAAGGGGCATAGACCTCATATGTAAGGGAAGAAGATCAGAGGAATGGCAGAACATTATAGAAGATCATAAGGGAAAAATATCATCTGGGGGAGGGGATGCTGGAGAGATGACTCAGCAGTAAAGAGCACCTGCTCTTCCAGAGAACCTGGGTTCGAGTCCCAGCATCCAACATGGAAGCTCAGAATCATCCGTAACTCCAGTTTCAGGGAATCTGAGGCCCTCTTCTGATCTCCATGGGTTCCAGGCACACACACGGACGCACAGACATTCTTGCATGCAAAACACCTATACAGATAAACGGGAAAAATCATATGGAAATACCACCTGATTCACAAAATTTCAATTTTTTGAAATATATTTCTACTTGCTCAGAATTAGTAATACGTAATCCCCCCCTCTTTTCCTCCCCCTTTCCTTCCTTCCCTCCCTTCCTCTAACTCCTTCTTATCCCCCACTCATATCAATATTTAGCCCAGGCTGGCTTCCAATTCACAGTCCTTTAAACAGCTATGTTAGCACGTAACTACCATGAGATGATGCCTTACTTTTAAATGGATTCACCTATTGATTTTTTTTCTTTTACTCTTGACCAAAAAGACCTCGTATATGATTGCAGGGACGTACCTCTTCTAATCTAAACAGAAAGTCACTTCTAATCTTTAATCCTCCTGTGTTAGTTATTTTTCTTGACACTGTGTGTGGGGGTGGGGGGGGAGCCTAAAAGAATCAACTTAAGGAAGGAAAGATTTATTTTGGCTCACGGTTTCAAACCATCGCAGTAGGAGCAGTATGAGAATGGTCACAGAGGCAGGAGCTCCTGGTGTACCCTCCTTGTGTCTTTGTAGATCAGGAAGCAGAGAGGCTTGGGAGGAGGGCTGTCCTGGACCCCTCAAAGACCAGCCTGCAGTGACCGGCTTCCACCAGTCATGCTTCCTGACACAGAGCTTCTACAAGCTCCCAAAATGCTACCAGTAGGGAGCCTGAAGGGGCATTTCAGAGATGACCAGAACACCACCTAAATTTTAGTATCTTGATTTTTTAAAAGTCATTACGTAAATCTAAAAATATATTTTAAAATGCTACTCAAGCCTGAAATGATTTTTACAGAGGAGCATTTGAGGACAATGTAATCAATAAGAGAACATGTGATGGTAATGTAATTAATAAGATTGTCACAAATAGTGAGATAAATGTACAAAATGTCAAAGAAAAATACAAATAAAGACATAATGTTATTGTTTAGCCTGAGGGGATCTGAATCTGGACAATGTCAGCATTACCTGACATTAGGTTTTGGGTTGTTTGTTTGTTTGTTTGTTTTGTGTTTATTGTCATGCTGAGGACTGAATTCAGGGTCTCAGTCATCCTAGGCAAGTGTTCTACCACTAAGCCGTAATCCCAGTCCCTCAAGCTTTCTCTTCCATTTAGAACTACTGTGTTGCCTGCACACTAACGAACCGTCTTTTCTAGAAATTAAGTAGCAGAGAGGCAGAGGCAGAGATGAGCTCTCTTTACTGGCATGAATCACAGCTTGTGGACAGGGTAGGTAGAATGTACCCTACCTCACCACTCCGTAGTTGTGTCTCCTTTCTTGAACTGGTTGATTCCCAAGAAAGTTGCTGCTGTTTTTTTCTCAGCTCTAAAACTTTGATAAAAGTAAGTACCATACTTTGTTGCTCAGTGTTATAAAACTGAAAAGCATTCTGAGCTCCATTTAATTAGGATACCATTTTATCTGGAGTTACATTCTTTTTTTTCTCTATTTTTCCATCTTGGCTATTTTTCCCTCCCATTCCCCAAGTATATTTTATAATTCTTATTATTAGATCCAAGTTTAGAAGCTCACAGGAAGCTGCTGCATTAGGGAAATTACTACAAGTTAAAGGCCAGCCTGGACTACACAGTGACTTGCAGGATACCACGGGCTACAGTGTGGGACTCTGTCTCAAAGAAATTATCACTGACATTTAATATGTATCATTTAATATTTTAGAAACTAAGTCCCTGTAAAAAGTCAGGCTTTTGTGTATCTCCCCATAGCCAAAGAAAGCCAACCCTATAGAGGCAGTAGATGGGCTGGGAATGCAGTTCATTGATAGAGTGGTTGTACAAGGTTCTAGGCTCTGTCACCAGACCAAACTGTGTCACATCACATACCAATTCCCCTTCTGCTACCTCAGAGCACTTTGTCACTTTGTTGAAATCAGTATTCTTACTCCTTAGCATTTAAAAACATTTTACTCTCTAAGTGTAGTGGCACATACCTGTAGTTCAGCCCTCAAGAGGTGGAGGGTGGAGCTCAAGGTCAGCCTGAGTCACATTGAATATCTGAGGCCAACCTAGAATACAGGTCCCAGAAATTAAGGGAAAAACTTATTATATTTGTATGCATCCCTAAGTGATCTACACCAGTGCTGTATGCATTTTGAAGCTTTGTGGAAGTTGTATTATTTCACATAAATCCCGAGATCTGTTTTCTTTTTGTTTTTACTTTTGAAACAGAGTGCTACTCTGTAAGCCAGGCTGACCTCAAGCACATGCCCATGCCTGTCCTGTTCCAGCTTCCTGAGTGTTACAGTCATTTTAACTTCTTGATTTTCCATTCCATTTATTACCTCTGCTGCTTGGCATTTCATCGTATGGACATTCTTTGACTAACCTATAACCCCTGCAGACAGACATGGTACTTCTAATTCTTGCAATTCTGGACAATAAAAAAAAAATTCTCCTTATGAACCCTGGTGACTTCCCTATGACTGTGAACTATTAAATACAAAATTACACCAAGATAAGGAACTTATGTCAGAATATAAGTCAACATACCATTTTCTTCATCAAGAAAGTCTTGGGGCAAAAAACCCCCCAAAACTCATTAGAACAGCATGTTTAGTGATGTAACTACTTTCCTTCCTTGCATAAACTCCTTGTCTTGTTAGGGTCCAGGGACAAAGAGTTGGAGATTGTAGACCATTCTGTTGAATCAGAAGCAGGTCTTCAACTTTACCTCATGACTCCACATTGAACACTAGAGTCACACATTGATCCAAAGTGAGTAAAATCTCATTGTGCATCTCTGCCAACATACTGTGTTGTCAGAGCTTTTTTGTTTTTGACAAGTCATTGGGCGTGAACTGGTTTACTTTTGTAAAGTATTAATTGTGTGTGTCTGTGTCCACAAACTCACACATGTGTAGGTCAGAAGACAATTCGTGGGAGTGGGTCCCCACCTTCCTCCATGTGGGACTCAGGGACTGAACTTGGGTTAGGCTCTGTGTCATTTTGCCAGACACTACAGTTTTATTTTCTTTCTCCACATGCTGGTGTGTAAGCAATCTTGCCAATTTTCACAATTTGTTTTAGATGTTACAATTGGTTTTAGGTTGGCTGGTAATCTTGAATATTTTTTTAAAACTTGCTGTTTCTGTTCATTTGACGTTCTTAAAATGGGCCATGTCTGCCTATATCTTTTCTTCTTTTCCATCTGTATTAGTTACTATTCAATTGCTCTGAAGAGACACTATGACTAATGCAACTATTAGAGAAAAGAACACTTAATTGAGAGCTGGCTTACAGTTTCAGAGGGTTAATCCATTATCATCAAGGTAGGAAGCATGGTGACAGGCAGGCTGTCTGTCAGACAGGTGTGGGGCTGAGAGCTTACATCCTGATCTCCTGGCAGAGAGAGAGAGAGACTGGATCTAGCTTTTGGGCCCAATAGCACACCTCTTCCAACAAGTCTACATGTATTCCAACAAGGCCACACCTCCTAATCCTTCTCAAACAGTTCCACTAATGGGGGACCAAGCATTTAAACATGTGAGCCTGTTAGAACCCATTCACATTCAAACCACCACACCACCCTACTGCTCCACTTGTGCCCTGTGAGATGTTTTTGCACTTCTGTCTCTAACATCGCTCAGCCGATCACCTGCATTGGTAAAATTCCTATCTTTGATAAAGCTCTTATTCATGAATGCTGAGTAAGCAAACTCAGAAGTTGTCTTAGTCAGGGTTTCTATTCCTGCACAAAACATCATGACCAAGATGCAAGTTGGGGAGGAAAGAGTTTATTCAGCTTACACCTTCCAAATTGCTGTTCATCACCAAAGGAAGTCAGTACTGGAACTCAAGCAGGTCAGGAAGCAGGAACTGATGCAGAGGCCATGGAGGGATGCTTCTTACTGGCTTGCTTCCCTTGGCTTGCTCAGCTGGCTTTCTAATAGAGCTCAAGACTACCAGCCTACAGATGGTACCACTCACAATGGGGCCCTCTCCCCTTGATCACTAATTGAGAAAATGTGTTACAGCTGGATCTCAACTGAAACTCCTTTCTCTGTGATAACTTCAGCTTGTGTCAAGTTGACACACAAAACCAGCCAGTACAGAAGTATACTAGTAAGAGCCATTTTGTTTTATTTTTGCAGTATATCCTTCTAGATGTCTTCCCTGAGGGAAATCAGTCTCTTCTGGATGACTCTGGCAGATCCTATGGCTTTTCTGAGCAACTTCAGTTAATAGAAAAATCTTTAATAAAATTATGTGTGTGCATATGCATCTGTGCGAGGATATGCTATGAATGTGCTGGTGTCCACAGAGATGGGAGGAGGGCTGCAGCTCTCCTGGAGCTGGAGTTATGGGTATATATGCCACCTTATGTAGGTGCTAAGAACAGAACTGAAGTCCCCTGTGATCTCTTGATTGCTAAGCCACATCTTCTGCTTGCAGTAAACTCTTATATCAGTTTTCAAACTGGTAATTTAGTAAGGAAACATTAGGCTCAAAAAATAAACCAACATTTCAATGGCTGCAGAAAAACCTGCTATCTTATCCAGTGAGCATTTCCTGAAGTTATGTATGTTATCTCCGAAGAAGGGAGTGGTTCTCTCTCTCTCTCTCTCTCTCTCTCTCTCTCTCTCTCTCTCGCTTTCTTTCTTTCTTTCTTTCTTATCCTGTCTGGACTGTTTCCCTAGCTACCAGTTTCTGATTTTAGTTTCTGCTGTGCCTAAGGGGAAAGCAAGGATGAAGAAAGCTGGGGAGCATTAGGAGAAACACAAAGACATTTATTTGGTTTGTTTTTTTGTGAGTGCTGAGAATTGAACCCAGCACTTGTTGGTGCCAGGCAAATACTATCACTAAGTCATATTCCCAATACATTTGTTTCTTTAAGATGGGTCTCAGGTGACAAACACTGACCCTTAACTTCCAATCCTCCCTCCTCTGTTTACCAAGTGCTGGGATTACAAGCATGAACTGTTAGGCCCTGAATGTTGGTAGCTGCTGGGTACAGCCATAAGGTGACTATGTTCATCCCAGGCTGGGGAAATGTTTAAAGCAAAGTTTTTTCTTTAGATTTCTTTTTCCAGACTTTCAAAAAGACAATATCTTGCTCTGTAGTGCTGGCTGGCCTGGAACTTGCTATGGTGGCCCATCAGACTGACCTAAAACTTGTCATGATTCTTCTGCCTCTATGTCCTGGGTGCTGGATGCTGGGTGCTGGATGCTAGGTGCTGGGTTTACAATCATGAGCTTGGCTTTCTAGGGTTTTTTTAAAAAAAGTATTTATTTATTGTGTGCACATATATGTGACTGCATGCATGCCATGGCACACATGTGAAGGTCAGAGGACTAAAGAGGGAGTTGGTTCTTTCCTGCTACCATTTGGAATCCAGGGATTGATTTCAGGCTTGTCTTTACTCATTGAACCATCTCGCTGGCCCTTCTCTGTTTTTTTTTTTTTTTTCTTTAGATTTTTTCTTCTTCTTCTTCTTCTTCTTCTTCTTCTTCTTCTTCTTCTTCTT
>JADRCH010000010.1:14175349-14254527 GCA_019843965.1 Rhynchomys soricoides
TTCTTCTTCTTCTTCTTCTTCTTCTTCTTCTTCTTCTTCTTCTTCTTCTTCATCATCATCATCATCATCATTGTCATCGGTTTTTTGTTTGTTTGTTTGTTTGTTTTTGAGACAGGGTTTCTCTGTGAAGCCCTCGCTGTCCTAGAACTTACATTGTAGATCAGGCTGGCCTCGAACTCAGAGATCTGCCTGCCTCTGCCTCCAATCAAAGGTATGTCCCACAACTGCCTGGCTTATTTATTATTTTTATTTTTATGCATATGCGTGCTTGAGGGTTTGCACCACATGTGTGCAGGAACCTATGGAGTCCAGAAGAAGGTATTGGATTCCCCTGGAACTGAAGTTGTGGGTGAGTCTGAGCCACCATGTGGGTGCTTAGTACCAAACCCAGGTCTTCTGCAAGAACAGCAAGTGATCTTAATCACTGAGCCACCTCTCTAGCCTGGCACTGGAGACTTTGATCACTTTCCTGCCAAGCCTCTACGACTATGTGTAAGTTGACTAACCTAAAGCTGGCCTTTCTCGTTGTCCCCTCACTTTCTGCTGGCTAAGCATTTCTCTTTTCTTGGGGCTCTGCTCACTCTAGAAGTCACACTTTTTGAGGAGGGCCTCTTGAATTTATTTATTTCTTTTTCCAGTGTTGCATAGAAGACAAACATGCTACTGGCTGAGCTATTTCTCCATTCCTCAACTTGCTTTTTAAAGCAAAATACTCATTTTTAAATTTCTCTTTAGTTTTTTGACATTTTCAATACGTAATATACTCACACAGTTCAAATCCAAACGCACAAAGGAGAGAGTTGGCTCAGTGGTTAAGAGCATGTGCTCTTGCTGAGGACTTGGGTTCAGTTTCCAGCACCCAGAGGGCGATTCACAACCACCCATAACTCCACTTTTAGTGGATCTGATGCCCCCCTTCACTGACACATGCACAAGCACACACATGGTAGACAGACATACATGCAGGCCAAATACTCGATGGTAAAATAAAATGAATAATAACTAAAACAATAAAATAAAAAGTCCAAAGGAGAACGGTGGAGAAGTCTCCCAGGGAGCCTTGGCTGGCTTCCTTCCACATAGCCAGTGTTGGCACTCCTCTGTACTCCTGTAGAGCTATTCTGTACACACATATAAGAGCAAAACAGCGCCAGGCAGTGGTGGTGCACGCCTTCAATTCCAGCCTCTTGAGAGACAGAGGCCAGCCTGGGCTACAGAGTGAATTCCAAGCCAGCCATGGCTGCACAGAGAAACTCTGTCTTGAAAAACAAACAAGAGGGGCTGGAGAGATTGCTCAGTGGTTAGAGCACTGACTACTCTTCCAGAGGTGGTGGAATCCCCTTCCCACCCTCTATGCTCCTCCCACAGGACACTTTATGCTCCACCTTTGACACTCCATGATGTGATGATTTCCTCCTGCACCCTGCCCCTCACTTCCTTCAACCTCCCACTCCCCTTTTAGAGGGAGTATTACCCAATTTTCTCATATTAGGCAGAACACGTGACAAACAATTTCAGGAGGAATTATTGATCTTGGCTCTCAGCTTGCGGAAGCGTCAGTCCACCACGGCAGTAAGGCTGTGATGAGGATGCATCACAGCGCACAAGATGTGAAGCAAAAGGGCACACAGGAAGAAACGGAGGTGCCCGCACACATGTCCCTGATCACCAACTTACTTTTCTCCCAATAATGTTGTCAAATTAGGAATCTATTACTCCAGTGATTAAGTCAGTGTCCTCGTAGTTTATCTCTGGAACTCGCTCTCACAGATACACTCAAAGGGATACTTTCCTTATCTGGTTTTGTCTTAATCTAGTCAAGATGACAATTGTGTTGGCTGGTTGTTGCTGTTGTTGTTGCTGTTGTTTTGGTTTTCCGAGACAGGGTTTCTCTGTGTAGCCCTGGCTGTCCTGGAACTTCCTCTGTAGACCAGGCTGGATTTGAACTCACAGAGATCTGCCTGCCTCTGCCTCCAGAGTGCTGGTTTTAAAGGGCATATACCACACCAACTTGACACAAGCTAGAGTTTTCTGAAAAGAGGGAACCAATTGAGAAAACGCCTTCATAAACTAAGGCATTTTTAAAAATTAGTGATTGATGGGAGACGGCCCAGCCCATTGTGGGTGGAGCCATCCCTGGACTGGTGGTCATGAGTTCTATAAGAAAGCAGGCTGAGGAAGCCAGTAAGAAGCACTGCTCCCTGGTTTCTGCCTCAGCTCCTGCCTTCAGGTTCCTGCCCTGTTTGAGTTTCTGTCCTGACTTCCTTTAATGATGGACTACAATGTGGAAGTGTAAGCCAAATAAACCCTTTCATCTCCAATTTGCTTTCAGTCATGGTGTTTCAGCACAGCAAAAGAAACAAGAAGACCACAATCTTTGACGCTATCCCAGAACAGAAACATTCAGCATCTTCTCTGACCGCATCATTCTCTGTTCTTCTGTCAAGTTTACTGTCTCTTTTTCAGGCCAGAATCCAGCTTTGGGCTCCTCTGCCTGCCTTCCAGATCTCCCTCTCCCTCTCCCTCTCCCTCTCCCCCTCCCCTCCCCCTCCCCCTCCCCCTCCCCCTTCCCCTCCCCCTCCCTCTCTCTCTCTCTCTCTCTCTCTCTGTCACATACACACACTTACTTACACAATATTCATTTACACACACTCACTCACTTGCATGAACATGCACAAGTGAGCGCGTGCACACACACACACACACACACACACACACACACACACACACCAAGCTGTCTGTATAGTCTTAAGGACATAGCTTGAGGAGAGAAAGAGACGACCTATGTACCTTGTCGCCCATCCTCTTGGATGAAATCTCTCTCTCAGAGCCTTGGCAGGTACAACTTCTCTATTTTCAAACTGGTGACCAGGTTGAATGGGCTTGTTGAATGGGTTTGTGAACCACAAACCTGCTTTTTTAATTCTCCTTTGAAAAGGCTTGTGTCTTGGAGGCCTGTTTCATAGCTACAGTTCTAGCCACTGCTGTCACTTTGTGTTAGCAACTTAAAGTTTCTGATTTTAACATCGGATTGAGGTCAAATTCACCTCAGTGTGACCCCAGTGGGTAAGCCTATGTCATTTTGTTCTCTGGATTTACTGTCTCAGGTCTCTCTCCCTCACTCCTGCTCCCCCCACCCCCACACCCTTACTGGAATTAAATCCATGACTTTGTACATGCTTAGGCCAGCACCTATCAACTGAACGCTAGCCCCAGTCCAGAGTCAATATCCTCTTGACTTGTGCGCACACTCAAACACATACTAGTTTTATATTTGAAGATAGGTGGCTACATCTATTTTCTTGCAAAGGATGTTTTTGTTAATAACTTTTATTAATTCCATGTGTGATCCACTCCCCACTCTGGGGATCAGGGAGATGAAACAAATGTCTACTCATCCAAGATAGGGTGCTAATGGCAGACCAAATAAACCATTCCACCTAAGTTTAGTTGAGAAGACAAATGGTCCAGAGGGCGTAAGGAGGATCAGAGAGAATAGTAATGGTGGTGGGATAAATAACAGCAAAATAGACCATAGGCATGCATGAAACTGTCAAAAATAAATACAATTTATTTTAGCTAATTAATTAATTCTGAGACAGGGTTCCTCTACATAGCCCGGACTATCCTGGGACTTACTATGTAGAACAGGATGGCCTCTGCCTTTCAAGTGTTGGGTCTAAAGGTGCACCAAGCAAGCCTGGCTTATTTTTAGTAGTTATATGAATTCTTTGAGAATGTCATTCAGTGTGTTTATTTACCCCTTCCCCAGCTTCTCCCAGATACACTCTCTTTCTCTACTCAACTTTCGCTTCCTTCCTTTCTTATTTTGAAAACCCACTGTGTTCATTTTGTGCTGTCATATACTCCTGGGTGTGGGGCTGCCCACTAGAATGTGGTTGACTTCCCAGAGGGAATACACTGTGAGAACACTGATTGTTCTTCTTCAAGAAGCGATTAATTGACAACAGATCCTCAGCTAGGGATGGAACTTAGTGCCCACATCCTCACTCCATGCTCAAATTTTGTTGGACTTGAGTTTTTGCAGGTCTTGTGCCTGCTGTCACAACCACTGTGAATTCAAATCTACAACTATCCTGCTGTGTCTGAACACACCGTTTCACTGTAGTAACCCACCACCTCTCTCTTAAACCTTCCCATTTTATTTCCTGGGGTGATCCCTCAGGCTTACGAGGTCGGGGTGTGATATATATGTCCTATTTAGGGCTGAACACTTGGCAGCTTCTTATTCGCTGTACCTTGACCAGTTGTGTTAATTGCCACCAAAGGCTAAGAGAAGTTTCTCTGAGGGTTGAGAGATACACTAATCTATGGATATTGTGATATGTCATTAGGAATCAGTTTAATACTATGTCCATTGAACAGAATAACAGTAGATTCTTCCTTACATCCTATGACCTGTCTAGATACAGGTTCTTGGCCACAAAAACGATGACAGGTATAGATTTCATTGTAGGGCGCAAGCCTTAAAGCCAGAAAATTGTTGATTACTCTGGTGACATTTGTGCCACCTGTGGGCATATCATGCCTAGCTGCTCATTAGTGTAGCTTGTGAGCTTTACAGCTGGGTAAAACTGTGATTACTTTTCTCCTCCAGTGGTATGCAGAGCACTTTCTAGCACTATGAAGCCTAGGCAATAGAGATGAAGCTTTCATGTGAGTACAAATTGATTTCTCCATGTTCTATGACTCAAGCAAGTGCTGTCTTCAGCAATAAGGTCTTACTGTTAAGTTCTGGAGAGTAACCAAGATCATGACAATAGTCTGTAATCTTTGGGAGTCTGTGAGACACCACTGGCAGATATACTTTTGGGAGTCTATAGGACACTACTGGTCAATAAATGTAAAAGAGGCAACCCATTGCTGGCACTAAACTTTCTAATTGTTAGCCTGTGGTGTCTAATAGGGTCATCTTTTCCTATTATAGGGTAGCTCTAACGGTTTTAAAAATATATGTCTATGCACACACTGTAGGAAGTTTTTATAGTTGTAGGTTTCCATGTCTTTTTCAAAAGGTCTTTAGTATTACTTACCCCCCTATACTCTCTCGGCCACCCAGTCCTCTCCCCCTTCACCCCAGCTAACCCTTCCTAGTTCATCATTCCCCTCCCCCTCCTTTCCACCACTGCATTCTGTCTCCCATCCCGTGGAACCTCCCACCTCCCGTACTAGCTTTCTGACCTCTGTAGGTATTCCAAATGAAATACTCAAGTCTAAATAGTCAAAGCCACTGTGTGCAAATGAGAGAAAAATGTAATGTTTGTTTTTCTAGGTTTGTGTTATCTCACTCAGAATGATTGTTTATAGCGTCATTCATTTACCTGAAAAATTTATAATTTCATTTTTCTTAACATCTGAAAATTATCCCATTGTGTAAATGTAACACAGTTTTTACTATCCATTAAGATGTTGATGGACATCTAGGTTATTTATATTTTAATGCTATAGTGTAACAGTAACAAACATGCATAAGCAAGCATCCCCGCAGTAAATACAGGAGTGTTTGGGTACACACCGGAGTACTCCAGCTGGATCAAGTGGTAGCTCTCTTCCTACCTTCTGAGAGACCGCCACGCTGATTCCCACACTGGCCATCCCGGGTCCTCCAGGCAGTGAGTAAGTGTTCCCGTTCCCCGTATCCACACCAGCATTTTTGTCTTAACCATAGCCATTCTGACTGGAGTCAGAGAAATCTCAAAGTAGTTTTAATTTGCTTTTCTCTGGTGGCTAAAGATGTTGAACATTAAAAAAACCAAAATGAGACCTATTTTCAGCCATTTGTCTTCCACCTCTTGAGAACTTTCTGCTTGTTTTCATTTTAGTTTCATTTTAGATTAACTTGGGTTATTTGCTTTCTTGATGCATAGCTTCTTTGGAGGGTTTTTTTTTTTTTTTGTATATTCTATTTTTTTTTTTTGTATATTTGCTGTCAGATTTACAGCTGCTAACGATTCTCTTCCTCTTTGGTAGGTTACCACACAAATGATGGCGTCCTTTGATTTTTTTTCTCCTCTATTTTATGGTTGTTCTGCCTGTATGTGTGCCTGTACACCACAAGCATGTAGTGCCCACAGAGGCCAGAAGGGGTGGTCAGATACTTTGGGTCTGAAGTTATGGATAGCTGTAAGCTACCTTGGTTCTCTGGAAAGACAGCCAGTGCTCTAAATTGTTGGGCTATTTCTCCATCTACTGGGGTCCTATTCAGAAAATCCTTTCATGTGCCTATAAGTTCATGGATGATATCAGGTCTCTGTGTTTATTTTGTTTTTGTTTGAGACAGAATTTCTCTGTGTAGCTTTGGCTGTCCTGGAACTTGCTCTGTAGACTAGGTTGGTCTTGAACTCATGGAGATCCACTTGCCTCTATCTCCTGAGTGTTGGGATTAAAGGTGTGTACCATCACTGCCTAGTTTTTTTTTTTTTAAATCTTTATTACATTTGTTTGAGGTGTGTGTGTGTGTGTATGTGTGTGTGTGTGTCTGTGACACAGAAGTCAGAAGAGGACATCAGTCCCCTGGAACAAGAAGAGTTACAGATGGTTGTGAACCACCATATATAGGTGCTGAGAATTAAACTTGGGTCTTTTGGAAGAAGAGCTAGTACTCTTAACCTCTGACCCATCTATGAGTCAATGTAGCTAGGACTGTTTTTTTTTTTTTTTTTTGGTTTTTCGAGACAGGGTTTCTCTGTAGCCCTGGCTGTCCTGGAACTCACTCTGTAGACCAGGCTGGCCTCGAACTCAGAAATCCGCCTGCCTCTGCCTCCCGAGTGCTGGGATTAAAGGCGTGCGCCACCACTGCCCAGCGCTAGGACTGTTAATAAGGCACTTAGCACATAAGCCTAGCAACCTGAGCTGAAAGTCCAAAAGCCATGTCAAGGTAGATGGAGAGAATGAACTCCACAAAGTTGCCCTGTGGTGTGTGCATGTCCTGTCCCAACACAGTAACAAGCAACACAACAACAACAATAATAAAAAAGATAAAAGGTAGCCAAGCATGGTAGCACATACCTGCAATTCTAGTACTTGGGAAGTAGAATTGGGAGGATCAGAGGTTCAAGGCTGGCTTCAGCTACATGAGACTCTGTCTCAACAACTCCCCACCCCCAACACACACATACACAAGAAAAGTTGATGATTACAGATTGGATTTGGTCTCCAAGATTGACATGTTCTTAGCAACATCCCTAGACAATTCTCATTCGTCAATTTGTACAATTAATACAAAGAGTCAATGACTCATTACATTATTATAGATATGTCTCTCCACTTGTCAATTTATTGCCTAGAATTAATATCAGATATATCATGTTCAAGAAAGAATATATCAAATTCATTCAAATTTTAGTTAAAGAGAAATCAACTACTTAAACATATTGATTACCTAGTCAAATATTTTCAATAAAACGTTTAAAAAATAAAATGAAATATTGTCCTAGCTAATTTTATGTCAACTGGACATAAGATAGAGCCATCTGAAAGGAGGGAAACTCAACTGAGAAAATGCTTTGATAAGATTCAGCTTGTATTAGCCAGGGTTCTCTAGAGCAGCAGAACTTATAGAATGGATCTCTTTATATACATATATGTATGTGTGTGTGTATATATATATATATATATATATATATATATATATATAGCGTGTGTATGTGTGTGTGTGTGCATTTATTAGAATCACTTACAGGCTATGGTCCAACAGATCCAACAATGGTAGACTATGAATGGAAAGCTCAAGAATTCAGAAGCTACTCAGTCAGGCTGGATGTCTTCCATAAGCATTAGAATTCCAAAGAAGCAGGCTCCAATGCCAGTGAAGAAAGGAACTTACTTGCAAGGCAAGAGCAAGCAGACAAAGAGCAAAAGCCTCCTTCTTCCAGGTCCTTCTATAGCACTGATTTTCAGCCTTCCTAATGCCAGGACCCTTTAGTACAGTTCCTCATGTTGTTGTGACCCCCTAATCATAAACTTATTTCTTTGTTACTTCATATCTGTAATGAATCAAAATGTAAATATGTAATATTCAGATAGCTGATATGAGACCCCCCCAAAGGGGTCACAACTCAGACTGAGAACCACTGTTCTATAAGAAAGCAAGCTGAGCAAGCCATTGTGAGCAAGCCAGTAAGCAGCACCCTTCCATGGCCTCTTCATTAGCTCCTGCCTCGTCCAGGTTCCTGCTCTGTTTCAGTTCCCATCCTGACTTCCTTCAATGCATGAACAGTGATGTGGAAGTGTAACTCAAATATACCCTTTCCTCCCCAAGTTGCTTCAGTCACGGTGTTCCATCACAGCAATAGTAACCCTGACTAGGATGAATATCTAGACCAAAGTTACACAACGAATCTATAGCTCCACCAGGCTCCAAGTCCAGGCCTTCGTGACTGCAGAGTTCATGATCTTATGATCTTAGTGTACCATGAAGATGACAGACTATGTTGTCCCACAAAACTATAAGAGGACACTTTATCATGTGTCGAATGCCCAGCATTGTGGAGTTCATAGATAGAACAACTGCAATGTATAACTACCCAAACTCATGGCAATTCTCCTGTCTCAGCCTCCCAGGGGTTGGGCTTACTGGCATGTGTCACTGTGCCTGGCTTTTAAAGACAATCCTACTGAGTAGATATATTAGCTTGGATTCATTAAGTGGAGGCTCTAGAGGAGGCAGACGACATGTTGGAGCATTTTCTTCTTTTTGTACCATCTTCAGGGAGATAGAAAGAGAAAAGCTTTGCCAGCAGGAAGTGAGAAGTTTTCACTAATCTTATCTTGGCAGGTAGAGGCAGGGCAGGGACAAAACTCGAGGCAACCTCTGGAAGTACTGCTTTAATTATTTGTGCAGGGGGAGTGTGGCCACTTTGATAAAACTGTAAGGAAAACGAATATACTTTGATACACTCAAAAGCCAACATTCTTGAGGCATAAAAAGAAATCACAGAATGTCAAAAAGAAGAGAGATTATCTAGGCATGGTCATGAAGGTCTGTGATCCTAGCACTCAGGAGGCTGAGGCAGGAGGACTGTGAGTTCCAGGCCAACCTGGGCTATCCAGGATCTTGTCAGAGAGAGATAGATAGAGATAGAGATGGAGATGGGGAGAGAGAGAGGTGATTGGATACGTTCTTTAAAATAACTAGGTTGGTGAAAAGGTAAATTTCACTTTTCTTTTTATTACATGTATGTATGTATGTATGTATATAATCACACATTTCTTCATGTACACCTGCACACGCCGCGGCTTGCCTGTGGAGGTCAGAGGACAACTTGCAGGAATCTGCTCTCCTTGGTCCACCATTCTGGGTTCAGGGAATCGAACTCAGATTGCCAGGCGCGATGGCAAGTCTCTTTACCTGCTAATACATCTCACCGACACAGTTCCACTTTTCAATTCTTTTTCTTGCTACTGCTTTCATACTCGGGATATCTACAATTCTCATTCTTTGCTGCAGTGCCTCTTTTCAGGGAAAGGGTATACATTTACATTTGTGCAGGACTTTTGTACATTCACATAGTTCCTACTGAGGCAAGGTTGCCTTACAGAGAGGATCAGCTATTGTTGTCTGCTTTTACTGATATGGTCAAGGTAACGAACATTTATTCAACATCTACACTGTTCTAGTTACTGTGCTAGGCCCTACAGAGTATATATAGGAAAAGGAGACGTTAAGACACTCATGGTACTTTAGATGAGAAATAATTTCTAGGCAAAGTAACTATCGGAGCCTATAAGGTGAAGAGCTTAGCTGCAGTGAGCACCTAGCGGAAGGGGGCATTATTTGCAGAAAAGCTGTCCTTTAAAGTCTTGACAGATGATAGAATTCACCAAGCTGAGGCCGGGAAAAGACAAAGCTAAGAGAAAATATGTTGATCCCAGAGGGCTTCTCAAACCCAACACCGAATGGAAAGGAAATGTAGTTTTACTTGCTTTGGAATCAGCTTAAGCCATCAGCGTGCGTGCTGAACAGAACTGTAAACCCTGGCCAATGAGACGGCCACAGTGACAGCAGCGAGCAGCAGCAGCAGCCGCCAAGCTGCGGTTACTCTGAACTGCCTAGAGTGACGATTTATTCGGACCATTACTGAAGCATCATCAACTCTCAGAAAGCTGCGGGTTCCCGCATCCCGGTTCATCCTGGTCAAATCCTCAGCGTGTTTTGGCCAAGGGGGTGAACCGCACAGGCAGAAGGCCCAATTAGAGTCAAAGGGAAGGGGGTGGTCTCCTCTGCGGATAGACTTTGACTCCTCCCGAGTCCTGCCGAGCTCCCATCGCGCCACACCAAAGATGGCTTCCTCGAGTTCTCTAGCCTCTGCTCGTCTCGCGCTCATCCTTCGGCCACACTCAACATGGCCCTAACCCAGGGTTGCATTCCTGCGGAACCGTCTCCGGACAGTTCTCGCGAGGTTTGGCGAGTCTCCCCCCGCCCTCTCCCTCCCCGACTGCTCCCGCCCTGCCTCGCGCCGCCGCCACCGCCACTGCCGCCGGCGCCGCTCCTCCTCCGTGTCAGTTGTTGAGCTGTAATGGCGACTGGGCCGCCGCTGCCGAAGTGACTCCCGGGCGGGGGAGCGGGGCCGGACCTACGCCTGAGAGGACTGCGGAGAGCCGCAGCTCGGGAGGGGGCTCGCGGCGGGGCAGAGGAGGCCGCCTCTGCCCCTCTCTTTCCTTCCCTGCCGCCCGGCAGATCCCGGGAGCCGGGGCGAGGCAGGCACCCGGTGCGTCCCCGGAGCGGGGAGGCCAGGCCGGGCAGCCCTGGGGCCGGTCGGGGCGGCGTCACTGCACCCTCCGCCAGGCCCCGCGGGATGCACCGTGGGAGCCAAGGGCGGAGGCGACACTCTCAGGTGAGCTGCGGGGAGACCTGGCGGAGCCTGCGGATGCCTGCTCCGCCTCGGATGTCTCTGTCCGCGGTCCCAGGTCCCCGAGGTGGCCAGAGAGGCGGGGCGGGGCCCCCTGGCACTGCCTGACGTTCCCCTGGGGACCCTCCTTGGGTCCCCAGACTTTTCCTGGAGGGTCATCCTGAGACCTGGGCTCCCGGACCTACTAATGCCCACCGAAGACCAGATTTCTTTGCTTACCTGCCAGTGTCGCCCTCAGCACCCTCGCCCCTCCTCTTGTCTGCATAGAGTTAAGCCACCTCTCACCTTTGGTCTCCGAAGTGTCCCTTCGTTTGGAGATCGAGCATATTTTGGGAAATTCCGGGGCACTAGCTCCAGTGTCAGGAACAGTTTCTGTTCCTTTTCCTGGGTGTAATGTTCTCAAAGTGCTGTATGGGGAAAACTTTGATCACCTTCAGTGCAGCAGCAGTTGTTGAATGGAGTCTACCGGCTTATTCACACATGATTGGGCGGGGAGGGGGTGACATTTAACAAGCCTTACACGTTGGAAGTTGTCACTCTCGCTCCCCTCCCCCTTCTTTTAAATTCAGACTAATATGCTAAATCATATTTAGCTAATGTCACATATGCAGGCAGAAATTTGCCTGGATTTTAGTTTTCAAGCTAGGAAGTTGCAAATAGGTATAGATTTTTAAAATGGATTTTTGATGTTGTAACAAATGTTTCATTCGGGGGAGAAAATAGGTCGTTAGGAATAGTGGTCGGTATCCATGTACTCTACTTAATTGTTTTGCTGGTGATTCTTGTTTTGAATTTGGAGAAATCGTTAGTGTTGCCATGCTAACCTGCTCTCCTAGCTTGTATTTTAAAGATTTAAAAGGAAAGTCCATCCTAGACCAACCTACTGTTAGCACCTGGGAATTTTTGAAGAAGCAATGATAAAATACTG
Organism: Rhynchomys soricoides; assembly: GCA_019843965.1. NCBI lineage: Eukaryota > Metazoa > Chordata > Mammalia > Rodentia > Muridae > Rhynchomys > Rhynchomys soricoides. The sequence goes on from JADRCH010000010.1 coordinate 14,187,149, forward strand.
CAAACTGCTCTCCATTTGAAAACTTTAATTTAAAATATTGTTTTTTAAATAGAGTGCTGCTAATATCATGGGATTGTGACTTTGGAAGACTCTTAGACCTGTACTAGAAGTTACTTCAAGCCCATGAAAGTGTAAGAGTTTTTGTATACTAAATTGACAAACTATAAATGCAACAAATCTGAACTGTTACTGCATTCAACTTAGGACACCTTAATCAGAATATAAAGGTCACGCTAGAATACATTGTTTGTGTGGATAAATGTGTACCTTGTCTTTTCATAGCAGAACTTTGTGTTTATAGTGATAGTAATGTTTGTAAACAAGTTTGTATATATATATGAAAGACTTTTTTCTGACATGTATTGGTGTATAGAATTGAGACCATCAATACTATAGAATCAACCTTTTATGGTGTTAATACATTTATGAATTAAAGTTTTTAAATTTTTTTCTTCTGATTGTCATTTTTTAAAATCCATTTTTAACACACTATATGGGGACACAAGAAAGGAAGTGAAGTCCTTATAGAACCACTTCGGTTTGTTAAACTGCTGTAACGTAAAGTGGGGGCAAAAGAGACGCTGTAAGAACTGACTGACTTTTGGGGGTAGGGAATGGGCGTACTTCCAAATCCATGAATTAGTCTTCATGCACTATGGTAAGCAAAGGAAACTCAGATCTTTATTTTGTAGTTGTGGAAATGGACATACAAAGCCATTAATTTATGTGACTGCTGTTTTTATTCTGCAGATATTCTAGAATTAGCTATATTTTAAATTAACTATTAGCCTTAGATACTTTTGCTATTATTATTTCAAAATATTTTTAAAAATATATTCTTCCTTTGCACATGGCACTTGTTCCTCATGGTGATTTCTGGTTTTTAAAGGCATTAGTATTTCCATAAAATTTTATTAATTATTAATAAGTCATGAGTTATTGGATCACTGCTCTATGTAGTAGTGATTGTTATTTGTGCTGTGTGGGTCAAATTGCAAATCTTATTGACTTTCCCCCTATGTCCCACAATTTTTAATGTTGCACGTAGTTACAAGAAAGGACTGCAGTGTCTCTCTGCATTGATCTTGTCGTCGTCGGTCATTGTCACCCCTCAGTGGAACTTCACATTTACCTTTGAGTATTTTGGGTTATTAGTTATTATTATTTCTATCCAGCCTCCAGGTTCTATTCTGGCAGAGGTCCTCTACTTGTTACTGTGCACTCAGTTTCTAGCATACACTAAAACAACAATGAATAATAGTTGAGTTAATCTCAGTCTTAGAGTAATACTTTAAAATCAAAACAAAAAACCAATTCTTAGTTCATAGGCACATTTTAGCTTTTCTTAGACATATGCTCCAAATGTCTGTTCAAATTTGCTGGGTATCAGGGGAATGACAACCTGGGATTTAAAAGCCACTGAGAATAAGCCACAGGTGGCTCCTAAACCTTTCACGATTTTAATGATTTGCTCAGGTGCTCTGTTAGTAGTTGTAATTGAAAGAAAATGGAAGCGTTGAGACCCTTACCTGTTGTACTACAGTTACAGACTTGTAATAAATTTAGTTCTGTAATCAGTATTGGGTGTTTCGAATATTGGAGTCCAGTTAGTCCAGTGTCTGCGTTGTGTGTGTTAGAAAGCCAGCATCATAGCTTGGGAAGAATCCACTAAGCAGCTCTAGGCTTACATTTGTTTTGTGTGTCAGATAATTGTCAAGTCAGAAGGTAATTATGATTAACTGGGCAGTGGGTTTTTTTAGTCACTATTAATTAAAAATTCAAAGTGGATCTCAGTTTTCATGTTAACTTAAAAATATTAGACTATAAATTAAAGTAGAACAACTTTCTGGATGAAATCTGGCATTACCTATCAAAATTTAAATAAAGTACATATATTATTTGATAAAATCATTTAATGTTTGTGAGTTTTATGTTACATAAATTTTAAAACAAGAGCCCAACTATAAAGAATATTCATTTATCGTGATTACAAATAAAAGGAAGCATACATATTAGAAACGTTCAGAATGTCTGTTGGTAAGGGAATAGTTAAACTCATAGTATAGGTATGCTGTGAGCTACTTCACAGTTGTTGGCAGGCTTTAGGGATCTATATTTACTTCGTGAGAAGCAGCTGAGCGTGTCCTTCAGCACGTGGACCAGGCAGCAGTTCTTACAGGTTCAGGTCCTAACTGCACTTTATACCAGCTGTGGCTGTTAGTGACTTAACTTCATCTGTAAGGAGAATGTAGTGGATGTCCTTGCCTCACGGGGCTATTGTGAGAACCCAATGAGTTAGTGTCTGTATTCTAAGTAAGCACAGGTGCTTTAGAAAACTGCTGCCTATCACTATGGTGTCCTGACAGGGAACAGTGCTCATGATATAAAAGTGTGTACGAGAGATGCTGCGTAATAGGATTTGACTTACAAAAACTAGATAGGGGCCAGTAAGATGGTTCAGTGGGTAAAGGCGCTTGTTTTACCTATGAGCACATGTATCACAACTGTAAAGAACATGCAAGGCTACGAGGAGTTCATCACAGTGTGTTGGATTCAGTTAGCCTCGTTTGTGTGTCCTCTTCCATTTGGAGATAATGGTCTCAGTTCCTTTTACTGCATCTGTCAGGACCATTTCCTGTTACACTAAATGGTTTGATTAATATGATGTTCCATTTTATTGCATGTATCAGGGATACGTTCTTCAGTTGACTACATCTGAGGAAAATTGTTGTTGATTCATTTTGAGAGAGTAGTCACCTGTGGTGAATGCTGTCAAGAGGTCAAGTAGGCCTTTGGGTTTGGAGAAGAGGTCTTTGGTGATTTGAGTGAGAGAGAGGATGGTGACCACCCTGCAGCTGTTTGAAAGGAAGGGAAAGGATCTCGAAATGGAGACGTGGAGTAGAGTCCACATTTCTGAGAGGTTTGTAGAGGAAGATGCAGTAGTGAAGGGGGTCCTGGGTGAGGGACTTTATCTTTTTAAGACATCCTTAAGCGTGACTGCATATAGGAAAATGTTGGAGAGGGGAGACCAGGACAAGGGTGTGAGGAAAGTGGTCACTGAGGTGTCCCGAGAGGCCCTGGGGAAGGAGCTCTAAAAGTAGGTGCAGTGTTCCTATGGTACCTTTCCTCTAAAAGTTCTTCCTCCTCCTCTTTTTCCTTCTTTCTTCTTTCTTTTTCTTCTGCCATGTGTGTTGGTGCACACCTTCCTAGCACACAGACAGGCCGATCTCTGCGAGTTCCAGGCCAGCCTAGTCTACATAGACAGCTCCAAGCCAGCTAGGGCTGTATAGTAAGAAAAGGACAAAGTTAAAATGACATAACACACACACACACACACACAATATACACACACACATGTGTATGTACGTACACATACAGACACATTATATATGTGTGTATGTGTAGACACACACACACAGGCCAGAGACCCTCTTACAGGAGTCATCTCACCTGCCCCACTTGTTTTTCCATTCTCCCCAACAAACTCTTAAGTTAATAGTAAGTTCAGTTCTTTTTAGCTATAGGTTTTGGGGGAGTCTTTGAACTTTATTATTATTTCAGATAAGGGCTGACATTGTACCTAGGCTTTCTTGGAACTCCCTATATAGCCCTGACCTGCAAACCTCCTGCCTGAGCCTTCTGAGTGCTGAGCTTATAGGCCTGCACTACCACACCTGGCTGCCTTATACCTTTTTTCTTTCGAGATAGAGACCATTATGTAGCTCTGTCTGTCTTGGAGCTATTGTATAGACCAGGCTGAGATTGAACTTGCAGCTATACCTTTGCTTTAGTTGTCAGAGTGCCCAGATTACAACTGTGCATCCCCAGGCATGGTCTTTGTACCTTTCTTATAAGGCAAATATTTTGGTGAATTAGCTTCTTTTAAATTGTTGTGATAAGGTACTATAAGTAACACAATTTATAGAAGAAAGGTTTATTTGACTTACAATCCCAGAGGGACAATAATCCACAATGACAGAGCAGAGGTAGGTGGCAGCAGGCTGCTAGAGCAGCAGCTGAGAGCACACCTCACAGGAAACAGAACAAATGTGAAATGGTGAAGAGGTGCAGGTCTTTTTAAAACCTCAAAGCCCCTAGTGACACTTTTTCTCCAGCAAGGCCACACTGGTTCTCAAACAGTGTCAGGGACCAAGTATTCAATTGCCCAAGACTTAAGGGGACATCTCATTTAAATCATTGCATTTGGTGATGTTTGAATATATAGATTCTTTGTTAGCTAAAGATCTTGTTTACTATCAAGTCAACATTTAAAAAATACTCTTATCAATATGTATGATTTTAACTAGATTAGGGTGGACACTCGTGGGTGCGTGTGTGTGAGATTAATGTGCACAGTGGTACATGCCTGTAAACCCAGTCATTGGGAGGATGAAATAGGAGGATTGCTTTGAGTTCAAGGCAAGCCTGTGCTATATAGTTCAAAGCAACACACACACACACACACACACACACACACCCATGTACAGATGCACTTTAATCTAGTTGATTAACAATGGCAGTCTTTCAGAAATATTTATTCTTTAAATACACATGCACATTTTGCCTGTGTGTGTGTGTGTGTGTGTGTGTATGCATGTATGTGCACCATGTGTGCCTGTTGCCCATGGAAGGCAGAAGAGGGAGTTGGATCTCTTAGAATTATAGTCAGTTGCAAGCTGCCATATGGGTGCTGAGAACTGAACTTGAGTCCTCTGCGAGGGACCACTGAGCTATCTCTCCAGCTCCACAAAGATATTCTTAAGTTTGAGGAAGTTAGAGAAGCCTGTAAAATATCAAGGAGACAAAGTGCCATAAAGTCATAAGAATGATGTCATACTGGTTTCTTAAAGCAATGGCAGATTAAAAAAGGAGCTACCAACACTGAATTCTTTAAAAGCACCAATATGGAGCCTCAGAGTATTACCCGTGGTAGAGTATGTGCTCGGCATGTTGGAATTCCCCAGTTCAGTCCCTAGCACTTCTCTCTACCAAGAGAGCCACCACTAAAGGTTATGTCACAGAGCCCAAAGGATCTTGTTTTCTTTCTCCTTCAACAGCATGGGATTTTAGAAGAGTGTTGAGATAAGGTCTTGCTATGTATTATATGACTAACCACCAACTCACAATTCTCCTGCCTCAGATTCAAGAAAATGCTGAGATTATGGGTGGGTACCGCCATACCTGGCTACATTTTAGTTCTCTAGAGTTTGATCTGTCCACATATTTTTCCTATTCCCAAGAAAGCTCTTTTTGATCTTAGTAACTCTTATCCATCCTTTAAGTTTTAGCTTGAATGACACTTTTATATTTCTCAGATAAGATGAGTTCTTTCTGTTATATGCACCTGTTTTTCCCTGTTATCACTCCATTTACAATTTATGTAAATTTATTATTAAATTTATGTTGGAATAACCTTCTAAATCCCTTAGTGGCAGGAAACTCATTTGTTCTTTTTACTGCTATACCTCGCCTGCTTAGCTGTATTCCTACTACGTGTGAAACACTCACCAGATACATGCTCACTAGGATGGCCTAGATTTACACCAAGGAAAAACAGTCTCATGACTGGAAGATAACTGTCTGGAGTAGCAATGGGGACCAAAGAAATTTGTTAAAAACACTTTACCTGCACTGATTAAGAGGAGAGAATGAAGGGCTTTATCTGTAGACATTTGTGAGGAAGTCTTGTTCTTTGGGGTGAATATAGTAACAGGTGAGGCACATGGAGCAGTTTCCAAAGAAGCTGAAGTGCAGTGAAGTTAACGGACCACAGATTCCGAGGAGGGTTTGATTTAGGTGGAAGAACAAGGCAGCTAATGATGAGATTATTTGGACAGAGGATTATGTTATATATTTATGTCCTAGAGGGTGACAGTTTCAGTGTTATAAGAGGCATTATAGAAATGATTATTAGAGTCTTTCAAAACATTGAGAGGGATCTGGATTTAATTTACAGTTCTGGTATTTATTAGCTGAATGATCTTGGAGTAGTTCTGTAGTCTGCCTGAGTTCATCTCAATAGGCAAAACGGATATGTGGATACTTGCCTGATATTAGAACCTGCCCTTGCCCTTATAGGAAGAACACATCCATAGTGCCTATGGCTGTTAACTGTCCACACATCCTATCCCATAGTGTTAAAGGTCTGTGATTCAAGGGAAGTTTGGAAGCCACATGTTCTCGGGATTACCTCTTGCAAATGAGCTCTCTTTTTAAATGCAATAACCTGTGTTTTAAAAGTCTCTAGAGTTATACTACTCAAAACTGGCTATGTATCAGGATTTTTGAGGTTCTTAGGCCTCAGACTTGCTGATTTGGAATCTGTGAGAGATGGATAGAATCTGAGTTCTTTGTTTTTATCCTCCTAGGCCAATGGTTCTCACCTTTCCTAACACCGTGACCCTTTAATACAGTTCCTCATGTTGTGATGACCCCACAACCATAAAATTATTTTTGTTGCTACTTCATAACTGTAATTTTGCTGCTGTTATGAATCATAACATAAATATCTGATATATGATCGCTATGAAAGGGCCATTTGTGACCCACAGGTTGAGACCCACAGTCCTAGAGTCTGCTGACTGCCTGGAAGGAGACGTTGTGTGGGTATTCTGAAACTCATTTGCAGTGAGAATGGTAGGGGTGTGTGTGGCGGGTTATTGAGTTAAGAAAGTAGTCAGAAGGTGTGGGGTGTAGCTCAGGAATAGGGCTGCTGTCTAGCATGTCTAAGAACCTGAGCTTAAAAGCCAGCCATGGTGGTGTGCCCACTTTTATTTAATGCCAGTACTCAAGGGCTGAGGCAGGTGGATCTTTGTGAATTGGAGGATGGCCTGATCTACATATTGAGTTCTAGGACAACTAGAGCCACACAGTGAAACCCTGTCTGAAACATATCCAACTAACCAACCTGGGTTTGGTTACTAATACCACCAAAACCAAAACTAGCTATAGAAGTTTCTCTGTGTAGCCCTGACTATTCTGAAACTTGCTCTGTAGACCAGGTTGGCCTTGAACTCCGTGTGTGTGTGGGTGGGGGGAGGGTTGTGTGTGGTGTGTGTGTGTGTGCGCGCGCATTCCTTGGTAAATGTATGTGCACCATATGTGGATAGGATCTTCTGGAGATCAGAAGAAGGTGACGGACTTCCTGGAACTGGAGTTACCGATGGTCGTGAGCCTCCTAACGTTGGGGCTGAGAGCCGGACTTGTGTCACATAAGAGCAGTGAGCTTTCCTATCATAGCCTAGAAGCTAGTTATTGCTGAATTGATAGCTAGGGAGAATGTCTCTTCTTGAACAATTACTTTTATGTATAGAGTGAATAAATGAGTCTTCAATATAATTTATATATATTTATTTTTATTTATATATTTTTCTGTTTTCATGGTCTGTGTGTGGTATACATGTTTGCATATGTATGGCACAGGTGTGGGTGTGAGTTTGTGTGAGTTTCCGTATCGTTTTTCTCTTTTGGCTTAATCCATAACTAGGCTTTTCTTTGGTGATAACTAGAGCAATAGCATATTTTTTTCCTACCAGTCCTTAAACTAATTGTATATTAGTGATTATTTTTATCATATGACTCCCTTACTTTTGTGATATTATTATATTCAGCTTATTATATGGTGACCACCTTTATCTTTTTTCCTTGTTATCAATAGCATGGTCAATTATATTTTTCTGTTTGTGCTTTATAGGTTGTTTTACCATATAGTTTTGTGGGCTTCCTTCTATAATAGTATGTAAATTCTCCCTAGTTTTCTCTCACCGTGTCCCCAGGGTTAGTAGGCAAATAGTACACATTGTGTTTGTCCTTTCTCAGAAGTGGCTTTCTGAAAGGCGTCTCACTTATGGATATGCGCTCATGTTTCTCACTTAGGTCGGCCTATTCTCCCCCTTGCTCTCCTCGTTTGACCTTCTACTGATAGAAGTGCTTTTTTAAAGATATGTTTATTTATTTATGTATGTGACTACACTGTCGCTGTCTTCAGACACCCCAGAAGAGGGCATCAGATCCCATTACAGATGGTTGTGAGCCACCATGTAGTTGCTGGGAATTGAACTCAGGACCTCTGGAAGAGCAGTCAGTGCTCTTAACCACCAAGCCATCTTTTCAGCCTGGCAGTGCTGTTTTAAACAATACAAACATTTACTTTTGAGAATTCATACCTGAGTACTGCATTTACATAATTCCACCTATCCTTCCCCTTCCCACCTCACCCTCTCCCTTTTCCAGCTCTCCCAGTGTCCTTCCACTCTCTCAAATACATAACTTCTTGAACTGTTGCTCTGTGTGTGTGTGTGTGTGTGTGCGCGCGTGTGTGCACGTGTGCATGTATAAATAAGTGCAACATGCTCAGTCCATTTAGTGGTGGCTATATGTGTATGTATTTAGGACTAAGCACTTGGAATTGGATAACCTATTAGGGCCCTTGTCCTAGAAGAAGGCTACCTCTCTTAGCAACCATTGATTGCCTGTAGCTCTTCATCTACAGGAATGTGAATAAAGCAATGTCTTACCTGTGTCAAAGCCTGTCAGTTACAACAATGATGGCCAAGATACGCTCACAGGTATATCTTGAGGGTAACTAAATTGGACTTAAGGCCTGATCAGTAGGTGGGAATTCATCACTGTTCCAGTAAATATAGCCCTGCCTGTGGGTGGTGAGGTCATGAACTCCAGAGGATAACCAACACTGCCACTTTCCTAAAGCTATAAAATTTCCAACCACATTCTAAATATCTATCCAGAGCCCCGCTGAGATTATGAAACGTGTGTTGAGGGGTTAGGGAGCTAGCTCAGTTATTAAACTGTTTGCTATGCAAGCTTGGAGATCTGAGTTCAGATCTCTAGAACCCACATTAAAAGCCAGGCAGGTGGTGTGTGCCTGTAATCCTGGCTCTAGTTGAGGTGGAAGCAGAACTCCTGGGGCTTGCTGGCCATGTACTCCAGCCGAATCGATGAGCTCTAGGTTCAGTGGGAGACCGTCTCAAAAAGTAAGACAGGTACCACCTTTGACTTTTGCCCTACATGTGCATATGTACACACACATAACACACACACATGCATGCCCACCCACACATGTATACTCGGATATGTACACACATACCTTAAAATGTGTTGCATTTTCTTGGTAAGAAGGAGCTAGAAAAGAAGAAGTTTAGTGATAGGTCCTTTGGAAATGTAACCATAGAAGTACTGGGCTGAGGTAGAGGGCCCTCCATCACTCAGTATATGTGCTGTCAAGGAAACAGGAGAGCTGTGCTTACATTAATCTAAGAGTAGTGGGAGTTTCAAGATCAAAGTTTGAAATTGTTTATGTTAATAAAATATTGCTATAATACCATCAAATGGAAAATTACATTGAAAGTATTTTTTTTAGAGTTTTTAGACAGATATAATTTTAAACAATGTTTAAGTCTTTAAATTTTATTTATTTTATGTTTATGGGTGTTTGCTTTTATTTATGTCAGTGCATTGCATGTGTGCCTAGTGCTGGCAAAAGTTGAGGGTATCTGACCCCTGGAACAGGAATTGTGGATGGTTGTACACTACAGTAGGGATGCTAGGAATCAAACCCTGCTCCTCTACAAGAGCTCCTAACTGCTGAGCCACCTCTTCAGCCCATTCAGATAGTTCTAAGACCTTCAAAAAATCAACTCGTATGTCAGGAAAAAGTAATATTTTAAGATTGTTGCTTTGGTTTTGGGTTTGGAAAACAGTCTTGTAAAATGGTATAAATGAAATATGATATGCATGAAAACAACACACAAATGTATAACCTAGTTAAATCTTATGAAATGAACATATCCATGAAATTGGTACCAAGTTAATTGACTAGCCCCTAAATCTGTTTGGTGGAGGTGACATCAGTTCAGTCACTCCAAGGCTGATGATTAGCCTCACTTGTGGCAACGCTGAAACTCTTGCTTGTGTTGTCCTTTAAGTGATAGGATTATTTGGTACATATGTTGTTTCTGGTGTTCCTTATGTAATAGAGTTGTGGTCCTGAAACTACACCATTTTATGAGCAAATATGGCATTATAGTATATGAAATATATTGATACATGTTGTGTTATATAAATGTTTTACTAGATATTTGTAATTAAAGATTGACTGTAAATTAGGCATTTATTTTGAAACTTTGTTATGTTTACGCTGCTTTACCTTGATTAGCATTAACCCTAGATATAGAAATTGTGGACTAAAATGCAGTTTTAAAACTTATTTGACCTATTTATCCTTTGCATTGAGAAAATAATCACTACATTTTTTGCACTTATTTTTAAGGCAAAGAAATGTTTTTAAAGACAATTTTGTCAGACCATTGAGAGATTAGTGACAAAGAATAACTAAGTGCATGTGTGCATGCATGTGCCCATGTGCATATTGTCCTTGCGAGGATGTCGGGTACCCTGCTGGATCATTTTCTGCCGTGTTCCCTTTTGATACAGCTTTCACTGACACACCTGTCTGTGCCCTCTGCGGTGCTAGATTACAGGCATGTGCACCCATGCCCAGCTTTCTGCATGCTTGCCGGGGTCTAGACCAAGTCCTTACATTTGTATAGCGAGTGCTCTTCGCCACTGAGGCATCTTAGTTAGCCCCTGGACTCTTCTTTTCAGTCCATGTTAGTAACTGCTATTAAAAGTTTTTATGGTTGAAAAAATATAAACTGTTGGTAAAGTTCACTGATTTTTGTTTTTCCCCCACCCCTGTTTTCAGAAGAAAATGTATTTTTGAAGAAGTTTTGTATGGGCATGTAATAAGCAAGCATTCTGCTTCCGAACCATATCTCTGACCCTTAAAAGAATTTCATTTTTAGAACACTTTGAAGTTTCTTTGTAGGAAGCCTAATGTCAGGGTTATCTACTCCTTGGAGAAATTAATTCCCATAAAATTAATATACTTTAAAATTTTATGTATTTAGACTTACTAGGTAAAATGTTCTTTTTTTTTTTTTTTTTAAATCTAATTTGGGATTTTAAAATATTCAACCCACTGGAACTGAGACTGCATTTCAGTGGTGCTTGCCTACTGTGTGTTCTGGGTTCAGTTCCTCAGGACTCCAAATAACATACTGTATTTTCTTTATAAATAACTAATTGGATAAAGTAATTTATTGCATCTTACCTATTTTGTGTGCATGTGTATGTGCATGGTTGCATATACACATGTAGAGGTCAGAGGACAACTTAGGGAGTCAGTTCTGTTTCCATAAAGTGGCCCTGGGGATAGAACTCAGGTTGTCAGGCTTGGCAGCAAGCATGTTTACCTGCTGAGCTGTCCCTTCCTCCCTTTAAGTTCCAAATTTTAAACTTATTTTGTGGGTTAAATACTTAATAAATATAAAATTTAATATGCTATAAAGAACTAATAAAATTAATTTAAAAATTAAGATTTTACTAGGTGAATGGGCAAAGGATAATTCATAAATAAAAAAACCTAAGATTAAGATCTGTGGCAGAGGAGGAAGGGAAGGAAGGGATTGGAGGAGCCAGAAGGATCAAGGACACCACAGGAACATGGCTCACGGCCCACAGAATCAATTGACTGATACTCAACTTGACTCAAAGAGATCAGGGAGCCTGTATGGCTCTGACCTAGGTATTCCACATATATGTCATGGCTGAGTATCTTGGTGTTCTTGTGGGATTCCTAACAGTGGGAGTCGGGAATGTCTCTGATTCTTTTGCCTGCCTTTGGGACCCTTTCCTCCTATTGGGTTGCCTTGTCCAGCCTTGATGTGAGAATATATGTCTGGTCTATTGTATCTTGTTAGGTCATATTTGGTTGATGTTCCTGGAAGGCCTGCTCTTTTCTGAGGGGAATTAAAAGGGGCATGGATCCATGAGAGAGACTGGGGGAGGGTAAGGGAGGGAAACTGCAGTTGGGGTGTAATATATGAGAGCAGAATAAAAGGAGAAAAAGATCTGTGGCAGAATATTTGATCTGGCTAAGTTCTACCATGTTCAGATTCAAGCAGTCAGCAAAACCAAGTAACATAAACGATATTAAAAGGTCTTAATGAAGCTTCTAGGCTTACATTACTGAAAGCTAGAAACAGTTTGGCGTTGGGTTTCAGCAGCATGTCCTTCACATTCTTTAGTTCAGCTTCGACACATTTTGCAGATATTACTCTAGGCAAATAGTCCAAGTAGGCCAAAATTCATATACACAGTGTTGTTTTGTTTATTTAAGACAATGCCTCATTATGAATCACTGACTGGCCTGGAACTTGCCGAGCAGACCAGGCTGTTCTTAAATCCAGAGATCCACCTGCCTCTGCCTTCTTAGTTCTGAGATTAAAGGCGTGGCTGGCTGCAGTGTTATTTGCAGTAGGGAAAATGAAACATGATAAGGTACTCGTTGTCTATATTTTACGGGAAGATTTTGTTTTCCTGTCTATTTACTGTGTGTGAGGAACTGTGTGGGGATATGTGCATGCCATGGCAACGTGGAGGTCAGAGGACGCCTTGCTGGGGTTAGCTCTCCCAGCATGCAGGCCCTAGGACGGAAACCAGATGGTTAGCATGACTGAGCCATCTCACCAGCCCTCTTCTTGGTATGCTAGGGGATGAACTGGGGCCTTAGGTAAGGGCAGCATGTGTTCTTCCACTGGTACAGCTCCGGCCTCGTGACTCATTACAGAACTGGTGCTCTGTAAATAATGAAAATGTTGAAATAATGATAATATTTCCTTCAAAGCATTGGATTATTTATTGGATTATTATGTGTCACTTATGAGAATATGAAGCTACATTTTATTAGAGATGACAGTGTTTTTCAGACCTTCACGAATAGGTCAGGATATTTCTTTACTATTGTATTTTATAATAGTGATGGTCAGTGATTATTGATGACATAATTGCAGGTAAATTGGCAAGATGAGGAGCAGCAAGTCAAAAGAGGTGCCTTTACTAAATCCAAGGAACTCTCAAAGCAAGGAGACTGTTCAAGGTATGATTTTTTTTTTTTTTAAAGACTGAACTTAGTCTCTTTCTGAGGTCCTATAATATGTTAAATTTTGGGTTAATCAATAGATGAAATTTGTACATTATCTTTGATTTATAAAACAAAAGAGTGGATTATGCTGGAGAGGTAGTTAAGAATGCTTACTGATTTTGCAGAGGACCTGTGTTCAGTTTCCGGCACCTCCTCTATTGTATAGCTTGCAAGTGCTTATAACTTCAGCTTCAGTGGTCATTGTCTTGAACACATACATGTACACAAATGCACGCATGTGCACATGCACACACACAAACCATTTTATAAAAAGTAGATAAATAATTTAAATTTCTACTTTTTAGTATACAAGTACCCTTTAAAAAATGACTTAGTTGAGCCAGATGTGCCAGATGTGGTCATGCATTACTGTAATCCCAGAACTCAAAAGGTTGAGGCAGGGGAATCGTGAGATTAAGGCCAGCTTCTGCTACATAGTATGAACTCATATCTCCTCAAAAATTATATATGCAAAATTAGTTTTTCTTTTTCAGAAATCCCAATCTTACTGTCAGTATCTATAGTACACATATAATAAGTTAAAGTTATTTGTTAGAGGTACTTTAAGGTATGATATTTTAAAATGGAAACTGACAAGTAGATCCAGAGGAAAAATCCTGTTTGTGAGGAAACTAGAAATTAAGTCATACGGGGAGTCTTTAGACAAAATGACAATTCTTATCCTGGAAGAGGCTAACTCATGGGAAACAACGCAGCCTCAAACTAGTTGAAAGACTGTTACTTCAAAGACTAGATTTTTTTTGTACTAGTAAAGTGATGTATGGAATAGTTTTTAAAGTATTCTTTCACATATAAAATATGATATAACACAAAATTTTATATTTGGTTTGGGTATATTGGTGAATACCTGAAATCCCAGCACTCTGGAGGCTCAGACAGCAAGGTTCTAAATAGGAGGTCAGCCTAGGCTATAGAGAAAGACCCTACCTGTTTTACCTTACTGATTCTCTGTCTCCGTCTGCCTCTCTCTGTCTCGCTGCCTCTCTCTGCCTCTCTGTGTCTCTCTGCCTCTCTGTGTCTCTCTGCCACTCTGTGTCTCTCTGCCTCTCTGTTTCTGCCTTTTTGTCTCTGTCTCTCTGCCTCTCTGTCTCTGCCTCTCTGCCTCTCTGTGTCTCTCTGTTGTGCAGGGTGTTCAGGCCATTGCTGTTAACTGAGTAAACTTCTTACTTTTATACATTTCTTGAGAAGCCTGATCGAGCATTATAAATGCATTTGATGGGGAATAGTTCTACTGAAGTAGTTCTCAAGCCTTTGATCACATCTGGGAGCATATGAAACTTTATAGTTTAAGTTTACTTCAGAACTCTGACTCTATTACATGTCACTTTTTCTCAGTAGATGTAACCACATCATGGGCTGCACTTTCTCAGACCAAGGCTGCTGTAAGTAGTTTTAGTTTCTATCTTAAACACTTACTTGTTTTAAAATTGGTACCATGTTATGATGTGATTAATTAGAATATTTAATTGGAAAACAAAGGCATATATTACACAGTGAACAAACATGAGTAGTGAAGAAGTAAACTAGATACTGCTTTAGGATCTCAGGCCTGCTACTAGCATGACATGTGGAGTATTCATGTGACCTGTGTGGTTACTTAGGTCACCTAAGTTACTTTAGTTAGCTGGTTCCTTTGTGAGTGGATATGGGGAGGTTGGACAGCACCTGTATAGAAGGCTCAGTATCAGGGAAGAAGAGAAAGGAGTTGGCTTCTTGGATGGACTAGGAGTTATCTCTTCTGTTTAGTGGCAGTGGCAGCCATAGGTCCTTTTCCTTTATAAAAAAGAATGAGTGCAGGAGAGTTATCGTCTTTGTGCTTAGTCTTGTCTGAATTATAGAAATCTAAACTGGTAAAGTAATGTATGGTCCCTTGAAGGGGATATTCCTCTTCTTGGTTAATTATTTTAATATGTGCTCCCCCTCATTTTTCTTTTATATGCCCTGAGTTTGGCCGTGTTTCTTTATTGTCTATTTTTAAAAACCATTTAGTTATTTTTATTTTATGTGTCTGAGTGTTTTGTCTGAGAGTTTGTGGCCACTATATGTGTGGCTGGTACCCACAGGCAGCTGTAAGCTTCCATGTAGTTGCTAGGAACTGAACCTGGATCCTCCAAGAGTAGCAAGCAGTCTGAACTGCTGGACCGTCTGTCTAGATGTTGTTTGATTATTTTGTGGAATTTTCTATGTTCTAATCTTTGGAACTTTTTTTGAAAGCAAATCAACTAATTTTATTTATTTATTTATTTTTATTTTTTTGTATTCTCTAGAGAAGGTCTATTTTCTGTGTCTTGAGAAACACAGCCTTACATAATGGTGGGGAGAAAATTGTACTTTGATTCAATATAATAAAGATTTAGCTTTATAACAAAGCAGTCTGCAATCTCTCTACATGAGCTTTAAATGTATGTAATGTAGGAATGAATAGTAATTGGATTATTTCAGGATTAATTTATGTGTTTTCATGGTATTCAAATTTTAGCTGAGACACATTGAGAACAAATTAGAAGTAACCCCTACAAGTACAGCTGTAATTGATTCTGTGATGGATACTAAGAAGTCTGCAAGTGCTACCCGAAAAATAAGTAGGAAAGGTATGTGTGAAGTCCCTTTTAAGAATTTAACTATATTAAATACAGATTCATAAAGTATTATTATTGCTTGTGGGGGGGTGCACATATGCCATGGCCTACATTTGTGGGTGCCAGAGGCCACCTTGTAGAATTGGCTCTCTCCTTCCACCTTTGTGTGGGTTCTGGGGTCAGCCCCATTAATAGAGATTTTTGTTGTTTCAGTTTAGTGTTTCTTGGTAGTCTGTAGTGCATGTCCTTAGACTGAGTACTTATGCTGAGTACTTCTGACACAGCCCCATGCTTAGTGATGCTGATGATATTTTCGCCAGTGCATCATGTCTGACAGTTGAGTTTTCATTGTTTCTGGTAAAGAGAATTCTGTTTGGGTGTTTGAGGTTATATGTACTTATTTTTTTAGTTCATAGGTATAGTCTTTGAAGATAAAATTTAGTTGACTTAACACATATGTGTTTCTTTTGTGGGGGGCTAAATTGTTAGTCATGAATATCTTTCATATAGAAACTATATAATAAATTGACACTATGCAGATATTTGATGTTTTTGGTTTCCTTGATGGGCTACAAGGTGCAAGTAAGTGCTTTCTACTTAGACGAAGTGTTACTGGATTCTGACAGTTCTTGTCTTATTATTGCAAAGGGAGGGTTCCTGAGGATTTAACCCGGGGCTCCACATGCAAGGACAGTTCCTACTGCTGATCTTCATCTTCAGCTTTATTTTTATTTATTTTGTACTTTGAGATCAGTTGTCTATACTGGTCTTGAACTTACTTTGTAGTACAGGCGGACCTTGACTGATAATCCTCCTGCCTTCCAATGTATAGATTTTGATTTGGTATCACCTTCTTAGAGTACAGTTTTTTTCCCCATAAATTTAGTTGACTGTGGGCATTTTCTATCTGCTTACCTAATATCTAACTAGTGATGGTAGAAATAGCACATAGGTAAGTTTTTCTCTTAGACAGTCATGGTTTATATCATATGTTCTCATAGAGTTTTTTTCTCTTTCAGATGGTAGATGTCTAGATGATTCTGGGATCAGTGCTCCAACTCCCAGATTTTCTAAAGCACGGAAAGAGAAGTCCCGCAGTCCTCTCAGGGCTACCACCCTGGAAAGGAATGTTAAGAGAAACAACCGTGTGGGGTTCCGTGAGCCTTTGGTTTCTTATAGGTTGGTATTAGGAAAGCGCTGGTATTGTCTATAATAACTACAACAGGACTATGATTTCTCAGTTTTAAATGCACTGATTCTGAAATTCTGTTAGTTACTTTTCTCATTGCTGTGACCATATGTGTCTGACAAGTGGCCTGAGGAGGACAGCTTTATTTTGATTACAGTTTAAAAGGAATACAGTCCATCCTGGCTGGAAAGGCCTGGCAGCAGACCGTGAGGTTGTCGGTCATACTGTGCCTGCAAAACAGCAGAGGGAACTAGGCTCTGGGAATGAAATCTCAAGGCCTACCCAGTACCTCACTTCATCCAACCAACTGTCCAACGTGTAAAGTTCCACAGACCTCTAAAAAAAGTGCCAGAATGGGTACTCTGTTGTTCAAACACACGTGCCTGCCTCACACTCAAGCCACACAGATAATTAAAAAATAAACATTCACCAAAACATAAGTAAAACCCCACAGACCTCTCCAAATTCAACCTTCTGATAAAATACTATCGGATTGTCTTTTTTTGTGGTACTAGATTGCAAATCCAAGATCTCTCATATAGTTGTCAGAGACTCAGCCACTGAGCTGTATTCCCAGTCTGTATCTTCTCTATAAGTATTTGATAGGAAGAATAGTAATTTTGTCTGTGTGTACGTGTGTGCGTGCGTGCCTGCCTGCCCGCCCGCCCGCCTGTGTCTGTCTGTCTGTCTGTCTGTGTCTCTGTGTCTGTGTATATGCATGCTTGCTACATGTGTTGTTGGTGCCCAAGAATGCTCTGGAGCTAGAGTTACATACAGTTGTTGTGAGCTATCCCATGTGGGTTCTGGGAACTGAACTCTAGTCCCCCGGAAGAGCGGAAACTGCTCATAACCAAGCAGCAAGTATTATGAACCATCTTTTTAGGCCCTGAAATTAATTTTTTTCTTTCACTAATTGCATGAGTTTATTCTTTTACTTTGTAGCAACTTAGATGTTCTGGATTAATGTATTAGTAGTGTAGGATAGATAGTAGAAAATTTTATACATTTTTGATAACAATGCTTATGATATTTAAGTACTAAAATTGGAGTATTTTATCTTTTTGAAGAGTACCTTACTAATTATTTGAATGTGTTAGTCTTACTGTGGCAAATAGTAAGAAGTAAGACCCTGGGCCTTATATGTATTGAATTTATAAGCATTTTTTTTTGTGTGTGTATTTTAAAGTGTCAGTAAATCAAGATGTTTCATGGTGGTCTTGGTAATTTTAGGTATGTACTCTCAAATTTTGTGATAAAGAATTTGGAAGAGGATCCAAAAAATAAATTCAATGTTTAATACATTATATTTGATACTAGGTAAAAGGTAGTCAGTAAAGAATTTACAAAGGTAGGTAAGATATATATAGAATGATCGGGTATGAAACTACAGTCATGGGTATTGTTACTGTATTGAAGCAAAACCAAACAACAACAACAACAAAGCAACAACTCAGAATATGAAAAACCTGCTTAAAAACATGATTATTATCAGGATTGAGATTGAGTTACTGATTATTTTCTATTTTGATGTTCTTGCAAAGAATACTATATGGTACTTAAAATTTTATAATTTATATTTTTAAGAAAAGAAATTTTTATAATTTATATTTTTAAGAAAAGAAGATAGTTGTATATTGAATGTCCCTTTCTACCTGGCAGATTCCATTTATCATGTAACCCCCTTATTCACCACACACATGCACTTGCATGCACTTGCACACACACACACACACACACACACACACACACTGGGTTTCATGTAGCCAGGTTTGGCTTCCAGCCAGAATGAATTCAAACGTCTGAACCCTTTGCTTCTACCTCCTCTGTTACTGAGGTCTTAAGAATGCACCACCTGTTTTGTACAGTGCATGCTAGGCCGGCACTCTCTCAACTGAGATATATTCCCAGCTCCTTAAAACCCTTCCTATCTTCTGTAAGAAACACCACCCCATCTGTTTTTGCCTTATTAGTTACCTTTGAGTAGCTATGACCAAAATGCCTGAAAGAACTGTAAAAGTTTCTTATTCTTCTGTTGGTAATTGTCATCTCTGAGGCTTACTGCCTCTGTCTGCTAACTTAGGCCTAGTCCTGGAAGCTTCTAGCATCCACACAATTATGTTTTCAGCCTCTGAGACTTGCTGTTGAATAAGCTCACCCTTACTAGCTCTTTCTGAACTCTGACTGACTGGTTCAACCCAGCTGTTCTGGCTTAAACTCCTCTCAAAGCTGACTGATTCAGTCTGGCTTCTCTCTTTTTGCTCTGCTTGGCCTCAAACTAATTGTAGCAATCCATTCTGATCTTCTGGCTCATTCTCATTCTCTGGCTTGTTCTGTCTTCACCTGTGTCTAGCTTGTTCTCTCTCTACAACCTGTCTCTGTACAACTATCCAGTAAAACTGGCTTCCTTCCTTTTTCCTTCCTTCCTTCCTTCTTGTAAGTAGCTTTCCTTTCCTCTCTTCTCATGAGAGTTGGGTAGATCCTATTCTGTCACATTTTTCTCTGATTTGTCACTTTGTCTGCCACTCAATTAGACATCACTTTCAAACATAGGTGATTACTTCTCCAAACTAATTTTACCCTCATTGTTTGGGATTAAAGGTGTGTGCTAAGGGCATGTCTACTCCAGCCAGAGGGGTTAAAGGTGTGTGCTAAGGGCGTGTCTGTACTCCAGCCAGAGGGGTTAAAGGTATCTGCTAAGGGTGAGCCACACCACAACTAGAAATACCATCTTGGGGTTCACAATGTGATGATCAAGTATCCTGCAACAGAGAACAATGCATTTGGACTCATGATGTCAGAGGGCACAGTCCATGGTTGGTTAGACCCATGTGCTTGAGCATCCTGGTGGTGGGAGCACATGGAAGAGGAGGGTATTCACTTCATAGTGTATGAGAAGCGGGGGGGGGGGGGCAGGGAGAGAGACAGACAGACAGACAGACACAGACTATGAATGAATGAGTGAGAGAAGTCCCTGCAAGCTCTCAAGCACATCCACTAGTGACATACTTCCTCTAGGGAGGCTGCACGTCGTCAGGATTTTACAACCTTACACAACAGTGCTGTCATCGAGGAACCAGACGTTTAACATAAGAGCTTGTAGGGACATTTGCTATTGAATCCGTACCCCTCCCAACACTCCGCTTTCTAAGACAGGTTAATCTGTGCTTCTGTAATACTAGGTAATTCCCATTATAGCATTCTCCATCACATCTTGATTCATGGTTATCTATTGAAGGATGTAAATCTGATCTTCTCAAAGCACTAACTGTCTAGTGCTTTGTCATGTGCTAAATATTAATGAGTACTTTTACCAATATTTTATTAAGAAAATTAAAAAAAAATTAAACAGTTAAAAGTATAGTGAAGACCCTGTACATATTCAGTAAATATTTAATGAGTAAAAGATTATGTAAAATTACCTTTTTATCTAGTGTCTTTTTTCTTTTTTAATAAAACCAAATCTTTTATTTAAAAAAAAAAATACATGTGATTGGGAGACAGAACCACCTGCCTGCTATAAAAGATTCTGTGTCCATCACCATGATTGGATGAACGAATGGATGGGTGAGAGAGTAAATGGATTTAAGATACAAACATCTAGGTTCTATTTCTCTCTCTCTCTCTCTCTCTCTCTCTCTTCTGTTTTTTCAACATGTGGTTTCTTGTGTATCCCTGGCTGACCTGGAACTTGCTCCATCTACTTTCTTTTTAAAGACTTATTTTTATTTATGTGTATGCATGTGTTTATATATATGTGCACGTGTATGCTGTTACCACAGAGGTCACAAGAGGGCGTCATAGCACCTGGTGGAGTTATACACAAATGTCAACTATCTGACAAGGGTGTTGGGATCTGAACTCCTGTCCTGGCCAAGAGCAGCAAGTTGTCTTTATCACTGAGCCATCTTCAGCCCCCTCAGTTTTCTTTGCTTTTTTTTTTTTTTAATTCTCTCCATGTTCTAATTTTATACCTGATTTTTAAAGCTGAATTGTTGTAATGGTAGTGAACATAACTGCATTTAGTCTTCGGCCCTGATGGCAGCCACAGGACTCATTTCTCAGCTCTGTTTTGTTCAACTACCGACCACTGTGGACAGGCTTCACAGTCTGTAGACCCCACTAGAATATGAGCCAAGCTGTAGACTAGCTGTAGAAAAGTGCGTGTTTCTGTGCTCCTAATGGATATCATTGCTGTATTGCGAAAGGTTATAGTTTTAAGAGTTTGTGTGGCATTTAGGGTTTTATGTTTTTATGTGTAATGGTCTAGAGTAGGCTATATAATAGAATTGTTAATGTGAGGTACAGTGTTACTTAGACATTTTTTAGTACTCACTCTGACGAAGATAACTAACCTACTGTTTCATATGTTGCAGGTCCAAACTGCTGTAAATGTAGTGGGTACACTTTCTCCTTCATTTCCTGTTTACAGCTGAGTTTTATTTGCCTTCATTAACCTTCTTTTTAACAAACTTCCTTAAAATACTTTTAGAATAGTACTTAAATTAAAATTGGCTGAAAAGAAAACGTCTGCTAGTGTTTCTGTAAAGAGAGACTATAGACTTTGTGTGCTGTGTCCTAGGCAGGGAGAGTCTGCCTACTCTTGAGTTTTATGTAGTTTTAAAGCTGCTTATACATTTCTCTGGTTATGAGAGGGTTCACTTTAGAAAAAAGTTTTTAGGGCTTCTTGCACACTAGGCCTTTTAATAATATTAACTTACTTACTTACTTTTTGAAACAGGGTATTGTTAAGTTGCCCAGACTGGTTTTGTACTTATGATCTTTCTACCTCAGACTCTCTAGCAGCTCTAGACCTTTTAGAAGATCGATCTATCTATCTATCTATTATCTATCTATCTATCTATCTATCTATCATCTATCTATCTATGTTTTGAGAGTTGTTAAGTTGCCCAGACTGGCTTTGAACTTGTGATTCTCTTGCTTCAGACTCTCCAGCAGCTTGGATTATGGACATGTAACATTAAGCCCTAGTTTTGCTTTTGCAAACTTGTAGGGATTGTTGTTGGTTGGTTGTTTTGCTTTTGCTGTTAATTCCAGGATCTTCATTTGGTGTTAGACTGGTTTCAGTTTGACTGCTACTCAGGCTCTTTTTATTTGCAAGCAAAAATTATTTGTGGTGTACATAATGTCTTGATTCATGTATTCATTTTAGGATTGCATAATCAAGCTCTTTAATGTATGCATCACCTCACACTATTTGTGGTGAGAATACCTAGTATCTAATTCCTGCAGTTTTTAAGTCTACAGAATTTTTTGTTCTTAACTCTAACCGTAGAGCTTTTTGTTTCTATCCCAGGGAAACCCATGGGACACCTTTCAGCTTAAGTCCCAGTCATCTGGAGTCAAAACATGTCTATTGTATTCACGAGGAAAAGCCCGAGAGTGGGAAGCAAATGGTCGTCAGTCGGGAAGATGGGGATATCCACTGCTGTGATTTTGAGAGTGCTCAACCCTCTGTCGTCAGTGATACAGTTGCTAGAGTTTTAAGTGGTGGACCAGCAGTTGATGCCTTGCGCAGTTCTGAGTGCTTAATGAAAATGGGAGTGCATGTAAGAACTGAGGAAGAAATGCAGAACAGGACAAAAGGAAGGGAGAACAATTCAAAGCCTTCTCTTAACATGGAACATGATGTTGATCCGAAAGTGGTACTGCTGTCTGACTCTTCTCCATCCTCTACTAGTGCCTGTAATTCCCAAAGATTAGATATTTCCAAGCGGCAACAACATGATGTTAAACTGGAAAAACTTAAAGAGCGGATTAGGAAACAGTGGGAACACTCAGAAGAAATAAATGGCCAGGCCCAGACTCTAGGTCATATTGACCATCCAGTAATGGTTGTTAATGTGGACAACTCGGTGACAACGAAAGTCAGGAAAGTGGCAACAGCACCACCTGCTCCAGCATACAAAGGTTGGTACCCATCTGTATGCTCTTCTCTGTCTTCATGTCCTCTGCTTCCCCAGGAAGTACAGAACAGCTGAGTACCAAACTAGCTGCATATGAAAAGAATGGACATGTTAAAAATGACAATTTTAGACCTAAGTCAGAATTTCTGGGGATGGGTTCCAGAATGAGATTTGTTTGTTTGTTTGTGAGACAGGCTCTCACTGGTAGCCCTCGATTGCTTGGAATTCACTATGTGAACAGGCTGGCCTGGAATTCTCAGAGGTCTGTCTGCCTCTGTCTCCCGAGTGCTGGAATTAGGCCAGAATAAGAATTTTGAACAAGTCTCTTTAGAGGGTCTTTCCTCTTCCTCTCCTGCCAACCTCCTCTTCTCTTCTCCTCTTTTCCTTTTGCAAGAGGTTTACTCTGTATCTGAGACTAGCCTCAAACTCAAAGCAATCTGGGATGACAGGCATGAGCCACTATACTCAGCTCCTTAGAGACTGTTAGAGGTTGAGACTACAAAATAGCAAATAGGATTAGTACCATTTTCTGAAAACCAAAAGAATATTGTTTGGAATCAAAAGAATTGCATAACAGTAATATCTGAGGTGGTGCATGTGTGTAATCCCATCTGCTCTGGAGGATGAGGGAGGGAGGGAGAATGTCTAGGTTAAGGCCAGCCAAACTACGGAGTTCCAGCTAGCCTGACTGCACAGCAAGACCCTGTCTCAAAATAGAAAGTTTCAAAAAGGGACAGGGATGTAGCTCAGTAGTACATAGCTTGTCTAGCATACTCAAGTCCCTGTGTTTAATTCTCAATATTAGAAAAAACCCATTTACAAGACAAATTAATCAGTTTTCATTTAACATAGGACTGCATAATATTTCAGCATTAACGTGGATCCTGTTTTAATTTTTGACAAAGTTTATTTTCTCGTATTTTAGAAAAATATTTAAAACTGACTTATGCTAGCATTAATAAATTTTTACTGAGAAATGCTCTTCAGATCTATTTTCTTTTTATAGCTAATTTAAGTTTTCATAAGTGGTGGGTTTAAGGGATTTCTGGTGTTTTTTAAAATTTATTTTTATTTTTGATTTCTGTGTATTAGTGTTTTGCCTGCATGTGTGTCTGTGCACTACATGGGTCCTCTGGGAGAATAGACAGTGATCTTAATTGCTGAATCATCTCTGCAGCCTTGGAGTTTCTGTTTTTATGTATATGTTCCTTAAATTGTTTTTCACAGGGCTATGCATGTAACAAAGGGTTGATTTATTGGTTGGTTTAGCTTACATTAGTTTTGTCATTAAATCTGCTACTATAACCTTCTTTTTAAGACTTAAAGAATTGTTTTACAATTATTTGTGTGTGTGTGTGTGTGATAGAGATATTAATACAATCTTTTTATATATTCTAGCCATTTATATCTCAGATTCACACTGTTGGCAGAACAGATAGCAAATGGTGGAAACAAAATATTCTTTTTGGCTTTGAAAGAGCGATTGCCAGATCCACTAAAGCAGTCTATATTTTCATGTTTGTTTGTTTTTTTTTTTCTGTAAAAATCAAAGTTCTAAGATATCAAAGGTTATCTCACCGAAACAAACAGTTTTTGGATTAATATTTTATTTAGGTGTTATAAATCCTAAAAGTAAAATACTAAAAGCAAATATAACTTTTTTAAGTTGGTCATTGAGCTTACCGCATTTTTATGATAGTTTTTAAAAACATGCTTGTTTTCATATTAAAAGATTTTGTAACTATAACTTTAAGAGGGGTTATTTTGATAACATGTAGTGGACATTTAAAAAGCTATTATAGAATATAGCTTTAAAGCCGGGCAGTGGTGGCGCACGCCTTTATTCCCAGCACTTGGGAGGCAGAGGCAGGTGGATTTCTGAGTTTGAGGCCAGCCTGGTCTACAGAGTGAGTTCCAGGAAAGCCAAGGCTACACAGAGAAACCCTATCTCGAAAAACCGAAAAAAAAAATATATAGCTTTAGAATATAGAATATAGAATATTCTGATTAAAGGATTTATTTTTTACAATAGCAAAGTAGTAAATGCACTTCATTACATTGTATTTTAAAGTGGTATTATATTTATTGTGTACATAATAAATTCACTTGGTTGACTGTTCTAAAGATTTAAAAGTCTGTACTTTGAAAAGCTTTACTGCTTGTGTTCTAACACTCTGGATGCATTTCTGGAGGTTACTTGTGTTAACAAGATGTATGAATTGTTCCAGGGGCAGTTTGTGCACCGAGTATTTATTTTCTCTTCTTATATAGTTTTTCTCATATTGAACCAATCCTGCACCTTGATGGGTCCTTTGTTCTCGTTTTGTTGCAAGTTCTCCCTCCTCCTTTCTTTCCTTTCCTTGTGTTAGGTCTTGAACTTAAAGCCTGGTGTTCGCTAGTACTTTCTTGCTGCTGCTGTTGGTTTTTGTTTATGCTTTAAGAAAGAGTTGAGGCAGAATTGCAAGTTTGAGTCAGCTTTGGATGGTGAGACTCTGTCCCAAAAATGAGCAAGACCCCAAAGGCATGGATATTATTTTATGAAACACAAATGGTGCTTGTATTGTGATGATTCTTGTTCATATTGCACTGTTATTAATTAATCATTTGTTAAATTAATGCTTGCCAATCTTTTTCTTTCTGGTGTAAAGACCAATGACTGTAAACAGCCTAACTTGGTCACAAATATAAATAAGTATACAATATATTTTTTTACAGTTTTACTTTTTAAATTGTGTGTGTGCTTACATATGTGTCCATGGAGGCCAGAGGTGTCGAATCCCCTGTAGATGGAGATACAGGCAGTTGTGAGCTATCTGATATGGGTGCTGGAATTTGGACGGGGTCTCTCTTTAAGAGCAGTATGCACTCTTAACCACTGAGCCATCTCTCTAGGCCCGGGAATTAAAAACAAGGAGCTAATAGTTTGGAGACTAAGAAACATACTGCTGTTGAAATCTTAACATATATGACGATTCATATGTATATATATATATATATATATAGAGAGAGAGAGAGAGAGAGAGAGAGAGAGAGAGATCTCCAAACCCTAAAATACTCCAAAATCTGAAAACTGCTAAGAACTGATAGAGCATTGTAAGTGGAAAGTCCCACATCTGAGCTCATGTGGCAGGCACAGTCAGAATGCAGGTACGTAGTGTTATTAGACTCAGCCCAGCCATTCCCTATCATCCTGGATATATTTTTGCCATGCATGTCCAGATTCCCCAACTCCATTCTGCTCACAGGGATAATAAAACAATGCATTTGTAGATCACACACAGCAGTGTAATTTCCCCATCATGTCCCACAGAGGATTTGGGGGTTTCTTAGCTTTTGCTTATTTTCTGCTCTGTGGTGTAAAGTTACTGCTGGGAACGCCAAAAAGCCTGGCAAACGCCTTTAGCTGTGACAGTTTATAGGTAAAGAGAAAGTACATAAGTTTATCAGTAGTGCCAAAATGAAGCCTTCAGAGTATGAAACATCCTAAGAAGGGTTGGGCTGGAGTGACCGGCCAGCAGATGTGACCTGAGAAACAAGATAAACAGGAAGTTCTGTCATGAAAGTGATGAACAGAAGTTGATGAAAAGGGAAGGGAGACTGTAGAGCTAGAGAAGAGTGTCCTGTGTTTTAAAAGTAGGTCTGACACCAGGTGGTGCACACCTTTAATCTCAGTACTCAGGAGGCAGAGGCAGGTGGATCTCTGTGTGTTTGAGGTTAGCCTTGTCTACAGAACAAGTTCCAGGACAGCCAGGGCTACGTAGAGAGACTCTGTCTTGAGAAACCAAAGAGAGTGGTTTTGTCTGCATTGCCGAAGCATATGCCAGTAAGTGGGGTGCAGTTATGAAGCCTGTGGACACCTACCTCAGTGAGCAGAAAGGGAAAGGGACTGTGACTACTGAAGAGTTTAAGAAAACGCATAGGGTTACTATTATTATTATCATTATTGTTGTTGTTATGGGATGGTAGAAAACCATGTGCTGATTACAAAGCCAGAGAGGAATTCAGTGACCACTGTGCCAAAGTTGTTGCTGATGAAAATCAAAAATACTCATGACACATTACTGTTTTGGTGATATTGTCCGAGAAAGATGCTAACAATAGCTGAGAAGATAGCCAGCACAAAATTAAGGATGCCGAGGACAGAAGGGCTGTTGAGATGCTTTAATGCAGCAGGCACACAGAAACCTTAAAACTTTGTTCGATAACAGAAAGCACTCACCTTCTTTATTTTAAAGGCTTAATGTCTTACTAGTCTGTCGTGCTAATAAAAAGTTAGACCTGAGACAGCATTTTAAATTTGTTTCACTGGCACAGGTACTGGTGGCTCACACTCGCTGCTGGGAAGCTGCCCTGAATAATGATGGCAGAATTTTGTTATCTCTTGACAACTGTTTTGTTCATCTTCAGTTTTAGGGGATGGAGCAGAGATTAAGGGAATGGCCAATAAACAAGATCCCATAGACAAACACTAATCTCTGACACTACTAATGATACTCTGTTATACATGCAGACAGGAGTCTAGCATAACTGTCCTCTGAGAGACTCCACCCAGCAGCTGACTGAGACAGATGCAGAAACCCACAGCCAAACAGTGGATGGAGTATGAGGACTCTTATGGAAGAGCTGGGGGAAGGATTGAGGGCCCCGAAAGGGATAGGAACTCCACAGCTTCTCTTGAATAATGCACTGACCTATGAGTATAGAAGAATATCATTGGAAGTCATTTTATTGATACTAGTATTTGGTTTTACCCTGGTTCTAGGCCACCCAAGCAGTGTTGGGTGTGGGTTCTGTCTTGTGAAGTGGATTTTAAGTCATTAGAAATTGGTTGGCTACTCTCAAAAGTTCTGTGCACCATTGCCCTAGTACATCTTGCAGGCAGGACAGACTGGGTCAAAGGTTTTGTGGCTGGATTGATGTTTGTTTCTCTTTTTGTAGCCTGCAGAGTACTTTCCTGCACAAATGTAGGGGTAAAGGCTTTATATAGGCACCAGTTTAATTTCTCTGTGTTCAATGAGTTGTGTGGGTGTTGTACTTGGCAGTGGGGCCCTCTCTGTTCAGGTTGTGGAGAGCACCCCTTTGTCTTAGCAAAGGCCAGGGTTGTTTGAGAATTTCCGTGGGACCCCCCCCTTCCCCATGGCCAACAACTCAGTTGAATGCAATGCAGTCCCAGTACTGGAAGACTTGTTTGGTGACAAGAGTTGGGACTCTTGTCTGCTCCATTGTTAGGAGACCTTATTAGGATCACCTTCATAGATTTTAGGAAGTTTCCCCTGCTCTAGGTTTCTATGCCATCCCTCAGATGCTCCTTAATTCCAGCTGTCTCTCCTTGCATTCCTTCCCTTAACCCTCTCTCTCTTCCCCTTCCCAATCTGATCCTCCTGTTCCTGTCCCCACCTGCCCCAAGTCCGCCCATAAAATCTATTCTATTCCCCCCTCACAAGGAGATCCATGTGTTCCCCTATGGTCCCTAACTTCTCTGAGTGTACGGATTGTAGATTGATTATTTTTATTTAATGATTAATATTCACATATAAAATGATATATAACATATTTATCTTTCTGGGTCTGGATTATCTCACACAGGATGATTGTTTTTCAAGTTCCATTCATTTGCCTGCAAGTTTCATGATGTCATTTTGTAAAACAGCTGAGTAATATTCCACTGTGTAATTGTACCACATTTTCTTTATCCATTCTGCTGTTGAGGGACATCTAGGCTGTTTCCAGTTTTTGACTATTATGAATAGAGCAGCAATGAACATGATTGAGCAAGTGTCCTTGTAGGATGAAGTGTCCTTTAGTGCATAGGAGTGGTATAGCTGGATCTTGAGGTAGCTCTAGTTTCAACTTCCTGAAAAATTGCCACACTGATTTCCATAATGGCTCTACAAGTTTGCACTCCTCCCAGCAGTGGATGAATGGTTACCCTTATTTCATATTCTCCCAGCATGAGCTGTCACTTGTATTACCGGTCTTAGCCATTCTGACAGGTATAAGATTGAATCTCAAAGTAGTTTTGATTTGCATTTCCCTGTTGGCTAAAGATGTTGAACATTTCTATAAGTGTTTCTTGACCATTTGAGATTTCTCTTTTGAGAATTCTCTGTTTAGATCTGTACCCCATTTTTAAATTTGAGTATCTGGTGTTTTGATAGCTAGTTTCTCCATATGTGTGTGTGTATGTGTGTGTGTACACACACACACATACACACATACATATGATTTTTGGATTTGGAGTTGATGAAAATCTTTTCCCATTCTGTAGGCTGCTGCTTTGTCTAAATGACAGTGTTCTTTGCCTTTTGCCTTACAGAAGCTTTTCAGATATGAGGTCCTATGTATCAATTGTTGTTCTTAGTGCCTGGCTGTCAGAAGTTCAGGAAGTCTCCTCTTGTGCCAATGAACTCAAGGCTATTCCCCTCTTTCTCTTCTATCTGGTTCAGTGTATCTGGTTTTATGTTTAGATCTTTGATCCATTTGGAGTTAGGTTTTGTGCAGGGTGATAGGTATGGATCTATTTGCATTCTTCTACATGCCTACAACCAGTTTGACCAACACCATTTTCTGAAGATGCTTTTGTCCAGTATGTATTTCTTTTTTGTCTTTTTTGTCCAGTATGTATTTCTGGCTTCTTTATCAAAAATGAGTGTGCATAGGTGTGTGGATTTATGTCTGTGTCTTCAATTCAATTACTTTGATCAATGTGTCTGTTTTTATGTTAATACCATGAGATTTTATTACTATAGCTCTGTAGTATAATTTGAGATCAGGAATGGCAGAATATCCAGCAGTTCCTTTATTGTTCAGGATTGTTTTACCTATCTTGTTTTTTTTTTTTTTTTCCATGTAAAGTTGATAATTATCCTTTCAAGGTCTGTGAAGAATTGTGTTGGAATTTTGTTGGGGATTGCATTGACTCTGTAGATTGCTTTTGGTAAGATGGCCTTTTTCACTATGTTAATCCTACCGATCCATGAGCATGGGAAATCTTTTCACCTTGATATCTTCTTCAATTTCTTTAAGATTTGAAGTTATTACTATACAAGTCTTTCATTTGCTTGATAAGAGTTACCCCAAGACATTTTATATTATTTGAGGCCATTGCAAAAGATGTTTTCTGTGATTCTTTTCCTCAGTCCTTTTGTCATTTGTATATAGGAGGGCTAATTATTATTATGAGTTAATTTTGTATCCATCCAGTTACTTTGCTGAAAGTATTTATCGGCTGTAGGAATTTTTCAATGAAGTATTAAGAATTACTTATTTATACTATCATATCATTAGCAAATAAAGATGCTTTTTACTTCTTCCTTTCCTATTTGAAACCCTTGGTCTCCTTTAGTTGTCACATTGCTGTAAGTTACCCTTATTATGTTTAGGTGTGTCTCCTGTCCCTAAGCTCTCCAGAACTTTTATCTTGAGAGGGTGTTGAGCTTTGTCAAAGGCCTTTTCTGCATCTAATCAGATGATCATGTATTTTCTTTTTCTTTTTTTCTTTAAGTTTGTTTATCTGTTAGCTTACATTTATCTATTTACATATGTTGAACCGTCCCTGGATGTCTGGGATGAGGCCTACTGGATCATGGTGGATGATCTTTTTGATGTGTTTTAGGATTTGTTTTGCAAGTATTTTATTGAGTATTTTTGCATCTGTGTTCATAAGGAAAATTGGTCTGTAATTCTCTTTCTTTGTTGGGTCTTTATGTGGTTTGGATATTAGGATAATTTTGGCTTTCTAAAGTGAATTTGGCAATGTTCCTTCTGTTTTTCTTTTGTGGAATAATTTGAGGAATATTACTGTTAAATTTTTCTTTGAAAGTTTGGTAGAATTCTACACTAACACCGTCTGGCCCTGACCTTTTTTTTTTTTGTTGGGAGACTTTATAGCTGCTTCTTTTACACTAGTGGTTAATTGTCTGATCTTGATCTAATTTAGGTAAGTAGTACCTATCAAAAAATTATCCAGTTCTTTTAGGTTTCCTAGTTTGGTAGAGTACAGGTTTTAAAGTATGTCCTTATGTTTCTCTGAACTCTGTGTTGTTATGTTCCCCCTTTCATTTCTGATTTTGTTAATTTGGATATTCTTTCTGTCTTTTAGTTTGGATAAAGATTTGTCAGGTTTCTTTTTCCTCAAAGAACCAACTGTTTGTTTCATTGATTCTTTGTATTGTTCTTTTTGGTTCTCTTTTATTGATTTCAGCCCTGAGTTTGATTATTTCTTTCTGTCTACTCCTTTTGGGTGTGATTACCTTTTTTTGTTGTTGCTCTAGAGTGTTCAGGTGTGCTGATAAGTTGCTAGAATGAAATCTCCTTAGGTTTTTTTGTTTTGTTTTAATATAGGCACTTAGTGTTATGAATTTGCCTCTTAGTACTGCTTATATTGTTACCCATAAGTGTGAGTGTGCTGTGTATTCATTTTCATTGAATTTTAGAAAATCTTTAATTTCTTTATTTCTATCTTGACCCATTTTTCATTCAGTAGAGAACTGTTCAGCTTCAATATCTTTGTAAGCTTTCAGCTGTTTGTTATTGATAACCAGCTTTAATCTGTGATGGTCTAATATAATAGGTTGCAGTGAGTTATTTAAATTTTCTAATATCTGTTGAGACTTACTTAGTGTCCAAGGATATGGTCAGTTTTGGAGAAAGTTCCATGAGATGTAGAGAAGGTATATTCTTTTGTGTTTGGGTGACACATTCTGTAAGTATTTGTTAGGTCCATTTGGTTTGTAGTGTCAGTTCACTCCAGTATTTCTCTGTTTAGTTTTTGTCTAGTGACCTGCCCACTGGTGAGAGTGGAGTATTGAAGTCACCCACTGAGTGTGTGGGGGTCATTATGCAATTTAAGCTGTAGTAGTAGCTTTTTTTTTTTTTTTAAATGAACTTGGGCATCCTTGTGTTTAGGGCATAGAAGTTAAGACTTGAAATGGCATTTTGGTAGAGTTTTCCTTTAATAACTGTGTAGTGTTTTGCCCTTTCTCTTTCGATTACTTTGTTTGAAGTCTATTTTGTTAAATACTAAAGTGGCTACATCAGCTCACTTCTTAGCTCCATTTCCTTGGAATATCTCTTTCTAATTATTTACTCTGAGGTAATGTCTATCCTTGATGTTGATATATGTTTCTTGGACATAGCAGAAGAATCGATCCTATTTTTGAATCCATTCTGTTAGTCTTTTATTGGCGGAAATGAGACCATCGCTATGGGAGATATCAGTGAGCAGTGTTTGTTGATTCCTGTTTGTGTGTGTGTGTGTGTGTGTGTGTGAGAGAGAGAGAGAGAGAGAGAGGGAGAGAGATTATTTATTCCCTATGTTTTCCTTGCAGGTTTTTATAGTGGTTTTTTTTTTGTGTGTTGTTGTTGTGGTGTTTGTTTAGTGTTTTATTATATACTAAAGGACTTTCTTTTTTGGTCCAATCTATTTGGTGGTCTATGCTTCTTCTACCTTTATAGTCCTCTCCTTTTATAGGTAAGAAAACGTTTCTTCTATGATTATGCTGACAATAATTTGGTGGGCCTTTGAGCTGGGATTCTTTTTCTTCTCCTATTCTTACTATTCTTAGGTTTGCTGGTTTCATAGTGTCCCAGATTTCCTGGGTATTTTGTGTCAGGAGTTTTTTAGATTTAACTTTTTCTTTGACCAATGTATCCATTTCTTCTATCATACTCTATTGTGTCTTTAACACCTGAAATTCCCTCTATCTCAATCACATTTGTTTGTTTCATCCATTGTTTGTGGTTTTCTGGATTTCTTTCTGGAATGTATTAATGTCCTCTTTAAGGACCTCTGCCATCTTCATACAACTGGTTCTAGTATCTTTTTGTTGGACTGTTCAGGGCCTGCTGTGGTAGGAAAGCCAGGCTCCAGAGGAGACATGTTGGCCTGGCTGTTATTGTGTTCTTATATATTGGTTTCTAGGCATCTGGAATTGGGATGATTATAAGTCTAGGTGCTTATTTCTGGATTTGTCTTTGTTGGGTTTTGCTTCTTGGTTTCTGTTTCCTCTCTGGACTTTTGGAGAGTGTGTTGCTTAGTAGGATATTTTATTGGGAGGTGATACTTAGGAATGGGGACAGAATAGGTGTCTGAGGGGGTTCACAGGAGTGTCCAACCAGGATTTGCTTCTTTTGTCTTCTTGGAATGGAGATAGTAAGATAGATCACCACAGAGGGTCAGCTAAAGCACTGATCATGAGACTAGGGGGTTGGATGTAGGAGAACAGAAGGAGGGGAAAGTCTACAGACACCCCACCTGCTTTCCTGGCAGGAGTGGTCTGGATTAGCAGGGAGTGCCTGCAGGAGTTGGGCTGGGGTAAAGCTAGGAGTGAAGTTAGGAGTGGGGTGTTAGGAGGGGAAGGGAGGCTGCAGCAGGTGTTCCAGTTTAGAGTTAGGGATGAGACTGGGGGATTGGGTTTGGAGAAGAAGAGGGAGTGGTGAAGTTTTTCAGTTAGCTTACCTGTTTACCTAGCCAGTTCAGCCTCATTGTTCATAGGAAATGCCTACTGGTATTGGAGGTGGGGATACCGGGATGAGTTGGGGGAAGGACAGTTGTGGGAGAAGATCCCCATGATGAGGTCAGAAAGGAAAGGGAGGCTACCAATTTCTTGGGGATGAGACTGGGGTGGGGGCTGGCATTCTTGAATTATTTAATTTTTTGAGTCTCTGTTTCTAGTGTATTTGAATATATGTTGCTTTATCTCGTAGAAGTTTGCTTTTTTCAACTGGTATTCATCAGTATATTACGTAGTAGCTAATTATGTATTCCTCTTTTAAAAAATAGAAAGTTAACTAAATATAGACATTTTGACATTACTATCACAGAAACACAAACCAGACCACATAAGATGCTACTTTGTAGCTCCATTAGAGTGGCTTTATTGAAAACGGCAGATGATGGTATCAGCAAGAATATGGAGAAATTAAAACCTGTGTGTCCTGATGAGAATCCACAATAGTGCTACTGCTTTAGAAAATAATTTATAGTTCTTAACAGTTACATTCACAGTTAGTTACCATGTCCCAACAATTGACTCTTATATGTAATACCCCTTGAAAATATTTCCACAAAACTTGTGTAAGAATATTTATAGCAGCATTATTAATAATAGAAAGAAGTAGAAACAGCACATGTGAACATGTGAATGAATAAATAAAATATCACGTCCATTCAATGAAATATCATTTGACCCTGACACATGATGTTAGAGCCTTGAAAAATTATAAAGAACAATAGGCTAAACATGAATGACGTTATGTTGAAAGATTCTACTTATATGAAATATGTAGACCAGGCAGATCCATGCCGATAGAAAGTAGAGGAGTAGCTGCCAGTGGTGGGCAGGTCTTATGGGCATCAGCTGATAACAGTGATGAAATACTCTGGAGTGAGATGGCAGTGAGAGTTATGAAACAAGATATTTTAGAACACCTAATTGTGTTCTAAAACCAAGTGGATTTTGGGACTGCTGAGATGGCACCCTGACCTGATGACTTGAGTGTGACCCACAGGATCCATATGGTAGAAGGAGAGAACCAACCTGCAAGTTACCCTCTGCTCTCTACATTCATGCTGTGGCATGCCTGCTCCCACCTCCAAATTAATAAATAAAATATTTTTTATAGTGAATTTTATGTTATTTTTAAAAATTATATCTGACTTAAAAACAGAACCATTCTTTGAAAGCATCTTGTATTGGTGTGTTATCAGGTTTTAACCCGTCAGAGACCAAGATTCGCACTCCTGATGGAAAAGTGTGGCAGGAGGCGGAGTTTCAAAGCATGAGTAGAGAGCTGTACCGAGACTTAGCACTTCAGTTCGCAGGTGAGAGCAGAGCTTTCCGTGTCTTCCTGTTTTATCATGCATGTCATAGCATATACTAGTAACATGAAACTCTCACCAACCTCCAGATGCTGTCCCTTTCTAAGTGTGTTGTATGTTAGAGCAGCAATGGTGTAAGTGATGAGACCCTCTTAGCCTCTTAGCTCTCCTCCAGGGTTAAGATTGGCCTCTATGGCTCATGATACAGAAACTAGGCTATTTTTAAAGCTTGGGGACTTTTAAAGTCAGAACAGACTGATTTTATGGAAACATAGAGTTAGTTGTGGTTTGCATCTCTAAGGCCTGAAATGTCTTTAAAGTGGCCAGTAATTTCAGTCAGCATTTGCAGCAATGAAAGTGTTACAGGAGGGGAATGCATATTAGAGGATTATAACCAAGAGGGACCTGTGGAAGACTTGAAGAAATAGGACAGTGAGAACAGTAATGTTCCCACCTCCTACACAGCTAGCAAGGCACTAAGCGAGGTCGATGCTGGCACTTAGTCTTGTGCTTGCTTTTTAAACAGTTGAGGAATTGAAAGCAGAAAGAATAATTTTTCTAGGATTGCATAAAGAATTAAAATCAAGATTCAAAATCAACTGTTTAATTCCCACACCTGACAGCTAAGATTTTGCTAATCTTTTTCTTTTTTTGTGTGTGTGTGACATTAAATTCCATTTTCTTAATTTTATTAAATACTGTAGGCAGGATACTCTCCTCATGTGGAAAGAAAGTATCATGTAGTAATTATGAACAAATATTTTGGAATCAGCTTAAAAGTTCATGTTCTGGCTTTGCTGCTCTTTAGCTATATATACACATAACCTTTTCTCCTTGGTTTCCTCCTCTTAAAAAGAAGTGCCAGCAACTACACATCACAGGACAGTGTCATACCTGGTGGGGAATATTATGTCAGGGACTGTTTAAAAGGTTACTCTGTTACACTCTGCCTTTCTCTTTTAATGGTGGGTAAACTGCATTCTTTTGGTTATGCTAGCCTGGGTGTGTAAGTTGCCCCACCTTGCTCTCATGCTCCCCTCTCTGTTGGTCACACCCACGAGCACACTGTTCAGCACATTTGTCATAGCAGTTATCATGCTAGAATACCTTTTTGGGCTCTCTCCAGTGTTCCCCTTCTGTTCAGAGCAAAACTGCACAGTGTTTCCTTATGCTGGCCAGGTATGATTTGTATTCTCCCCTGATGTTTGTTTGTCTGTCTGTTTTTGTTTTTTTTCTTTGTTTGGGGTTTTTCTGGTATCGAGATCATTAATGACATTCACTTTGCATATGCAGTGTCTAATCTCCATTTGTCCTGCTGATTGCTCGGCAGCAGTTGATACTGTTAACCACCCCTTCTTTGAAAGTCTTCACTCTGCTTTCTAGAAACATTGGTTTTTCTCTTAGATCTACCTGTCCCTCCTCCTTTTTTTCTTCTCCTCTACCGGTCATCTTCCCTCTCTTCTTGCTTATTTATCCAAAAAGACCTCCGAGGAAAACATGTGCACTCTTAATGCCTGAAATAATTATAAACTAGGTGTAAAAGATGAACTTGCTGCACATCTTATCAAATGCAGCGTACATTTTTTTCCATTAAGTTGGCAAGTGTGACTTTGATTTCCCAGGCGCACTGTACAGCTTCTTTCTGGTACTTCACTGC
The DNA here is from genome assembly GCA_019843965.1 of Rhynchomys soricoides. NCBI lineage: Eukaryota > Metazoa > Chordata > Mammalia > Rodentia > Muridae > Rhynchomys > Rhynchomys soricoides. The sequence continues at coordinate 14,223,343 of JADRCH010000010.1, forward strand.
TGGCATCACTATTCTTGAGCTCTGGAGCCTTTAAAAGAATTTACTCAATGATATCACCAAAGACATAATAGTCCAGTAGTAGAGATGGTTGTTTGTGTCTAATAGGTGGGAAGCCTATAGGTATGGACAGACAGGTATGACCCAGTCTGGCTCTCTGGAGCCAGATAGCAAAAGATGCTGTCATGCTACTCAGAAGGATGCACAGTTTATAACATGAATTGTTTATGTCTGGAAATTTCCACTTAGTGTTTTCAGATTGCAGTTGGCCTTGGGTAATTGAAGCTGCAGAAATGGGTGCTGTTATATCCCATTTCTTCATTGAGGGATATCGGTACTGAATGGGAGTCTTAATGGTAGCTGTCCATATTTATGCATTTCAGATGATACCTCTGCAAAAGAGAAGCCTGTTGAAAAAAGTAAAGAGAAGAAAGTGGTTAAACCAGTACGAAAAATCCAAAAAGTGACACAGTTGTCAAATCCAGAATGCAAAACAGGTTGGTTTTCAGTATTTTGTTCAGTTTAAAGTTGGATATTATAGAAATGGAATCTATATGGATATAAATGTTACCAGATGTTCTCATTGTTAGGAACATATGAAAATTGAGTCTATTATATATGTCATTACTATTACATGCATGTATTTTGCTGAGGTGTAGTTGACAGCAAGAACTGTCCATATTTAGAATATATAATTTGAAAGATTTCTTATATGTATGCATCTATAACACATTGTTCATTGTATTAGTACTCTTGTGAAAACATTCCTGACAAAACTTGCTAAAGGAAGGAATGCTTTTGTGGCTCACAGTTTTGGGGTGCAGTTAATTGTGGTCAGGAAGGCAGTGGCAGGAGCAGGGGTGGGTGGCCGTATTTTATCCTCAGTCAGGAGGCAGAGAGAGAGAGGAAAGCTGCAGCTTACCTCACTTTCTTTTCATTCAAGCTGGGACCCTCACCTCATAGAATAGTGACATTCACATTTAGGATAGGTTTTTCTTCCTCTGCTAAACCATTCTGGAAACACCCTCATAGCATAATATCAGAGGTGTGTTTCCATAGTGATTGTAAATCATATCTAGGTTTATAATAAAGATTAATATCAGATTCATTGTATGTTCAAGATAGTAAATGTATCACCTCAAAAAGTTTTTTTCTAGTATTTTTAATAGAAACACACCAAATTAAAATAGCGATTTTTTTCTATGAGTGATCAATTTCTGTAAGGTCATGAGTGCCATTCTTCTTGCCAGTAGTGGTTAAGCTAAACAAAGAATGGATCAAACTAGGAAAACAAGAGATTTCTGCTTCCATAGTGACTAACGTGTCAACCTTGATTCATATTGCTTGACTTTATAGTGTAGCTAACATTATTTCTTTGGCCCATGAGTCAATTTTAGTATGATTCAGTTTCCTCATCTGTAAAAAGACAAATCAGAAGAATTTGTCTCACAGGATTGTTGTGAGAGCTAAAAGCATGAGTACTAGAAAAATAATACTTGAGTATAGTACTCCATACATGACATGAGTTCCGTTCCTAGCTGTCCTGAAGTGTCTTATTCAGCAAGGAACTTTTGGCCATGAAAGACTAAAGACAGTTTGAGAACTTGTCACTTTGAGTTTCAGGAGACTCTGATTAGTGCATTCGCTCATTATCCAGATGTTTGTCAGCAGTGGCTATATGTGTGGCAGTGTGGTATTAGGTAATAACAATGGTTAGCATGACAGAGAGTTCCTGAGAGGTACCATTAGAAACAGTGTGACAGTATGGTGAGAGACCACAGCACCTCTGGGAAACAGCAGGAGTGCTGAGGTGCTGTGTTCTGACCACGCCCTTGTCCTTCTGGTTATGCTTGTCATTAGAATGATAGCACATTTTGTGATTAACTTCAGATGCAGTAATAGAGTTATACTAGTTCTGTATAAATAAAACTTATTTTTACAAGAATATAGTTATCTCAATGGTAATTAAATTAAGTATAAAAATATTTTATATAGTCAGTGGTAGCATACACTTTTAATCTGAGTGCTCAGTGGCAGAGGCAATAGATCTCTGTGACATTAAGGCCAGCCTGGTCTACAGGACAAGTTCCAGGACAGCTGAGACTACACAGTAAAACATTGTCTCAAAACTGCCTTCATCACTCCCCCCAAAAACCAAAAATACAATTTATTCTATTACATTTAGAGAAGAGAAAATAATAATAAAAAGAAGAATGTTATGAACCTATCATAGGCCTCCTTGGAATGAAGTACAAAGGTTGTGTTACCTAGTTAGATAGCCTGCTTCATCTCTGTGTGCTTCGCTGTTAACCTAGACTAAACAGCATTAAAGGTGCTGAAACTATACTAATAATTTTCTAGTGAGAGTCATCTTAGAATTGTTTTATGAGACTATTTTAGAAGGCCACAATTTAATTTTTTATTTTATGTATCTGGATATTTTGCCTACATGTATGTGTGTATGTACCACATGCAATGCCTGGTGCCCTCAGAGACCAGAAGAGTGCATCAGATCCCTTGAAATTGGAGTTACAGGCCACTGGGAGCTGCCCTGTGGGTGCAGGGGATCCAGCCTGGGTCCTCTGGAAGAGCAGCCAGTGCTGTCTAACTGCTGAGCCACCTCTTCTAGCCCCTCCCTCACAGCACTTTCAAAAATCAATATTTACAAATGTTGGAAACCCACAAATTCATGTTTGTTTAGTTTTGAGTCAGAAAATTAAGGTAAAGTATAAGGAACTCTGTCCCATCATTTGTGAGAACAAAGTTTCTTATATATTGAGCAACAATCTTGGAACCCTTTTAATACTTTACACCCATTGTTTATGGCTAATAAAAAAGTACAGAGGCATTTCTAAAGTAAATGGGCTGACCCAATGGGTAAAGGGCTTGCTGCGCAAGGGTGGGGACCTGAATTTGAATTCCTCGAACCTGCATAAAAGCTAGACATACAGCATCTGTATTTAGTCCCAGTGCTCCTGTGGGAGATGAGAGGAGGACACAGTACTTGGAAGCTTCTGGACCAACTGGCCTGGCATATGCCAAGAAAACCTGAAAAACACAGAAAACACACACGTGCGCTCACGCGCACACACATACACTCATGCACACACACACACACATATGCATCAGTACACACCTACATGTGTACACACACGCACATACACACACACTTTGAGCAGAACATATTTATAATACAGTTTGTAATTAGTATATTTATTAGACCCATATTTCCATTTAGACTATTATAGCTTCTTTAAAAGGAACTCTTAATAGAATTCTTTCATATAAAAGCAGGACAGTATGCTAGAAAACTGGAAAAGACAAAACAAAACTATTCATTTTGACACAAACAAAAATTACTGGTATTAGTTTGAGTATTTCTGAATAGTATCTAAATTTTTATTATATTTATTTATTGTGTCTATATAGTAATTTTAAAGTCATATTAGTATAATTTTAGTCATTGTATACCTAAAAATTCTTTGTACATTTACAATTTTTATTATTTTTTTAACTTTTAAAATTAATTTGTTTATTGAGGAAGAGTCTCACTTTGTAGCTTTCATTAACTGGAAACTTGCTGTGTGGACCAAATTTGAACTCACAGAGGGCCCCTGCCTCTGCCTTCTGAGTGCTGGAATTAAAATTTTATCCCTATATTTGTTTAGCAAACAAGTCTTAGCTAGTAACTTGAAATTTCAGGAATCATTGTGGTAGCAGGAGAGAACTGTGCTGACTGTCTCATGTTCTCTGACCGCCCCATGTGTGCTGTGGTACACTCACCCAACCCCAAAAATGAATGGATAATTTTTAAAAGATTTGAGCAAACTGTTAACCAATTTTGATGGCTTAGAATTAAAAATAAAATTTTAAAATGTTTATTTACTTTAATTTTATTTATGTGTATGAGTATTGTGTCTACATGTATGCCTGTGTACTATATATACAGATAAGTGCTCACGGAGGATGAAGAGGGAGTGCTGGAAAAACCCAGGTCCTCTGGAAGAGCAGCCAGTGCTCTTGACTGCTGAACCCTCTCCCTGGCCCCTAAAAATATACTATTAATGACAGAACTTTTCAGCTTAGCAGAAGATAAATGTAAAATTAATTGTAGAACCTATATTACTGAGTAAATATACTTCTTAGAGATAAAATTAAAGTTTTAAATTCAGTGCAATATATATTTTAGGTAGTAGTTGTTTGATAAGTACATCTTCTTGGCGAGATGGGCAGAAATTAGTAAAGAAGATTCTGGGACCTCCACCCAAGATGGAGCAAAAGGAGCGAAGACCCACATCAAGTGACAGAAGTGGAAGAGAAAGAGTGGCTAAATTTGGTGAGAGGATATAGTTAAAATTGTTTCAAAAACCAAGGTTACCTGTTTACATACTTAGATGGTGTAAATGTGCTGGAGAATACTTACTGTAGCTCAAAAAAGCAGAAATGTTCTGTTGAACTTGGATAGGTCTAGAGAAAAGTTATTTTTCTCAGAGCTGTAGTCAGTCATAGCTAAATTTGTTTTATGACCCAGGACTCTCTTAAATTTAACTTTCAAATTTTTTTTTTCTTATTTAAGTACCTTGACTGCTATTTAAAGTAGGTGTGAGGGTGTTTCAGGAGAGTTTTCAGTGGATAAAGTACTCACTGTGCAAGCACGGGGGCCCAGAGTTCAGATCCCCAGTACCCACCTGTAATTCCTAGCTCAGAAGGGGCTTCCCAGAGGAAGCTGGCTGGCAGGACTAGCTGTATAAGTGAGCTCTGAGTATGGTCTTGATACTGAGAGACCCTGCCTCAGTGAATGAGGCGGAAGAGCGATCATTTCTGATGTCAACCCTGGCTTTCACATGCACATGCCTCCCTCCCAGTGCACGCATCTCCACATACATACATATATGCCCACACATACAAGCATACACATACAAGATACACAATACACAGAGAAGGAAAACATAACTAGTTATGTTTTCCATAAATGCTAACTTTGAGAAATGAAATACAAAATCTTCAGAGCCAGTTTTACTTTTCAGCAGTGAAATTTCCCCCTGTTAATTTAGTTCCTGGGGTCCATTAAGCAAGAAATATAATAAACTCTGATTTAATATATTACAGTCAGTATGAACATTGTATTTTTCTTTATTTCTTTCATCTTGCACATGAACTCATGCATATTCTCAGTCTAAAACTAAGCCTTGTCAGCAAATAGTAGATAATAAAATGGTTGTTTGCATATGTAATGTGTTTATTGTGCTCTGACATTCATTAGAGAGTCAGAGGCTCAGCTGTTAGCCAGCAGATAGTGCTTTCTAGGAAGTAGGCAGGTCTTTAATATCTAGAACTTTATACCATAGACCACAATCCCTGGATACTTTAAAGAATATATTTATCCTAGTAGAAGGGAACATTATGTATTTCTTATGCTTCTCACTGAGGATTTTTCTTTTTCTCTTAAAAATGGGTAAAATACCAAATAGTCTTTTGAAATATTTTTGAGATTTGTTTTACAGATATTACTAAGATGTGATATATAGGAGGTCAATTTTAATCTTTTTCTATCAATAGTAATCTAAACTTTCAGAAATTCTCTGGTAAACTCATCTAAATATGGTGTCATTTAATTGCAACATGAGTCAGTATTGTATGAAATTTTTAGAGAAAAAAAAATCCAATATTTTCAGTGCCTTTATTGTTGTGTTTGGTACAGCTTGATTTTTTCTTTTTAAAAACTTGGTTATTTTACTTGTATAAGTGTTTGGTCTGCATATGTGTCTGCACACCACATGTGTGCCTTATCTCAGAAATGGATGTCGGATCACCTGAAACTGTAGTTACAGACAGTTGTGAGCTGCCATGTGTGTGCTGAGAATCAAGCCCCAATCTTCTGGATGGGCAGATATTTCTCTTAGCCACTGAAGCTTCTCTCCAGAACCAAGTTCGATCTTTTTCAAAGCACTTAAAATGATGCCTTTCCTAAAGATTTCTAAGGAGATTTCCTGGTCAGATTTTGTTGTAGCTTGAAGGCAGGGTCTTACAGAGCCTCCTGAGTGTTGTGTTTACATTTGCCTGGCACCATACCTGGATCTCTCCTCTTCCTCTTCCTCTTCCTCCTCTTCTTTTTCAATTCAGATGGTTTCTAAAATGCTAACTTTTTTTGAAAAAAATGTTTGAAAAGAGAAAAAAATAAATATGCATATGTAATATAAATGGTAATGTTACATATTCCTATCAATTATAATATTTGTCTTTTTTGCAGAAATACTAAAAGATGTATTATAAAAAGAGTATAGTTTATATGAAGCTCTTCCTGATATAAAAGGGAGTTTACCCTTACAACATTCTTTGGACTGTTATAGGATATTTGAATCCGTGTTTAAAATAAGGAAAAATGCCTTAATTTTCTTATTCGTGCTGTACGTCTTAGGAGTGAATCTGGAGTTTTAGTGTAACTAGTAGTCTGTGCGTTGCAGGGGGCCATATTGGAAGGGCAGAATCGGACCCCAAGTTGGATGTTTCACATAAACAGCTTTCGCGAAGCTCAGAACGTACAAGAAGTAGAGCTTGGTCTGAAAATAATATAGTGAAATCAGCTCTACCCCTGCCAGACAATAAGCAGGAGGAAAATACTGCCTTAAACAAGGATTTTCTGCCAGTAGAAATTCGTGGGATTCTTGATGATTTAGAGCTAGATTCTTCAGCTCAAACTATGAGGCAAGAGGTTGGAGAGGCACAGAATCAGAAGTCACCGGCCCCTGTACAAGTGCCTCGGAGTCACAGCCCTGTGAAAAGAAAGCCTGACAAAATCACAGCGAATGAGGAGCCACCTGTGATTTCCAAGAAGCGCCACTATGACACAGATGAGGTGCGACAGTACATTGTTAGACAGCAGGAGGAGAGGAGGAGGAGGCAACACGAAGAGAAGAAGGCTCAGAAGGAGGCTACGGAGCAGAAGAACAAACGATTACAGGAGCTCTACCGGAGACAGAGAGAAGCCTTCACTAAAGCAAAATCTGTGCCTCCTCCTGATCCATCGGCCTCTAGACGGCTACAGGAAACTTACTCCAAATTGCTACTAGAAAAGACTTTGCTTGAAGAGCCAGCCCGTCAGCATGGTCCACAGGAAACACAGGTACTAGTAGTTCTGGGAGCACAGGGTGGGGTGGTCATGGTGAAGAAAGGCTTGCTTCCTGTAGAGAACTATTGAAGAATTATCCTACCTAGGACTTAGATGTGCTCAGATAGTTACAGGCAACAATCAAGACCTTGCATAATATTTATTACATGCAAAGAGAAATGAGGAAATGCAGAAAGTTAAAGCTGAAGAGCTTACAATATTGGTCACTACTGATCTCTTCTGTCCTGCTCTATTTCTGCTTTGTTTTCATTGTAGTACTGAGCAGGAGAGCTAGTACGTAGTGCACCACCACATTACGTTAATGAGGTAATTAGGTTTGGGTTTAGTATTGAAGTGAGGACATACTCTTGTGCTGGTGTTTTAAAGACGGATAATTGAGTGTGTTTCAGGCATTGCAACTGTTTTAAAAGCTTTACTTACAGGTTTAAACATTAGTAAACACAGCCTCAAAAAGGTTATTTATATTCTTTTTACTTAAGAGATGAAAAAAACTTGAGGTTTATAAAGGATACTATTTTATCTTAATCATGTTGCTAATATTTATGTCTATTTTTTGTCTGTTGCTGTGATAAAATACACTGATAAAAGCAATGTAAGGAAGAAAGTATTTTTTTCTGATTTTTACTTTAAGGGACTAGTTTATCATGGAAAGGAAATCAGGGTTCCAGGAGCTTGAAGCAGCTGGTCATATCACATTCCTAATCAGAAAGCAAACAGTAATGGACACATGCTGCAGCTAAGCTGGCTTTCTTCATTTAAGTAGTCCAGGGTTCTACCCAGGGAATGGTGCCACCCACAGTGGACTGGCCTTCCTACTTCATTTCACATAGTCAAGATACCTAGAGGACCATGTTCCAGATGATTCTAAATTCTGTTAACAGCTGTTACCAACCATTGCAATGTCCTTGTTAGATTTTAGATGGATGAGGTTTTGCCATTAGTTGTAGTGGTTGTTTTTATTTGGTTTTATGTCGTGCCAGGATTGAACCCACAACCTGATATGATATAAGTAAACACTCATATAATGGTATTTTTAAAGGCAAACTAAATATAAAGTGATTTTATTTGAGGGAGAAAAAGCCTCTGTTTTATGACTTAAGTTAAAGGGACTTGGTAAGTTTCTTATGTGCTACTTGAAGACGTCTTTGTGATCAGAATCAGATATATTTGATGCTCTTTTCTCTTAGGCCAGACCTGGGTATCAACCATCTGGAGAATCTGATAAAGAAAACAAAATACAGGAACGTCCACCAAGTGCGTCTTCCAGTAGTGACCTGTCCCTGTCAGAACCTCCACAACCTCTTGCAAGGTAAAAAAAATAAATAAAAAGAGAGAATGAAAGATGACTAAGGTTCTTTCTTTTAATGAGAAGACATTTCACATTTGGTGAATGTCTTCAACTAATACCTGAACATGGTGTACAGATGTATTCGCTGTGCTCCACACTGGGTTTTCCTGTCCTTTAATCCAGGTCCAATGTCAGTTCCTTATGTAGATGGTAGCACTCTTACTCCCTCTAAGCCTAACATAAAGTTTTTAGATGGGTAAGTCACAGTGAAAGACGTAGACGGCTCTAAATTATACTTTGTAATAATAACCATTGGGGAAGAAAAAAGATTTGAAACTCTTTGAGACTGCACAGATGCCAGTCAGGTCTCTTTCCAGTTTGAAGTTAATACACATGGTCCTTTTTCAAACATTGATAACATTTACATTGTTTTCTACATTTATTTATTTTCTGCTTATGAGTGTTTTGCCTGCATGTATGTATATACACCATGTAACTGGAGTTATTGATGGTTATGAGCCACTGTGTGGGTACTGGAATCAAACCCGAGTCCTCTACAAGAGCAAGAAGTGCCTTTTGTCTTTTTTCCTTTTTAAATATTTTTAATTTCAATTACACATGTATGTGTGTGAATAGGTATCTGCCAGTGCAGGTGTCTGCAGAGATGTCAGTCTCTTATAAGCTGCTTGATACGGATGCTGAGAATTGAACCTGGGTCCTCTGGAAAAGCAACAAGTACTTTTAATCTCAGAGCCATCTCTCTAGCCCCCAGTGGTATTGGTGACATTTATTGTTTCTTAGTTTCTAGGCCTGGAGCTGATTGAATTCTTTTGGTAAAAAACATTGGGTGTTGTTTGGTTTATTTGCTTTGTAGTACTAGCATGAAGCCCAGTGCCTTGTGCCTTTTAGGCATGTGATTTACCACAGAGGCACATCAGTAGACCTAAGCACTTTGTTATCATGTTCCACAGAGGAGATAATTGAAGTCTAGACTTTAATTAAACTTTCTCAAAGTCAAAACATTACTTTTGGAAGTGGGTTTGAACATAGGCAAGTGACTTTAAAAGCCAGTACTTTTGACCAGTGTATGTACTTACTACTAATAAGAGAAATGCATGATTTGTTTAATGTCCTAAATATATTTTAAATATAAATCATATTTTTATTTATTTTTAAATTTTTATTATGTTCATTTTTATTATAAATACTTTTGTTTAAATAATACTGTCCATGTAATCATTGTTAGACTTCCTGTGCTGGTGTCATGTTGTTTTGCCTTTCCCTGAGTTTCTGATTCTAGATAATGTTATGAAACAGCACAAGTTTGTTGTTACTTTGCATCAGTTCCTCCACTTCTTCTTTTCTTTTCTTCCCTTTTTCCCTTTTTTAAAATTTAGATTTTGTTGTTGTTGTTGTTGTTGTTGTTCAAAACTCTACATTTTAGCCAGAAGGTGGTGACATACTCTTTTAATCCCAGCACTCAGGAACTAGAAGCAGGTGGATCTCTGAGTTCAAGGCCAGCCTGATCTATAATAGAGCAAGTTAAAAAAAAAAAAACCAACCAACCAAAACAAACAAACAAACAAAATAACCCAAACAAACCAAAAACCAAACAAGAAGAAACTGTACATTTTAATGAAGTACTATGTATCACACACTCATGCACGTGTTTGTGTGTATGTGTGTGTGTGTGTGTGTGTGTGTGTGTGTTTAGCACATATAACAGGGCACACATGTTGTGTATTTAGTTCCTCCCATCTTTACTTGAGTTCTCCAGGCTTGAACGCCGGATGCCTTTACCTGCTGAGCTGTTTGGTGGGCTCCAATATTTAGCAATCTATCTTAGGATTCCATTGCTGTGAAGAGACTCATGGCAACCCTTATAAAGGAAAACATTTAAGTGGGGCTGGCTTAGGTTTCAGAGATTTAGTCCATTATCGTCAAGGTGTAAAGCATGGGGGCACACAGACAGACATGGTGCTGGAGAGGGAGCTGAGAGTTTTACATCTAGATTGGCAGGCAGCAGGAAGAGAGAGTGACACTGGGCCTGGCTTTAGCATCTGAGACCTCAAAGCTTACCCACAGTAACACAGTTCCTCTGACAATGCCACACCTCCTAATAGACTCACTCCCTAGGGACCTATGGGTGCTATTTTCATTCAAACCACTGTACAATCTTAAGTATTTCTGCTTTAAGTAATACTATTTTTAAAGGGCTGGATAGAGGTATTGTTCTAGGGAAGCTTGTCAGTAGAGTTGTAAGTGGCCATTTGAAAAAATAAGGCTCTTATTGGAAGAGAGTTTGCAAAACAGTACAAATGGTGAAAAACCATTTTTGTGCAAATACCACCACAAAACCACAACTTATACGTAGATAAATGTTAAGATGATTTAATGGTAAACAAATACCAAAGATAACAATGGCTTTTTTTTTCCCCTCTGAGTAATCTCTCACTCTTAGCCCTTTTGCCTTTTTTTCTGGAATTGTATGTATATTATTCTTATAATCAGAGAACTTCTTTACCCCCCTTTAAGTGATGGTTTTGACTGGGGATATAGGCCCACAATAGAATACTTGTCTGGCATGGGCAAAGCTCTGGAATCAATTACTAACATTGCCAAAAAGGAAAAATAATAATCATATGGCTCACTGTATTAACTAACACTGTGCTTTCTGTTCTCAGAAGAGACTTGATGGAGCCTGCATGGATGCAGCCTGACAGGTTGAGCCCTAGAGTTCATAGTTCTCAAGCACAGCCCCTTGTTGGAACAGCTGAAAATTTACTCTCCCATCTCTTGCATCTTGAGCATATAGGAATTTTGCACAAGGACTATGAATCTGTTTTTCCAGCCAGGAAGAGTCATAATAAGGCTTCAGGACCGTTAACTTTCACACCTCAACCATATCTGACCTCACAAGCTCCTCATCCAGATGCCTTGTTAAAACCTAGTACCAGCCAATATAAGAGTAAGCTGGATCGTATTGAAGCCCTGAAAGCAACAGCTGCTTCTCTGTCCAGTAGGATTGAAAGTGAAGCTAAGAAACTAGCTGGGGCCAGCATTAACTATGGGTCAGTGTGGAACGCTGAGTGTGATGTGAAGCTAGCACCTCAAGAGAATGGACCTTGGAGTAAAGCTATCAGTCCACCTGTGAAAGAAGACCTTGAAGATGCTTTCTCTGCCCGGATTCAGAAGATGCTGGGAACCTGTATATCTCATGCAACTTTTGATGATGAGCTTCCTGGGGTAGGCAGCCTTAGTGAATATAAAAAACTTCCTGAGATGATCAGACCCCAGAGTGCCATATCAAGCTTGAGAATGAAATCCCCTAGTCCTAAGCCAGGAGGGCTGCTGGCACAGTTGTGCAGGAGGCAGACAGATTCTTCTAGCTCTGACATACAAGCCTGTTCTCAAGAAAGAGCCAAAAGGTCTCTTTGTTCCAGCATAGACTCAGTCAGTGAAGGGCCTCTTCTTAGTGAAGGCAGTCTGTCTGAGGAAGAAGGACACCGGGATGCACGGCCCCTTTTGAGGGTAGCGGAAATCTTAAAGGAAAAAGAATTCTGTGCTGGAGAGAGAAATTCTTATGAACCCATCAAAGAGTTTCAGAAAGAAGCTGAGAAATTCTTGCCACTTTTTGGGCACATAGGTGGTACTCAAAGCAAAGGACCATGGGAAGAACTGGCAAAGGGAAGTCCACACAGTGTCATTAATATTTTTACCAAGTCATATCAGTTATATGGAAAAGGTGAGAAAAATAAAGACTTATACTATATTTAGACAATTATTTCATAATTTTATTATTATTTTTTTGTTGTTTTTCGGGACAGGGTTTCTCTGTGTAGCCCTGGCTGTCCTGGAACTCACTCTGTAGACCAGGCTGGCCTTGAACTCAGAAATCCACCTGCCTCTGCCTCCTGAGTGCTGGGATTAAAGGCATGCGCCACCACTGCCCGGCTTCATAATTTTCTTGTATATGTTATTGCTCTCTTTTGTTTAGCTACTTTATTTATATCAGTGGTTGCCTTAGTTAGTCTTTGTTGTCAACTTGACATAAACTGGGGTCCGTTGGGAAGAGTGGGCCTATTTTGAGTATTCACCTATACTACACTGGCCTGTGGGCTTGCCTGTGAGGCATCGTCTTGTTTTACTGGTTGAAATGAAAGGCCCAGCCCACTGTAGGTGGTACCCGCCTATGTGGGTAGGCCTAGGCTGTATTAAAAAACTTAAAACTAGCTGAACTTGAGCCTGTGAGCAGTAGAGCCAGCAGTAAGAGGCTTTCCTCTGTGGTTCTTGTCTCTGCTCCTGCTTGAGCTCCTCCCACATGTTTCTCAGCTATGAACTGGGACCTGGAAATAGAAGGTAAAGTAAATCCTTTCCTCTTTAAGCTGTTTCTGGCTATGCTATCATAGCAACAGAAAGCAAACAAGAACAGCTGTCACTGTAGGTTTCTTTTTGATTCTAATGCTCTTTCATTTTCTTCTGTTGAAAGCAAAGTACTTAAATTTTATTATTTTAATATTATCTTATTCATGTGTATGGGTGGTTTGCCTGCACATTTGTTTTGTGTGTGCCTGATACTAGTAGAGGCCAGTAGAGGGTGTTGAACCTTCTTGGACTGAAGTTTCAGGTGATTGTGAGGTGTCCTGTGAGGGCAATTCCTCTGGAGGAGTGCCACTGGTCTTAACTGCTGAGCCATCACTCCCTCTTGACATTCCTATTTTTCAATAAGAATTTGTTTCACTCTTAAATTCTTACATTAGATCTTCATTAAAATATTATACCTATATTTAAATATTTGGAGATGAAATATGCGTTTGGAATTTGCTTCAAAATAGTCTGTAGGACCACAGTAGAAGAGAGGAATAGGTTGTTTAATTGAAACTGGCTTGTTTTTATATTGGTTGTTGTTGAAGCTAGTAATGGATACATTAATTATTTATTATCAGTTTTTTCCTAAAAAGAAGTGACGACAGCCAGACATAGTGGTGCAAGCCTTTAATCTCAGCACTAGGGATGCAGAGGCAGGAGGATCTCAGAGTTTGAGGCCAGGCTGATCTACAAAGCAAGTTCCAGGACAGCCAGGGCTACACAGAGAAACCCTGTCTTGGAAAAAAAAAAAACAAAAATAAACTATAAAAGCAAATGAAAGTATCCCTTGTTTATGTTAATGCCATGAAGTTGTAGGATGCTTTGCTTACAGTTTAAATTTTCTTCTGTTTTTAACCATACCTCAATTATTTTTTTATAGGGTTTGAAGACAGGGGGACACCGGCATCGCGGCCTTTGAATGCCACCACAGCCCCACTCAGCAGTGTTTCATATGAAGATGATTTTGTCTCCTCTCCAGGAAGTGCGACACTGACAGAAAAGAAATCTACTTTTGAATCTCAGTAAGAATTTGATAGCAAATATGAATACAAATGAGAGCTCTGGTCAGAATGAGAGTCACATCTTAATTGTTGGTACATATAAAGGCTGTATAATGGGCTGATCCTGAACTCTGGATCCAGACTATCTGAGTTGACTTGATAGTTCAGCTGAGTGCTTATTTGGTGAAAATAGTCACACCTGCTTGCCTCACAGAGTTGTTACAATTGTTCAGTGAAATGCACATCTTTTCTTTTTCTTTGAGATATGATCTCATATAGCCAAGGATGACTTTAAACTCTTGATCCTCCTGCCTCCAATTCTCAAGTGTTCTGGGATTACCTGCCACACCTGGTGAGTGGAACATAGAATACTTAAAACAGGATCTGGTACGTAAAAAAGAAAGTACAGATTATAAGTCAGTCTGTGAGTCCCCAACAGAGGATAGCACTGGGAAATGGTCTTCAACCTATTAATGTAAGAATATAAAAGATTGTTTCCTGTGGTAGATTGAGGAAAATCAGGTAGACATTTAACTTTATGATCCTAATAGTACTTAAAAAAAACAAAAACAAAAAAACAGTCAAGAAAACACCTGAAGGTTTGGTATACACTAAATATCTAAGCTTTGAAAAAATTGATTATAACAACTGATGATTATTGGGGCCTTAATGTGCAAGATGCTGAAAGGCTGGACTTTGCCTATATAACTCACTTTTGTAATAGTCTGATTTGGGAAGGATGATTGATTCTTAGAATACTAGTTTTAGACAGGAAATTGAAGAACAGAAGTTAAATTGTACAAAATCACAAAACAAATTTGACTTTTCTAGTGTTTCTTCCCTAAATTATATTACCATGTAAATTTATCATTCTCCATATTCAGTATCTTTTTTATACCCCTGTGAAATTATGAAATAATCTCATAGAAATTAGTTCTGCTAACTTTCTACTAGCTGGAATAGTATGAATACTCATAAAAGTATAGTAGGAAAATTGTAGTTTAAATTTTGAGCCTAAAGAGAAGATTATATTTTTAAATTAAGGTTGTTAAGGATTTAATTAATATTATCAACAAATATGATTTAATGCATTTTACTATTAGGTAAAAATAAAATATATTAAAATTATTCTTCTGTATGAGATTATCAGAGGAAAAATAATTATGCTGTATAAAAGTGTAAGTTAAGTCTGAGTAGAAATTGGGGCCACAGTTTCCCATTGTCAACTTTGTATTTTTCTCATACATGTCTGAAACATTTGTTTTTTTCCATTTTTAAGCTAGGGCTTATGTAGCAAAGGTTAGCCTTGAACTCCTTTTTTTTTTCCCCACTTAATAAAAGACAGTTTATACGTTCCTTTGAATTACGTATCCATAAAACTTTAAACATACAAATTGCATTCCCAAACCTCAAAAAATAACTTTATGTGAATTAAATACAGACATATGTCAATTTTGAATCAAAATCACTTAAAAATATTGTTTTAAATCACAACAAATCATATCTTACAAGAAAAGAAACAACAAACTATTATATACAATTGTTAAAGTCTCAAACCTGAATCTTGGTGCAGGTATCACAACTCACTTAAGCAAGGCTGTTCATAGACGCTTCGATAGGATATTTAGTATCAGGTTGTTAAACAAAGCAAGGCTGTTCACAGACGCTTCGGTAGGATATTTAGTATCAGGTTGTTAGACAGACGGGGGGTTTAAAGGGAAAATGCTGAAACAACCAAAAGCTAGAATTATAGTTATTCTTGAAAAAAAAAAACCTCCCACTTTCAAGTATGTGTCTAAAGTTGTAAATGACAGGATACTCTCCATGAAAGTCAGGTATGTATTTGGTAAAGCAAGGCACATGGACCAGACTGTGATACGGGTGCATTTTCTTTGGTCCTAGAACTTCTTTAAGTATCTTGAAGATCTTGATATGACTTTTAATATAATTACTTTTTATAAATCCCATGTAAAGATATATCTAAGTAATCAAATATTCTACAATGAATGTTTAAATAGAATGAGTGGCACTAAAGCCTTTCTTTAAAAACTAAATAAAACAAAACACAAATAGGGGAGGGGGCACACGCCTTTAAACCCAGCACTCTGAAGGCAGAGGCAGGCGGATCTCTGTGAGTTCCAGGCCAGCCTGGTCTACACAGTAAGTTCCAGGGCAGCCAGGGCAGCATAGTTAAGATGCTGCCTCAAAAAGACAACAAAGCAAAACAAAAACACTTCAGTTGAATGACAGTATAATGACAGTTTTGAAGTCTAGTAACTTGATTTGTAAGAATAGTATTCTATTTTAGGGTCCAGAGCAGAATGTCGATTTCCTTTTGGAATTTCTTAATAGACTCTGGTTTAAACATCAAGCTGCCTTTTCTTCGTATGCAATTCTGTGTCTCTCCATAGAAATTGATGTAAACATTTCAGTTCTGCATCTCTAACCGCCATGCTCTATTGTAAAGGTGACTTACAACGTGAAAACCACTCAGTAAAGAGCTGCCGTCTGCACGGAGGGCCCGCCTTGGCATCAGGCTTCCATGCAGCTCTCAGCTGACACTTCTCCAGGAATTCACATGTTCTTTTAGTAAAAGTAGCTGAGAAATAACACGTACACCTTTAAAAGCATAAAATTTAAATAATCAAATAGTTATTATAAAAGCATGACACAATAACACCTTTGAATGTCATCAAAATATAAACCACATTACACAAAATTTCAACATCAATATATATGACCCAGTTAGATTACAAGCCCATTTCCCCCCAAATGATGTTATTTCCTTATAAATTTTTAGGCTATACATTTAGCTCAGTTACTTTTTAACTGACTAGAAAGGAAAAATATAATCATACATAAAGATTCTCAGACACCTAAAATGTATTATAATTTTAACAATCTTAGTATCCAGTTCTTTGTACATGTTCCTTCTGTAGGCTAAGGCAGGGCAGGCTAGATCTAAGCAGCCATTAATTTGAATCCACACTGTATTAACACACATGAATCTGTCCTCCTGAATTTTGTATATTTGCAAGATCTGGGGTGCACTTAGTCATAGGTCCTAGCATGAGCTTGAATGCTGCGGTGGCCTCACACCATGCTCAGAACAGAGTGATTCAGTCTCTAAAAGGCAGCCACTGAAAGCCATAAACCTGGCATTCAGAAAGCCTGCTATCACTTTATCCTCATTGGTGCAATGGCATTAAATATTCTGTCATTTTAAGCACTTTGAAACACTGAATGGAATTGGTTAGCCATGTTCACTGATGAAAGTACATTTGCTTTGGCAAAAATCAAATAGCCAATCCAAGGTGGCCAAGCCTTGGGCTTCTGATCTTCCTATTTTCACCTCCTCATTTATGGTGTTCTGTAGACCAAGCCCAGGGCTGTATGCATGCAAGGCAGACATTGCCAACTGAGCTATAGCTCTAGGCCTGAAACATTTTATTTGGTTTCACTTCAATAAATAATTCATCTGAGATTCTTTTTCTGAGTAATAAACTGAGCCATAGAGAACCTTTTAAAATTGATAAATTACACTAGCTGTTGG
The DNA here is from genome assembly GCA_019843965.1 of Rhynchomys soricoides. NCBI lineage: Eukaryota > Metazoa > Chordata > Mammalia > Rodentia > Muridae > Rhynchomys > Rhynchomys soricoides. Next base: position 14,240,679 of record JADRCH010000010.1, read on the forward strand.
ACATATCTGCCCCTATTTAGTTTGAGTACCTTTTGTTATAAGTTTGTTTTGTTTTTGTTTTTTGTTTTGTAAGCTTTGCTTTGGCATCTGATCTATGTACTCAGAGCTCCTTTGAAACAGAATTTGTGATTTTTTTCACTTTTGATTTTTTATTTTATTTTGTTAATTTGTATTACTTTCTCCTCGACAGAATTGATGGTAGCAACTTAGGCATCCAGGAGGACCATTCTAGCAGAAAGTTTGCCTATGACCTTTCCTCTATGGATGCCGCCTCACAGCATTCCTCAGGAGCTCACTCTGCTGTATCAACTCGTTCATCTGCTTCTAAAGGAAAGAAAGGAAAAAAGGAAAAGATGGACTGTAAGTAGAATTCCACCTGAAGACTTCCTCTCTTCTTAATGGTTTTGAGGTAGTGACCTAAAGTTATAGTTTGGTTCTTTAGTTAGGAGATGAATTTGTGAATTACATTTAATTAGCTTTCACATTTGTGAAATATCTTTAATATATTTTGCTATATAACATCAAACTTTTTAGTATAAATCTTTCTATATAGACAAAATACCTAATTAAAAATTTAGGAACTATGGATACTCATTCAAGAAATAGAAATCAGGGCCAGCAAACTATGGAGATGGCTTAGTGTGTAAAAGCAATGGCTGCTCAATCCTGACACATGAGCTTGATCCCTGGAACCCATGTAAATGTGACTGGAGAGGACACATAGTCGTCCTGTGGCCTCTGTGTATGAGCTCTGGCACTCTTCTAAGTGTGCAGTTGGCTCTCCCACACAGAAATAAATAAAATAAAAATTTTAAAAAGTATAAGTCATACATAATCCATTTGTTCAGAGGCAGCTACTATTATTGTTTTTGATGACTTTTTCAAATATATACATGAAGCCACACCTTTATTTTGAAAAGAAATACAAATGATACTGCTTTGCAACTGCTTAAAAAAGAAAAGCAACTTGGTAGTATATCATATACGTTTCTATGATTGATACACCTGTTGATGTGTACAGTTCTGCTCTGTTAAAAACAAAACATTGTGTGGGCATGTATGTATATCTGTGGAGATCAGTGGACAACTGTGGGTTTAGTTCTCCCTCCACCCTGAGACAGACTGTGAGTACGAGAAGCTTCTGAGACTCTCTCCTTCCACCTCACTGTTTAAGTGCTGGGATTGCAGAGACGTGCTTCTAGGCTTGGTCTTATGTGGGCTTAGGGGAGCCCAGCGTTCTTGGTTGGGCAGCAAGTATTTTATCCACTAAGCAACCTCTCCAGTCCCATATTTATTCTGTAGACCTACAGGTAGGGAGATGCAGAGATCATGCAAAAGCTTCTTAAGCTCACATAATGGTTTCAAGCTTGGGAGTGATTTTTCTTTGAGATAGATACACACACACACACACACACACACACACACTTTCCTAATTGAAAAGATAAACTGTGCTTATTGAATTGAAAAATGTGAGGTGGGATAGGAATATGAGAAGAAACTAACTGGTCAGACAGGAAATTATATTCAAAAGAAAATTTAATTGCCTGTAATTTCTAGTGTAAAGATGATAGTGCTAACATTTTACAATTTTATTTTGGTAAAATAATACACACATAGCCAGATATAGTGAGGCACCCCTTTAATCTTAACACTGGGGAAGCAGGAGCAGTCTGATCTCTGTGAGCCAGACTGGTCTATATAGTGAGTTCCAGGACAGCCAGGTCTATATAGTGAAGGCCTTGTCTCAGAAAAATCAAAGTAATAATAATAATGATGCATAGGCTTTTTGATAAGCCTTTTTCAAAAGCTCCAGCTTTTATCAGGCTCAGTTGGTAGATATATGTCCTTGCCTAGCATATACAAAGGCCTGTATTTGATCCCCACATTACAAAGTACGTGGTATGATGCTGCATTCCTGTAATGCCAGTACTCAGGAGGTAAAGACAGGAAGATTAGAGGTTTATGGTCTTCCTCAGCTGCATAGCGAGGTGAGGCCAGCATGAGCTACATGAGGTACCATCTTGAAGACAAAACAAGTCATTTAAATCATTTTTAAGTTCAGTGACATTAAGTCCACATTTGTATCATTGGGACCATCACCACTATCATCTCCACTCTTCACTCCACAGCGACTGACAGCCACGGCTTCTATAAGTTTAACTAGTCTCTACTTCACACAAGTAGAATAATGGACTCTGGAATTACAGACATGTGCCATAATGCCTATTTTCTTAAATGGAGGCAGAAAAATGAACTGCTTTATTTTTGATATGAAAAATAAGTTTAAAATATAAATTAATTTTAAATACTCTGATCTGTAATTTATTTTACTAAAAAAATGTTATCAGCTATCTCAGTAAGTCTAATGTTGAAAATTTGCTTACAAAAATGTCCTTTCCAGGGTTGGATTCATTCACTGGAAATGCTCAGAGCACATTTATTGATGAGGAAAAAGTACCGTCAGACTCAGAACGTGGTTCCCATCAAGGAAGGAAACTTGGGACTGGCAGCAAACTTGCTGTTAGAGACTATGAGCAGACTCTGGATGCTGAGAGCACATTGGAAGAACTTTCTGGGCATTCTGTGAGGTAAAGCAGTATATTCTTTATGCTGTCCTTTGTATGTAGTCGAAGTTAATATATTGTTGTTCAGGGAATTTGGTAAATTTCAGCTTGGCAGTTCCCTGTGCATGTTTGAGCTGGTATAGGTCGTTTACTTTCTGAAGGACTCTGTAACTTAGTTCATAGCTATATACTTTGTTTTGGCATGTGGACATTCCTCATTGCAAGTATCAAAACATCTCTAGTAATTATTTGCCTCAAGCACAGCCCTTTTTCTCTCCTGACATCATTGTCATATTGTTCTTGGCTCAATCTTTTATCTAAGCATTTGCCTTTCTTGAGGTTCATGAGGTGAGCTACCCCACAGAGAAATGCTTAATAGCTGAGTCCTACTGGAGTGTGTCCATTGGCGCACCAGAGTCCCACATTTCTACAAATTGTTTCTCAACTCTGTTCTTCCACTGTAAACACAACTGCTCAGTGTCCTTTTCACCTCACTGTTGAAATGATCTCTTCTTCTAAGTGGTTTTCTCCTGTCTAGGTAAGACCACTCAAACATACTATGAAGTATCACCCTCACACTGACCATGGGATTTGTATACCTGTATTTTTCATTCTTTTAAAAATGTTTTAAAGTTTTGGTTGTATGTGTGTGAGTGAGTGTGGACATTTGTGGTTTACTGTCCGTATGAGGAGGTGAAAGGTCAGTTTCAGGAGGAGTCAGTTCTTTCCTTCCTCTCTGTTGAGGTGGTCTCTCTCTTGTTTGTGCCCATGCTCGTTCTGTTACAACATTGAACTCCAAGCTAGCTGGCCCTTGAGCTTCCCATGGTTCTGCTGTCTCTGTCTTTCATCTCACTATAAGAGTGTGTGCCTGCCACTGCAGCCAGCAGGGGTGGGTTGGTTGGTTATTTATTTATTTATTTATTTATTTATTTATATCCCAGCCATTGCCCCTCCTCCCAGTTCCCCTCCCACAGTTCCTCATCCCATTCATCTTCCACCTTGCCTCCAAGAAGATGCTGCTCCTCCTCCAAACCTCACCCTTCCCTTCCACTGAGGCCAGACCAGGCACACCTCTGCTGTATATGTGCCAGAGGCCTCGGACTGGCCTGTGTATGCTGTCTGATTGGTCTCTGGGAGCTCACTGGGGTCAGTTCCTTCAATCCTTCTAATTCAGTTATAGGGATCCCTGACTTCAGTCTAATGGTTAGGTCTAAGTATCTGCATCTGTCTCAGCCGGCTGCTGGTAGGGCCTCTTAGAGGATAGCCATGCTAGGCTTCTGTCTGTAAGCACATCATAACATCAGTAATAGTGTCAGACCTCGGTGCTGCCCCTCCCCCATGAGATGGATCCCAAGTTGTGCTGGCCATTGAACCCTCTTTCCCTTAGTCTCTTCTCCATTTTTTGTCCCTGCAGTTCTTTTAGACAGGAATAATTCTGGTCAAAAATTTTAACTGTGGGTTGGTAACCCTGTCCCTCCACTTGAGGCCCTGTCTATCTACTGGAAGTGGACTCTCCCCATTGTTGGGCATTTTGGCTAAGGTCATCCCCACTTGAGTCCTGAGTCTCTCACCTCCCAGGTCTCTTGTACTTTCTAGAGGGTCCCCCCCCATCTTCCACACCCTGAGGCTTCATATTTCCATTTGTGCACCTGGACCTTTGGGATTCTCTCCAGTCCCCACCCCATAACTGTTCCTCTTTTCCACCCCTCCTCCTCTCTCCCACTCAGGTCCTTTCCTCCCTCTGCTTCCTGTGATTGTTTTCTTTCTCCTTCTAAATGTGATTGAAGCATCCTCACTTGGGCCTTTCTGTCTGTAGGTTGTATCCTAGGTACTCTGTACTTTTGGGCTAATATCCACATATCATTGTATGCCATGCATGTCCTTTTGGATCTGGGTTAAACTTACTCAGGTTGATATTTTCTAGTTCCATCCATTTGCCTGCAAAATTCATGATGTCCTTGTTTTTAATAGCTGAATAGTATTCCATTGTGTAAATGAGCCACATTTTCTGTATCCATTCTTCAGTTGAGGGACATCTGGGTTGTTTCCAGCTACTGGCTTACAAATAAGGCTACTATGAATGTGGCCATCTTACCAAAGGCAATCTACAGATTCAATGCAATCACCATCAAAAGTCTAACACAATTCTTCACAGACATGGAAAGAGCAATTCTCAACTTCATATGGAAAAACAAAAAATCCAGGATATCCAAAACCAATTCTCAACAATGAAAGATCTTCTGGGGGAATCACCATCCCTGACTTCAAGCTATACTACAAAGTAATAGTGATAAAGACTGCATGGTATTGATACTGAGACAGACAGGTCGAGAAATGAAATAGAATTGAAGACCCAGAAATAAACCCACACACCTATGGATACTTGATCTTTGACAAAGAAGCCAAAAACATACAGTGGAAAAAAGAAAGCATCTTCAAAAAATGGTGGTAGTCGAACCGGTGGTCTGTATGTAGAAGAATGGAAATAGATCTGTCTTTATCACCTTGGACATAGCTCAAGTACAGTGGATCAAGGATCTCAACATAAAACCAAATACACTGAATCTAATAGAAGAGAAAGTGGGGAAGAGCCTTGAATGTGTTGGCACAGGGGAAAATTTCCTGAACAGAACATCAGTGGATCAGGCTCTAAGATCAATAATTGATAAATGGGACCTCATGAAACTGAAGAGAATGTGGGAAAGAGCCTCAAACTCATTTGTGGAGCACTAGACCTTGCCAGGAAACTTGGTAAGGTGGAGCAGGTCTGAGTCCCCAGAAACTTGGGGTACGCCCCTGAGAGCATGTGTTACACTTCCCACATAAGGAAACGTGATTTCTAATGAGGTACCTAGAGGCCCTAAGGGCATTGCTAATAAACTCCAGCTCCCAGACATTCCTCCCTGCAAAGGGTATCTCTGGTCCACCCTGAGAAGTTGGTATGCATCTACTTTTCATGATGAACAACAGTTTGGAACCAAGGACTCTATCTTTCTTCTACCACCACCATGGGGAGCATGGAGAAAGCCTTCACCTATAGAACCGCAGTCTGTAGAAGGCCTCTCTGTGCTTCCAGACAACCGTCCACCACGCTAAAGACAATCGTCGATGAGCTAAGCTGCAGCTCTCAGCTCCAACCCTAGGGTAGGCACAGTCTTCAGCCTGCATTCTAGCTGTGACTAGATGTCCGGGGGTCAGGGAATACCAACTTCGGCTTTTCCACATCTCAGACTGCTTTTTCCCACCCCTGGAGTGGTGTCTCGGTGCTTCCTTGAAACCTAGCACCCACCATTTTGTTTCCCCCAACGGCTGTGCCCTGTGCTGTGGCAGAACACAGACCTACACTCATTGGCACAGGGGGAAATTTCCTGAACAGAACACCAATGGCTCAGGCTCTAGGATCAACAGTTGATAAATAGGACCTCATGAAACTGAAAAGCTTCTATAAGGCAAAAGACACTGTCAGTAGGACAAATCAGCAACCTACAGATTTGGAAAAGATCTTTACTAACCCTACATCTGACAGAGGGCTAATATCCAAAATATATAAAGAACTGAAGAAGTTAACCTCCAAAAAAACCCCAAATAACCCAATTTAAAAATGGGGTACAAAGCTAAACAGAATTCACAACAGACTGTTACAGGGTTAAAAAATTGGTGTGTATGGGTAGACATAAGTATTTGGAGATGAGAATATGAAAATAACTTTTTGCTGTGACCTTTGGTTTAACAGAGAAAATAAAGAATCATGGCTTTAAAGAAATTGAAACACTAAATGATATTTTACTTGAAACACATGTTTTAATATTTGTTTCTAATGTTTTTACATATAGTTACATTTTTATTAGTGTATAATGGCTGTCTCATAATATGCTTCATAATGGAGCGAATGAACTGTGTTGTATGCGACTTGTTCGGTGCTAGTTTAGTCAATAAGCTACTTCACTATTTCATTTAGGGACGGTTTACCTAGCTTGTTCAACGCTGTGTATCTAGCAACTAGAGAAGTGTTCATGCAATTCAGTCGAGCAGTGGCTTTGTTGAGTGAATGATTGCCTCCATCATAACTAGTATTGGTAAAGCTAATTCATGTTGGTAAAGAAAAAAATGTTTGTTGTTCTTACTGTTTAGCTGCTTCTTGGAGTAGTTTCTCTAATGTCTTTATGCAAAAAAACTTTTAGTGGCTCGTCAGACAAGGGACGATCTCAGAAGACTCCAACTTCTCCTCTATCTCCAAGTTCACAGAAACTGTTACAGTTTGATCTTCCTGGGACTTCTTTAGAAAGGTCTAAGTCCTCAGTCATAGTACCTCCAACTACAACTGGAGTGAAGTCCACTGTAGCTTTTACTGATGTGAATAAACCAGAGATGGCTTCAACACCAGGTAAGTAGATTCATGCAGATAGACGTTTGCAAGTAAAGGGTCAAGGTGTAGCTTGGCTAGTGAAGTGCTGTGCTAACCTGCGTTTACCGGACACCACATAAATCACATGTGGGATGCACACACCTCAGCCTAGGCCACTGAGCAAGTTAGAAAGTCAGCCTGGAGTACATGAAACCATACGTCAAAAGAGAGATAGAAACTAATAAGAAAAACAGCAAACTCAGTGATAGGGAGATGTTACTTCAAGTTTATATGATTGCTCTTTGAAGTATTAAACAAAAACTGTGTAAAAATTAAATATTCAAAATTAAATATTCGAAAGCATAAGTTCAACTGTGTTCATTTTTTTCCATGTTGCTGGCATTTAGTCAAAATTCATCCCTCAAATATTACTTTCCATCTCTAGGCATGTAATATGTATATATACATGCCCATAAGAGAAGAAAAGAGGTAACTATTAAAATACAATCTATTAGTAAGTTGCTGTCTTTAGTACAAAGAAAAAGTAGATTTGTTGTGTGCTCATAAAATAAGAGCTGGTATTGTTGTTTTGTGTAAACCTTTTGATTTAATGATGCTTCTGTCCCCCAGGTTCAAAGCGTTTCTCTCCTGCTGGCCTTCAGCATCGCATGGCTGCAGAACTCAGTTACCTGAGTGCCATTGAGGAGTCAGTGCGGCAGCTATCTGATGTGGAAAGAGTTAGGGGCATTTCACTCGCTCAGCAGGAGAGTGTATCTTTGGCTCAGATCATAAAGGTATTAGTTGAATTTTCTTAATTTTTTTCCCTGTGGTTTTCTTCTTTTCTTTGTGTTTAAAATGATCCTTAATGAGTTCTGTTTTTTAAAAAACAAAACAAAGCTTTCAAGCCAGGCATTATGGTGAATATCTTTAATGCCAGCATTCAGGAGGCAGAAGCAAGAGTATCTCTGTGAGTTCAAGACCAACATGGTCTATATAGCAAGTTCCAGAAGAGCTAAGACTACATACAGAGAAACCCTGTCTCAAACAGCAACGACAACAACAAACTTCCAAGGAGAATTAAAAATAGTCTGTATAGTACCTATAAATAACAGAAGAAAAACTATTACATGGATTACTAGAAAGAAACCGGAATCCTGATTTGGTAGTGCATGCTTGCAACCTTATCATTTGGGAAGCTGAGTCAGGAGGATCAGGAATTTAAAGTTAACTGGGGCTCTGTAACCAGACCCTTCCTCAAAGACCAAACCAAACAAACCAAAAAAATTGGCACCACCAAGAGAGTTGAGAATAGGGCTTGTGGTGGGAGAATGCTGTAGCACAGCTGCTCCCCTGCACATTCTTTGTTTTTCATGTTTTATTCTCTGTTTCAGTGACTGAAAACTAATGATTGAGTTAATGAAGATTAGTGATAACAGTCATCTGTTCTTTCCTGGAGGGATGGCTAGGTTTGTCTGGGTTGTTGTTTGGTGGTGGAGGTGATTTTTGTAATTGTTGTTCTTTTGTTATTATTTGTTAATATTTTTGTTTATTTAAAATGCATTTGTTTATTGTATGTGTATAGTCTCAGGAGGTCAGAGGACAACTCTTGGAAATCACTTATTCCACTATGTTGGTCTTGGAGATTGAATTCAGGTTGTAGGGCCTAGCAACAAGCTCCTTTACTTGTGTATGATCTTGCTGCCCCCACTTTATTTGATTTTTGATGTTTTATTTAAACTAAACAAACAAACCAACTAACCATTTCTGAGATCCAGATGTTTTATAAAACAAGGATAGTGTGCACCGTAACTCAGCACATCCAGAGGTTAACCAGTATTCTCCTTTGTGGAAGCACTAGAGCACCATTTTTATTTTATTTTACTTAGGTATTACATTCAACAAAAAAAAATGCAGATTTTAGGTGTGCAGTTTGGATTGATGTATATTCCTACAGCAACCATCTAATCAACTGAAAATCTCTCTCGTCCCAACTCTTGACCCACCCCACTTTCTGTTAATTCCCAGAGGGGTGTTCAGTCCCTTTTCTTATGCTATGGTTTATTTTTGTCTCTTCCAGAATTTTATCTATATTCATGTTTATTTCTAACTCTGTTGTATTTAGCTTATTTTAGTCAACGTAAAGCTAAGATTTATCTATGACATTGTATTTTTGCCTAGTAATAACCCGGTGATTTGTGAGTAGGTCCTAATTGTCCATGTATTTTTCTGTTGGTTGATATGCAAAATATTTTCATTTTTCTTGCATAAATACCCAGGATTATTGCTTGGGTCACATATAAGCATCTAAAACTTAGTGAAAATTTCTCATACTGTTTTCTAAAATGGTTTAACATTGATAATTGGCCTCATTGCAGTGGAAAGACCATGCTGACCGTGGATTTGCAATAAGCATTGAGTCTCACAGTCCTTTACAAAGTAGACATCAATCCCTTTTTAGGCTTCACGGGCCATATTGAAAACATCTAGGGACTTTCTACTGTCACAGTAACTGGATAACACTATTGTTACTTAGTCAAGGTAGGCAGGAATTCTGAACTCCCTTTACAATAGGGAACAGTTACATACACTCATGCATATGCCCACATACACACAGATTTTGTTTGTACTGTTTCCAGGCTATGTTATAATTTTGAAATCCCAAATCTGTTCATGGCATTATATAACTCCATGTACAGGCTAACCACCTATAGAAAACCATGCTGTTTATTTAGTACCATTCCAGAAGAGATGGAACACACACATACACGTACACACACGTACACACACACACACACACACACACACACACACACACTTTTAACCAAAAGGAGGCCTTTAGGGAGGCAACATTTTAAACGAAAATTGCCCCTTCAGAGGCAAAGTCAAGTGATGAGAAACAAGGCATTATGTTTGCAAATATAACTTTAGTAAAATCAAGGAGTCAGACGGTGTAGTTGTTGCTTTCTAGCCAGCTTTTGGTATTCTCATAAAATTTCTGTATAGAAATAGTGATACATGGTAGATGGCCACTAAGTCCTGCTTGTAAATGGTAAGGTGTCTGGTGACTTTAGCGTCTACTACCTTTCCTTTAGGCTCTAGTTGTTTGCCATCCATCATTTACTTAGAAAGAACATTGAGTTTAGTCTAGTTTGGTGGTTCATGTTTGCAATCCTAGCACTACAGGAAACTGAGACAGATTGCCTATTAGTTCGAGGCCAGCTTGATCCATAAAGGACCAATTTGAATTAAAAAGGAGGGAAGATAGGGAGCAAAGGAATGTGTTTACTGTAGCAACTGTATCAAGACATTTTAATGCTGAAGAATTAATATTTGATCACTTTAATTGAAAGGCACAGCAACAACGTCATGAAAGAGATTTGGCCTTATTGAAGTTAAAAGCTGAACAAGAGGCTCTGGAGTGTCAGAGACAGTTAGAAGAAACCCGGAACAAAACAGCTCAGGTAATCTGTTTTGTGGCAGATGTTGGTTTTTTAAACCTAAAACTTTAAAAAGTTCACTGTAGAACTCATTAAGCATATATGTGGTAATTTCATGACATTTAAGTTATGTAGCAACCCTTTGGCATAAGTAGTCAAGGCTCAGTCCCAGTTTAGAGAAGTGGCAACCAAGGTGCATAGTAGTTAATCACCCACAGACCCATCAACTATGAAATCCAGGTTATAGTCAAGTATATTTTTTATCAAGTATTTGGTCCATGAGACAAATTTGTAAGTTAAAATTAAGTTACACGAAGGAAGATCAACTCTAAGCGTTTTACTTATAGGTCCATGCAGAATCATTACAGCAAGTGGTTAAATCACAAAGAGAAGTGACTGAAGTCCTCCAGGAAGCCACTTGTAAAATAGCAGCTCAGCAATCAGAGGCTGCACGCCTCACCACAGATGCAGCTCGGCAGATCTGTGAGGTGAGAGCCACTGGATCCCTTCTCTCTTTCTTCTTCTGAGTCATCCTGAGTAACTAAGACCTTGCCGGTAATGGGTGTCTAACATTTATAAGATGCATACTTTGACTTAGTGACTCTGAGCAAAGCCCCACTAAGATCACATTATTTATTTACTTGTTTTGGGGGGTGGGCAGGTGAGTTTGAGTGTTGAAGTTATGGGACAACTTGAAGGAGATGCTTCTTTCCTGCAACCGTGTGGGTCTCAGAGACCAAACTCAGGTCCTCAGGCTTGGCAGCAGTGTCTGAGGAGTCTTCTTGCCAGCCCCGCTTCATTGATCTTCCCAGGGCATTGTGCTCCTTCAGCTCTCCTCTGACCACCTTTTAAAGTCTACTTTTGCTGTTTGGTGTATTCACATTTAGATGGCAGAACTAACTCGAACACACCTCGCAGATGCCATCACAACTTCTGGAGTTCCCCTAGCAACACTGTACGACCACCAGCGGCAGCATTTTCCAGACTTCATGAAACAACTGAGGACCAAAGCTGAAACAGATAGGTGAGTATGCAGCCATTCAAAAATATGTAATGATGGGTACCTTTTAGTCCTATCACCATTTAGGGAATAGAGAATACAGTTATAGGTGTACAGTCCACTGGGAAGAGGAACATTGTCAAATACTCAGTTAAGTGAATGAAAAGTTTATAAACTCAGGAAACATGTGTTTCAGAGGTATGCAATACTGGAATTTAAATAGCAGAAGGCCAGGCGATCAAGGAAGAAGGTATTTAAGACTTGTAATGGGATATAGTAGATAAGGGATAGGTGATACAGTCAGGTTAAAAACTTTGAAGGAAAAAGGAATACATCATATTTAAGAGGAATTCAAAACCGAAAAGACCAGAGTGACTGGAAGAGAGCATAGAGGAAAGTGGTTTGGGACAACCAGGGTGAGGCCTTGCAGATGTTAGAGGTAGACTTGTAGACTTTACTCCAGAAACATGAAAAGTCACTTCAAAAGGTTTTAAGACAAGGTCTTACTTTGCAGCCCTGGAGCTTATTATATAGACTGGGCTCAAACCCTGCTTCCCAAGTGCAGGGATTAAATAAAGGTGTAAGTCATCGTGCCCAGTCTGTGTGTGTGTGTGTGTGTGTGTGTGTTTTCTTTTGGGGAGACTTTTTTCCAGCGTTTCATACTGGAAGTCAGTCTGGCCTGGGACTCACTGTGCAGTGCAGCCTGTGCTGTCTAGACCTGTGGTAGTCCTCTGGTTTCCTCCTCTCAAGTTCAGAGATTACAAGCAGGAGCCATTACTCTAAGCTTTGTGGGTTGTTTTTGTTTTGTTTTGTTTGTTTGTTTCTGTGGTTGTTTGGGGTATTTGGTTTTGTTTTGTTTTTTGAGACAGGGACTCACTCCTATCATGCCCCAAACTCAGAGATCCATCTGCCTCTGCCTCCCAAATTCTGGGCTTAAAGGCATGTGCTACCACACCCTGCTTGCTCTGTGTGTGTGGATGTGCGGGGGTCCTTAAATGATGTTTTAACTATCTTTAATTCAATAGATTTTTTTTTTTAATTGAGACTAGGAGTGACTAGTGAGGGTATTCTTTGTATTATATGTTCTTTTCTATGTTTGAATTCTAAAATGCTTTCTAACACTTCTTTTGTAATTTTTATGCATTCAAGATTTTATGTTCTGTTATGGTTAAGCAGCATTTAAAATCCTTGTCCTACTGGAGACCCAGTGTTTAATCAGGTTTTGTTTGTTTGTTTTTAGGATAAGTCAGTCTGCTTCACTCTCCCAGAGTAAAGAAGGGACTCTGGACTCAAAGCGCCAGAAGTACTCCCCTTCCCGTGACAGTTACTCTGAGTCTTCAAGATACAGGAGTCACGATTATCGGAGGTGAGGAAGGCTTCCATCAGTGCAGTGCGGTGAACTCTGATAAACACTCTAAACATTCCCTTTTCCTTTTTAAAGTTTGTTTCTATAAAGTGAATGTTGCCTGGCCTTCAAAGTGCCAGTCTTCCTTTTTAATTAGCTAATATACAAAAATATTTGTCCATGTAATAATACAGCTACTACTCCTTGAGAGTATATAGCCTGAACGTAGTATAGGTTATTCCTTTTACATGTAATATGTAGAGCAACCTTTCAAGTCAGATAATGATTTGATTAGATTAGAAAAGGGAACTAAAACCCCTGGAGACATTAGACTTCAACTCAGGGGCTAGAGAGACGACAGCTCAGTGGTTCAGAGTGCTTGCTGCACAGTCCTGAGGACTGGACTTAGACCCCAGCACTGCTTCATGCTCTGTGCTCTTCTTGCCTGCATGCCTGCGTACTCACAAAACACTGGTACATACACGTAGACTGGTGCATTGCACGCGTGCACGCAGGCAGTGAAACATCAAGGGATTGAGCCTTAATTTATCTGTTCTAAAGCCTGGGCCTGCCGCACAGTCCCACGCTGACGCCCTTTTTAACTTTTCATCTTCCCCACCCCACCCCATTTCCTTTTCTCTTCCTCATCTTTGTCTCCCTTTCCCTCCCTCCCTCTTTCTTCTCTTTCCTTCTCCTTTGAGATTGTGGTCTCACTATCTGCTCCTGAGTGGCTATAATTGGTATTACAAGCATGTGCCATCATGGATGGCTTTATTTACATCTGTTGATGTTACTATGTACACTAATATTATGAATAACACTGAATTGTCTGTCACTCATACTGGCACAATATTAATGTCTGTATTTCTCAGTATGGTTCAGTCCTCTGAGTAGATTTTACAGGCTCCTTTCCAGCATTTCTAGTAGTAGGATAACCAATCATCAAGTATAATAAAGTCTCAATTAAAGAGCTAAGAACTTGGAAAGTAATATGTGATACTCACAACAGGTATTGATTACGATGTCTCACACTACGTGTTTCCTTTCTAACCTTAGCTGAATGCTACCACTTCATGGAGGCCATTAGGTTACTACAGTGGACTGTTGATAGGTTTCTTATTCAGCCGTGTGATAACCAGGGTGTTTCTTATTCAGCCG
>JADRCH010000010.1:14254537-14281782 GCA_019843965.1 Rhynchomys soricoides
GTTTCTTATTCAGCCGTGTGATAACCAGGGTGTTTCTTATTCAGCCGTGTGATAACCAGGGTGTTTCTTATTCAGCCGTGTGATAACCAGGGTGATTTTTTTTTTTTTTTTAAAGTTTGCACCTAATGCAGCCTTCCACATGTTTGAAAGTTTTACCAGGCCATTCAGGTTTCTTATGACTATTTTGACCTCACATAGTGTATATCACTACTGTATTAATACTGTCAAATCATATTCTAGTGCACACATATATTACATTTTATCTGTCAGCAAATAGCCCTTGCTGCTTGTTTCTGCCTCTGGGGTATAATGAATAATTCTGCAATGAACATTAATATTCAAACTTTTGTGTAGATGTATGTTTTTATATTTTAAGAGTATATATTTAAGAACTACTGGACCCTGTGATAAATGTTTTATTTTGTTTTTGAAAGACTGAAACTTTGTCGAGAATTGCCAAACTCTTTCCCGAAGTCTCAGTACTTCCCCACCAGGAGTATAAAGTTTTCTCCCACCTTGTGACACTAGTCACTATCTTTTGATTGTAGTCATTCCGGTGGGAACCATATGCATTTACAGCTCTCAAATTCACCATAACTAAAGGCAGAATTTTAAGGAAAGAAAAAAGTTAAAAGCAAATAAAATAAATACAGGAAAACTTAGCTCTGAAGGTAGAAAGAAAATTAAAAATAGAATCATGGGATATAAGAAAAGAGAGCTTTTATTTGATATTTAATTTTGACATGATTTCAGGCTTTTTAAATACTAGCAAGAATAATACAAAGTCCTTAAATATCTTTTATAGAGAGTACCCAAAATGTTGATTTTTTTTTTTACCTTGTTTGTGTGTTTGTTTAATTTAAAGCAAATAAAGGTTTTTAAAGAAGGTACAGGGTCTGTAGATGGCGTGGTAGGGTTTGCCTAGCATGTACAAAACTCTGAGCTCAATCCCTAGCACCACATAAAATCAGCTGTGGAGCCTGGTGCCTATAGTCCCAGCGCTTGGGATGTAGTCAGGAGGATCAGAGTTCAAAGTCACCTTTGGCTGTATATCAAGTTTAAGGCCAGCATGGGCTGCATGAGACCTTGTCTAAAAGAAAAGATTAGCACTGCCTGGTATTTTTAGAGGAAAAAAACAATTTATGAATTTAAAATGAAAAGTTTAGATAGTTTATCAAGAACAGTTTCAGTAGCACAATTAGTGTTAAATCAGAGCATTAGTGAAAGAAAATGGAAATAGTGAGCAGAAGCCTCTCTTTAACCCAAAATTGTAACTGTGAAGTGAAATAGGGACATGGTAATCTGTGACTAGTGGTTGTCTGTTGTATTTACAAGGAAAACAACCTCTCCTGATCTTTCTGTGTGTTTTATAGTATGTCTGTCTGCCTTCAGTTTATGACTTGAGTATGAAGCACAGTCTTTTGGCCACATTAGTTCACTTTGAAGTTATGATTTAATCTCTCTCCTGTATGCTTGTTTCTGTAACATCTGCCTACACAGAAGTAGTAGTGGTAGCAGCCGACAAGACAGCCCTTCAGTTCCAGCTAGTAAGGAAAATGAGAAGGCGTTCCCCGGTGAGAAGATGGAGAGTTCAGTTGATGAGCAGCTGCAGACGGCTGCAGACGACTCGTTAAGAAGTGACAGTATTCCATCTCTTCCTGATGAGAAAGGTAACTTTCCTTGTATACATATGCAAAACTGGAGGAACAGTGAACCTTGGAACAAAGTGGCAAATAAGTCCATTAAACTCACACATTGATTCATTTGCTTTTGTTGTGCTGCTGGAATTTGAACTCAGGGCCTTACGCATGCTAGGCGGTTGCTTTATTGAGGAACTATACCCTCTGGGCTTGTGGTTTTATCTGGAAAATAGTAGTTAAACGTGATAGACTTGCACATTCACCTTAAGAGGTTACTACTGAAGTGTTATTTCTCTTTACTGCTTACAGTAACATGAAGGAATTATTTTAAAAAGGAACCAAATATTAAAGGTTTAGAAAATTCTCAGCCAATCCCTATTTTTATTATTTAAAAGTTTTTATGTGTGTGAGTGTTTTGCCTGCATGTATGTCTATGTACCACATGTGTGCTTGGTGCTGGCAGAGGCCATAAGTGGGCATTGGATCCTCTAAAACTGGAATAGTTGGTTGTGAGCCACTATGTGGCTGAGAATCAAACTCGGGTCCTCTGGAAAGGAAGCACGTGTTCTTAACCACCAACCCATGTCTCCAGCCCTGCCAGTCTGTATCTTAGAGAGGAGCTGCAGTGAAGGGAGAAGAGGAGGAAGAAAGCAAGTGTAGAGATGTAGTTGCCAGCAGAAACAATGCCAGCCTAAACTAAAGTAGGCCGGATAAAGGAGAACAGACTTCTAGCATTGTATGGGATGGGTCATTAGAGTGTCTGAAGCTGTAGTCTTTGAAAGGGAGAAGAATTATTCCCGGACAACTAGCAGATCAGTAAGGCTGCCACTGTCAATCAGGCCAAGATGCAAGGCTGTTCTACCCACCCTGCTTTCATCAGTTAGAAGATTACCATTGTCCAGACTATTTTTATATTTATTTATAATTGTTATAAAGTTGAATGGCTGAAACATTCTCACTTTAGTGTTTTACATCCCTGGATTTATATGAATAATTCACACATAAATGGAACTAGAAAAACTACCAATACTTAAGTCCTATTTTTCCACTTGCAATCTCAGTCAGGTATATTTTGACCCTGTGGGGGAAAAATTAATATCCAGAACTACCAATAACAGGAAGAAGAGAGAAGAAACATTTTTTGCGGTTTTCGAGAATGAGATGTTTCCTGGCATGGTAGGTGCTTAAGCATGTTCTCCACATGCCATTCATCTACATTCTAGTTAGCTGTCTTTTGGCATAATTGTTCCGTGTTTTTTTGTGGATGACAAATAGGTTCATGTGGGGTTTTTGTTGTTGTTGTTTGTTGTTGTTGTTGTTTTTGTTTTTCAGAGACCAGGTTTCTCTGTATAGCCCTGGGTATCCTGGAACTCTGTAGACCAGGCTGGCCACCTGCCTCTGCCTCCTGAATGCTGGGATTAAAAGCATGTGCCACCATTGCCCTACCAGGTTCATGTTTTTAAAAAGGATGCCCATGTAGCTTTCATTTGCCTCTCATGAGTGAGAACTTCTTCTAAAATAAGATCTGTTTTGAAGTCAAGGCAGTGTTTTCACTGGATGCTAGAAGAGGAATGGGTGAATCTTAATTAGGTTCAGTGAGCTTCTGATAGATACTATTGCACAGAGTGGCACAGTTTCTGTCCCATGGCCATGAGGCCTCTCTGCTCTTCCAGTAGGGAACTCTCAGTTCTCTTTAGTAGCACACTCTTCTGAGAGTAAATTCTGTGGCCACTTGGTTCTAAGGTGTTTTACCAACAGACAGTTTGTGGGCAGTTTGCTTTGTGAAATCTAGGTAAATAAGAAATTGGATAGATTTAGAATGTGATAAGGAATTATGCTGGTCTAGAAAGGAGAGGATAGAAGATTACTTTTCTAAGGTTCATAACCTCACTAATCCTAGGAAGTCTGCCAGGTTTCCAGTAGCTGGCATGGATTCTGTCCTGCTGAGTGGACCTTAAGCCTAGCTAGACAACTGTCGGTTCCCACCAACACATGAGTGCCGCTCACTGCACCTTTCTCTCACCACGCTGGTAATTGCCATGGATCACAGGTGTTGGAGCTGGGCAGGATGGTGTAATTGCTTCCTTCCATTGGCAGCTTGCATAGTACTTTCTGGAACTATGAAGCCTAGACCACAGGAAAGAGACTTTCAGGTAGACCCAGCTTGAGTCATTAAAGTTGTGAATCTGAAATGTATTCAGCAGTATGATAACTTAACTTTTATTTCTTTGCTAAAATGTTAAATGTTTATAAACTTTTTTTCTTCTCTTGTCATTTCCTTTGTGAAGCATCTGGTCATAAACTTTGTAAAATAGGGCTTTCCTAGTTGATCCGTAATTGCTCTTTGAGTATGAAATATATTAATTTTTAAGCATATTTCTTTTTTATTTTTTAACTTTTTAAACTCTTTGTGACTTTCACAGCAGACACCCCAATCCCACTCATCTCCCCATCCCTTTGTACCCACCCTCCACCCTTGTTACTTACCCACAAAAGAAAAAACAATCTTGTCATGGAAGCTGTAGTGTGTCCCACAGTACGCCCTTTGTCCACACTCCTTATTTGCAAATGTTCATTGCAGTGAGTCATTGGTCTGGTTCAAGGCCTCTGGCTTCTGCTATCAATGCTGGATCCTCACTGGGACCTCTCTCAGGTATCCTGTCGTTGCCCTGTGTCATGGAGATCCTGCAGCTTTGGATCTGCAGGACTGGCCCCTTCACATGCTCCAGCAGTTCATAGATGGGGTAGATGCTGGGGTGGGCCAACTCAGAGCCCTGGATCTGGGCCTGGGTGGTCACTGAGCTGGTCAGCCTGTCAGCTCTCCTGCACCCACTCCACCAGGGTGGGCTCTCCCTCACTTGTGCAGCTAGCTCATCCAGTGCTGCAGCTGTCAAGGGGCAGAGTCTGTTCTCCTACTCTCATGCCCTCACCCACACCCACGTCAGTAGGGCCAGCTCTACTGTGCTGCTCAGGTGAGGTACAGGGTCTGTTCTCCTGGGTGCTACATCAGGTGAGGGGCTGGGCCAGCCCTCCTGTTCTCACCCTGAACCCCTGCAACCAAGGCCAGCTCTACTGAGGTGCAGGGCCTGCAGCTGGTGAGGGACAAGGCCTGCATAACATAGGTGGTGAGGAGCCAAGGGAAAGGAAGAGGGCATCTCTCTCTTGCCCATGCCACCATAAGACAGACAGGTTTCAAGTTTCAGGGTCAGCTCACCTGCACTCCCCATCCCCGGGGTTAGCTCTACTGTGCTGCCCAGGTGGGAATGCAGGGCATCTTGAGTGCTGCAGCAGGAGAGAGGCAGGGCCCGCTCTCCTGAGTTCTATAGCCTGTGAGAGGCAGGATTAGCATATTTCTTATTATAGCATTTCTAGGTATTTTCAGAGAGGTTTTTGTTTTTTTTTTTTTTTTCTTACTTGTAAGCTATTTAATTTTTCCTCTTAAATGCTAGGTATAATTCTGAGAATACATATAGAATTGCCTCACTAAGAGGCAAAAGGGGTTCTATTTAAAGGCCTATTGAGAATTATACTGCTCATATATGGGACTGTGGATGTAGCTCGTTGGAATCATGCTTGCCAGCATACACTGAGACCTGAGTTTGATGCACAGCACCACATAGTGTAAACTAGCTGTGATAGCACACAAGGTGGCACACCTGTGAGCCCAGCACTTGGGAGGTAGAGGCAGGAAGACCTTAAGTTAAAAGCTAGCCTGGGCTATGTGGATCCCTGTGTCACACCCTTCCTTCCCCTGTAAAAGAATTATGATAATTCTCTCCATTCTATTAGACTCAACTTCTATTGCAACAGAATACTCCCTGAAATTTGATGAATCTATGACAGAAGATGAAATAGAAGAAAAGTCATTTCGATCTTTGCTACCTTCTGAGAGTCATCGTAGATTTAACATGGAAAAGAAAAGAGGCCATCATGATGACTCTGATGAAGATGCTTCCCCTGACAAGACTGCACTGTCTTCTACCAAGGTATGTTTTTACTAAGGAGGGTAATGATTACAGTCATAGTTTTTCAAAGGTATGAGAATACATTTATATAAATACCAGTTTTATACAGTTGGCAACTATCAAATATTTTCCAAGATCAGATTTATATTACACATGTAAAATCTGGCTTGGTTGTTTAAATAAAATAGAATATAAACTTATTAGTTATAATAAGACCTTTAAAGAGCTCAAACAGTATTACTTTCAGCTTTTTCATTTCATCCATTTAAAATATTCATTCTTCTTTCCAACTTTTATGCTTAGTGAAAAACAGGGACAAAGTTTTACCCTGCTTTGTTCCCTGGTACAGTGCATGGCTTGCAATAATTGTTCATTAAAAAATGTTCAATTTTTTAAGATGAATTCCACTTCTCTCTTTGAGCAGTATTTTCTTATATGGTAGATAGTTTATAAAACACTTATTTGCTTTACTTCTTTTTTATTCGTTTCTTTCTAAGATGAAATCTCACTATGTTTCTCAGGCTGGTCTCAAACATTGTATCTTAGCCTCTGGAACTATAGGCATGTCCCCCCCCCCCCATCTTTTGTAATTTACCTTTTACAAATATATAACTTTTTAAATGAAGTTAAATACCAAAAAGTTTGAAATAAATTGTGTACTTTAGGAGCTGAGCATGCCATTCTCGGGAGGACAGGACAGCTTTTCTAAGTTCACTATGGAGATGGTGCGACAGTACATGAAGGAAGAGGAGGTGCGTGCAGCTCACCAGTCCTCACTTCTGCGCCTTCGAGAAAAGGCCTTAAAGGAGAAGACAAAGGCCGAATTAGCCTGGCTAGAGCATCAAAAAAAGCAAGTTCTCTCAATAAGTATCATTTTCAGTATTCAGGGGTATTTTTGAAATAAGAAATGCTTTATGTCTTAAGATGTTTTTATTTTTGATGTTGGGGAATCAAACCTAGGTTTGGTGAATGCTAAACACTGTGCCACGTGTGAGCTGCATGTGAGCCATGTTCCCAGCCTGTCTCAACACAGGCTGTGTTTCATCAACACAGTTCTCAAGCTTAAAATAGTGGCAGTAATCTTCGATTTGTGCTACTTACAAGATAATTTTTCTATTGGTAAATAGAATTGGTTGGTAAATGTTTTCATTTTTTAGATCACTTAATCCAACTCATTATAGGTTGTCATTTTATACTTAATGCCTCTCGAGTGTTGCATGTTGCTCAAAGTATTGCTGTCCTTAGAGGATGGAGTCCAGAGCCAACACACATACACACACACACACACACACACACACACACACACACTAAAACACTTGCGGAAACTGGTCCTTGCAGCAATTGCTTTCCACATAGAAAGACATTAAATAAGTAAATAGTTAAGAATTTTTGAGATTACAAATTTAACATTTGTATCAATGAAAGAATATGCTTTGCAGGCATCTACGAGACAAAGGAGAGGATGATAAGATGCCCCCACTCCGGAAGAAACAGCGTGGTTTGCTTTTAAGACTTCAGCAAGAAAAGGTATGTTGGAAACAGCACCTGTGTGACAGCTTGTCACAAGGGAAGCTTGTGAATGTGGTATTTTACCTAATCATATTTTGCTATTATCACTATTTATAAGATTTAGCTGATACTACTGCTTATTTCTGTAGTACAATGATTATAGGCATTTCTTGCTAGTCTCACCTGTTTCTCTTATTTTAAAACTGTCATATTGCCTTCTAGACAATCAAATGAACCTTCATGTACTACCGAGAATAAAAGTCCTACAAAATATAAATTAAAAAATTAAGCTATGTGTAGAAAAGTGGATGTGGGTTAATACTTAGCATTGTTTCCTTAAGTAGTATTTTATGACATTAATTACATATTGACTAGTTTTTTGGCTTGGTGGACTTAGAAAGACCTTAGCTTTGGGTTCTCTGGAGAGGTAGCATAGTACATGATTAAGAACTTAGGCTCTGGGGTCTGATTGCCTGGACTAAGGTGATGTGAGTGATGTAATAAATTATTACTTAAATAGTGTCAAAAAAATCAGTTTACCCAGGAATGTCATCACTGATTGTATTAGTTATCATAGGAAATGTATTAACTTTCTGTTGCCATAATGAATAACTAAGGTAAAGAAAAGGGTTTATTTTGGTTATATTTGAGAGGTTTCAGTACATGGTTGCTTTTGGACCTGTAAGTTAGGTAGGTAGTGTATCATGACAGGATCACAAAGTCTTAAGGGATGGGAAGCTCTTGGTAGCTAGGAAATAAAGAGAGAGAAAAGAAGAGACTAGTTATGACCCCAATCTAAGTTCCTCTCAAGAGTCTGCCACTGTCTAATCACTCCACAAGCCGAAGACTGGCTTTCTTATATACATAGATCTTAGAAGACACTCACCCAGTGATAGCAGAAGATTCACATCCCTTTCCCCCTTTGGATTCCCTGGAACAGTCATTGGGTTATTTGTTACATGTTATTAGCTTTAGAAATTCAAGCACAAACCAGTGCCCTAGCACAAATTGGAGATATCAGATTGAACTGATAAGTCATGTTCTTTACTTTCATGCATATACAGTTAAAAAGGTAAATTTTGATTAACAAAGCCCTAATTAAGTGGTAAAAATGATAATCTTATGATTACAATCCATGCATTTGTGTGTCTCATACTGTGTTTAACAGAAATGTCAAGCTCATGCTTAGGGCCCTGCTTTGGCTAGCAGACTACAGTGATTAATGCATGGAAAAGTATTTGTGTGGTTATTTGAACTGGAAATTGAACTAGCAAAGTGATTTTGTCTTTTTAAATTTGTGTGTTCCATTAAATTCTTAAAATCAACATACCAAGTGTCTTAGGGTTTTATTGCTGTGAAGAGTCACCATGTCCACAGCATATAAAGGCAAACATTTCACTGGGGCTGGCTTACAATTTCAGAGGTTCAGCCCATTATCAGCATGGCAGGAAGCATGGCAGTGTGCAGACAGGCATAGTGCTGGAAGAGGAGCAGAGAATTCTGCATCTTGATCTGAAGGCAGCCAGGAAAGGCCCTCTTCCTGCAGCGATTGGAGCTTAAGCACTAGAAGCCCTTAAAGCCGACTCCTACAGTGACACATTTCCTCCAACAAGGCCACACCTATTCTAACAAGGACACGCCTCCTAATAGTGTCACTCCCTGTGGGCCAACCATTCAGACACATGAGTCTGTGGGAGCCATACCTATTCAAACCATTATAGAGTCAGAATTTGATAACTGAGTCTGTCTTATTTAACATAATAATTTCATTTCCACCCATTTTCCTTCAAATGTCTTAATTTCATTATTTACAGTTGATAAATGTACATGGTATAAGTGTGCCACTCTTTTTTTATTCATTCATATATGGGTAGACCTCTGGTCTGGTTCCATATTGTGGCTATTGTGACTAGTGCAAGAGTAAACAGCTGTGCAGCTATCTCTGCATTCTGATGACTTATAATCCTATTTAGATACTGAATTGTATTTCCGTCTGGAGATGGCTAGAGTGGTATAGTGGGTCATCTAGTATTTCTATTTTTAGGTCTTAAAAGAGACTCATACTGATTTCCATAGTGGTCACACCAGTTCACATTCCTACCCATAGTATGTAATGGTTTCTCCTTCTCTGTGTCGTCATCAGCATGTATTTCCTGTTTTCTTAATGATAGTCATCCTGATTGACAATGGAATCGAAGTGTTCTTTCAGTTTGCACTTCCTTATTATAGACTGGTGACAGCCCTACTCCAGAATACCACTTTTACTTGAAAGTAATTATTGACAGGCAGACTAGGCTTATTGCTGTCTTCAGCAGTTAAGAGCACTTGCTACCTTGAAGAGGACTTGGGTTATTTGAATAGTGAAAATGTATTTCATGCCACATTAGAATACATCCAGAGTTAACTTTTCAGATAGCTAATAGTTTCAAACAAAACCCAGCAACTCTCAGGCATGAATAATGGAAATAACTGGTTTTTAGTGTCTTTATTATACTTATCTCATTAGTAAATTGTGCGGGCTGAGAGATGGCTCAGAGGCTAAGAGCACTGATTGCTCTTCCAGAGGTCCTGAGTTCAATTCCCAGCAACTCAGGGTGTCTCATAACCAGATACAATGAAATCTGGTGCCCTCTTCTGGTGTGCAGGCATACCTGCAGGCAGAATGTTGTATACATAATAAATAAATCTTAACAAAGCAAAACAAAAAACAAAACCCTGTATTAAGGGCCAAAGACTGATATCATTGACTTGCTTTTCCTACTGTTAGGAACGTCTTAATAGTTCATAACATAAAACAGTTATAGAGCTAAAGCATTCTTTGGATAGTGAGAAACATTAGGATTTAAGAATTTAACAGTACAACAGTGGTTATATTAACTGGCTTGCTGATGTGCAGCTGTTAAGCAGGTAAATGTAAAGATACAGTAACGTTATGAGAAAATGTGAACAGTATAAAAGGCTAAAAGGTACTACAAATTTACCATAGATAGGTATTAAAGCTAAGAGATCATCCTAAACTATTTTAGAATGATGGGGTTATTTATAACATTTTCTTTCCCTCCACTAATTCGAAATGTTTTGGTATTGTTATCTTAAAGTACATTGTATCTGTGATCTATTGATGACTTTTTCTTTTCTGCATGTTACTTTGAACTTGTCACCTTCCAATCTCAATCCCGTTTCCTAACTCTTTAAATGTTAGGCAGAAATAAAACGTCTTCAAGAAGCCAATAAGGCGGCTCGGAAAGAAAGGCAACTGATTCTTAAGCAGCAGGAAGAGATAGAAAGGATCCGTCAGACTACCATAAAACTGCAGGAGAAGTTGAAGTCTGCAGGGGAGAATAAATTGGTAATTTAAATGAAATTTTTATTAATTTGTTTTCTGCCTGTGTTGCTTGTTAATCTTGGCTCACTTTGTTTTCTGAAATGATAGGTATGTTTGCTCAGTGTGATGTAATAATGACTTGGATAAAGTCCGGTGTGCCTGCTTTTGTGTGTAGTGGGGAAACACCTTCTAGTGGAATGTGGTTATTTTGGAAGGAACACATGGTTCTTTCTGTAGCTTTAAATTCTTTCTCTTATGAACTAAAGCAGGGCAGAATTCTTGGATTTGCTGATCTGTCATTACTCCTTAAAATTGAAAGGAGAGACTGTGTTCTTATTACATGGCGTTCCTCTCAGCTATCCAGATTTAATTTTATAATGACACAAAATTCAAAGGAGATATTTAGGCAAGAGCAAAATTTGCATCTATTCTAAGGTACTGTGCAGTGTCAGTACTATGGTGGAATATTCAGGATTTTGTAACAATGTAAAATTTTAAATCCCTAATTTTCTCTATTTTGATTTTTGAAACATTCTCAAATTAAGAGAAAAAAAAATTAAGCACATGATAAATTTATTTTCCTGAGTTGCTTGATAATAAGTAGCCAACAAATTAACAATGATAATATTACTACTTAACTTCAAGTCTTTTTAGTTTCTCTACTTGTCAAAATTGTGTTCTTTACAGCACATCAACTCAAAATTGCTAGTGGCATTTTTTGTATCTTTTTGTTTTTCCTCCCTCACTCTAGAATAGGTTCTTGACCTTGATATATGAGAATACATGCCAGTCATTTTGTAGAACATTTCCTAACAGGCTTTGTCTGGTATTCCCTCGACATTAAATTCAGATTGTGTATCTGTAGTAGGAGGATCATGTAAGTGATAATGTAGTTATTGCCATCAACAGGCAGACCTTGATTTTGATTGATCCCGTTATTGATCATTGTGCCTCAATCACTTGATTAGTATGTACTAGACTCTACTGTGTTAATGAACTACTTTTCTGTTGCTGTGACAAACACCACCACCAAAGAAACTTATAAAAGAAAACATTTAAATGGGTTGTCAGTGTCAGAAGGTTAGGAGTCCATCATGGCAGCAAGCGGCAGGCAAGTTGGCTGGAGCAGCTGAGAGTTCACATTTTAATGTACAAGCAGGAGGCAGTGAACACACTGGGAATGGCACAACTCTTGAAAACTCAAAAGCCTGCACCCCATGGCACACCTCCTCTAGCAAGGCCACCCTTCTAATCCTTCCCAAACAGTCTCATCACCTGGAAACTAAGTATTCAAACATGGGCCTATGGCGACCATTCTCATTCAGGCCACCACGCCTATTTATTTCCTCTTTCCCTGTATCTTCCTTCTCTGCTGGACTGTGGCACATTTGCTAGGAAATTCTCTGGGAAAGGCTGTCCTTACTGCTCACCATGTTTGTGCTCATGACTTGGTGCTGATCACTTCCACATGAAATAATGTGTTGCCCCATCTACTCGGATCCTCCACACAGGCCATGCTCTGGAATTAGATGTGCTTTTTACCCTCCGCAGCTTCTTGTCTCCCAGTCTTTCCCCTAGACACAGGTAGAGACATGCTTCTCCTTCTAATGGCTCTAGGTCTCATTTGTTCGGGAGCAGGAAGGAAAAGAAAAGGGGTCTGCTTTGTTTGTAATTTCATGAAATTTAAACAGACAAGATGATCTGTACCTATCTTCTTGTAAAGTAATGAGTATAACTTACTATTTGTGGGAAAGGTATATTAAGCTATTCAAGTTTCACTGTGTTGTCTGTGGATTTTTGTTTTGTTGTTTGGTTTTAGTATTTTTTTTTTTTTTTTAAAGATAAGATCTTGCTATATAGCCCTGGCTGGCCTGCAATTTGCTCTATAGCCCAGGTTAGCCATGAAAGGCTGGCAGTCCTGCCTCAGCCTCCTCAGTGTTGAGATTGTAGGCACCATCATACCTGGCTTCAAGTTTTACTTCTTGCTTCTTAGAAGTAATGTGCTGGTTAAGCCAATAATTCCTCCATGTTTTTCCCAAAAATTTGTAAAAATCTGTGAACATACTGTTTTCCATAAAAAAAATTAAAAATGTATTTTCCTGGTTATGTTTAAACTTTATCTTTTATGTTTTATGTTTTATCTTTATCTTTTGATAATTTCTGTGTGTATACACATTTTATATACCTGTAGTGCCTATTATGTTTTATTTTTATTTTAAAGCAGTGCTCGGGATTAAACCTCGGGCCTCACACTTGCTAAGGAAGCACTCACCCACTATGCTACACCCAGCCCCTTGTATTCTTTTTAAGTGTTTCAACTTTTAAAAATCAAAGAGGACATTTGGGTGCTTGATTATACTGGAAGAAAATTTCCAAGTTCTTTGGATTTCCTTAGTTAAGAAAAGAACTTATTATATATAATAAAACATTTTTTAGTTCTTTCTCTCTCTCTCTCTCTCTCTCTCTCTCTCTCTCTCTCTCTGTCTCTTCATTTCTGTAGTGAAACATGCATAACATAAAAATTTGGTCATTTTTTGAGTCAGAGTCTCACTGTGTATACCAGGCTAACCTTGAATTCACTATTGGTAGCTTGAGCTGGTGTCAAATTCCTGATCCTTCTGAACCTGTCTCCCAAGTGCTGGCATTATAGGCATGTACCACCACATCTGGCAATTTTAGTATACAAACTACTTTTAATTTTTGTGATGGATTTGTTTTGTAAGTAATCTCTTGACTTCAGTTATTATTAGAAAGGTTTTAAGTTTAAACTTAAGTTGTTTTGTTTAAGATGTCCTTGAGATCTTTAAGCCAGTGGCATCTGCTCTGTGTTGTTTGCAGGGCTCTCCTGGTGATGACGATGCAGAGGATAACAAGGCAGCTAACAGTCCTGGTCCACCTGGCTTGGAGACCCGCAGTCCTTCCCCAGTATCTATTTCCAGCAGTGAAACTAGCAGCATCATGCAGAAACTAAAGAACATGAGAAGCCGCATGGATGAAAAGTAATTATTTTTTTGTTTCCTATTTAATCACAGTGATATACTTCATCAGATTAGATTGAGAGAAAAAAATATTTTAGCAGAATTACTAGATTACCTAATAGCCATTAACTATGCATCTTATTTATAAAATAATTTTTCTCATTTTAATACAATCTGGTTTTTTAATTTGGAAAAAAAAACAAAGTAGTAGTCACATGTATATTCCTGATAATATTAAAAGAAAGGAAGAAAGGGTACATGATATATCCTGATGTCTCATCATTGGCTCAGTGACATATCTCAGACTTGGTCAAATAAGTACAATTTTAGCTTTGTGAGTGGGTATGAGTTCTTCAACTGAAACCAGCGAGGCTGAGGTGCTCTTGGCTTAGGGACTAACTTGTCTTTGTTTGTTTGTTTGTTTGTTTTGAGACAGGGTCTCACTCTATAGCCCAGGGTAACCTAGAACTCACTTATAGCCCTGGTTGGCCTGAAACTTCTGGGAATTCTATCTCAGTCTCCAGAGTGCTAGGGTTACAGATGTGAGCCACCATACTGGTGTGAGCCACCACACTTGTGTGAGCCACCACACTGGTGTTTTGTTATTTTTATAGTCTTCTAAGCTGTGTGTGTGTGTTCATGTGTGTGTGTGTGTGTGTGTGTGTTCATGTGTTTGTGTGTGAGGGGGCATGTGCTTGCAGGCCACCTTCATTTTTTGAAGTAGGGTCTCACACTGAACTGTGAGCTCCCTGTTTCAACTAGATGGGATGGCCAGCAAGTTCCCAGGACTTGCCTGTCTGTACCCCCAACACTGGGTTGCAGGTACATGCCACGATTCCTGACTGTTATGTCAGTGCTGAGAATACAAACCCAGGTCCACATGCTTACACAGAAGATACTTTACTCCCCAGTGCCTAAAACAAATCTTAAGCATTTTTTTAAAACTCTATTTTGAGACATAGCCCATGTAGCTCTGGCTGGTCTGGAGCCTGCTATATAGATCAGGCTGGCTTTAAACTCACAAGAATTTCATCTGCTTGTGCCTCTCATGTGCACCACCACAGCTGGCCCCCTAAAATGTATTTTTAAAATGTGTGTGTGTGTGTTCTTGTTCATGTTGAGTACAGGTATGCACAGGACTCAAAGGACGGTCACCTTCCGTCATGTCTGACACGAGTCTCTTGATTACCACTGCATATGCAAGAATAGGTGCCCCAGAAGTTTCCTTGGTTTCTCCTACCCACACTTCACCTGTTATTGTGGGCATGCTGGGATTACCGACGAATGCGGTACCAAATCCAGCTTTTGCACGGATTCTGGGCATTTAAACTTGGGCCCTCATGCTTGTATTGCAGGCATGGTATCCATTGAGCGACCAAGCTCAGCATAAAATGTTTTAAAGATTTTTAAAACACTTTGGTGTGTGGCGAGGGGTGTGAATGTAGGGAACAATAAGCCATGGCATTTGTATAGCAGCCTATACTATCTGTAGGAACGGGCTCTCTCCTTCCAACCCATCTGAGATACTGAACTCAGGTCATCAGTCTTGGCAGCAAGCACCTTTTCCTAATGAACCATCTCACAGCCTCTCTCTCTCTCTCTCTCTCTCTCTCTCTCTCTCTCTCTCTCTCTTTCTCAGACAGTTTATTACAATTAAAAAAACAACTTCCAGGACAGGAAAGATATAAATGCCAACAGCTGCCTGGCAAATGGGGAGAAGGGGAAAATGAGGGCCATGTGCTTGCAGCTGGCATGGGTGTCAGATACATGGTTGAGGAGCAGCCACCTGGTAGTGAGAGAGCCTTAGAGAAAGCAAGCAAGTTGCAAATGCTAGAGAGACCCAAAGTGTTAAGCACGCTTAGAAAACAATAAAAGGAGATTACACTTTTCTCAATAATTCAGGGAAGGGGACAGTCTTATGAAGCTGCCGCACTCCAAGGCAAGGATCTTGCTATGCAGCTTAACTTGCCCTGGAGCTTACTATGTAGCACAGGCTAGCCACTTGTTCTGACCCTCCTGCCTTACAAGTACTGAATGGGATAACAAATGTACCCCACCACATTCAGCTCTAAGACTTCTCTTTTAAAGAAAACTCCTATTTAGATGTAGTTCAGTTGTACATAAGCTCTGAGCATATAAGGTATATGTATGTCATAGTTACTCTTAAAATGTTAATTTAATTGAGAACAGTTATAAAGCAGCTTCTTGCCCCTGTAAATGTCTATCCAGTATCTAACTTTCTTGAAATGTACTAAGTATGGGAAGGAAAACAGAGTTTTGTTGAGTACTATCTTAAGTTACTACTTCGAACTACAGGAAGAATTTCGCTTGCATAGTGAAACAATTCTAGTGAAGCCCTTGCTTTCCTGTTACAAGAAAGCCAGTTCATAATTTTGGACTATTTAAATGATAAAAATATTTTTAAAAAAAATCAGATTTGGGTGGCACATACATGTAATACCAATACTAGGGCTGAAGCTACAGAGAAAAAAGTTCAAGCCAGTCTGGCTGTCATAGTCAGTGTTCTATTGCTGTGAAGGGACACCATGACCAAGGCAACTCTTATAAAGGAACACATTTCTTAACAGTTTCAGAGGCTTAATCCATTGTTAGCATGATGGGAAGCATGGCAGCATCCAGGCAGACATGATGCTGGAGAAGGAGCTGAGAGTTCTATGTCATGATCTGCAGCAGAAGGGGACTGTATGTCACACTGGGTGTGGCTTGAACATAAGAGACCTGAAAGCCCACCTCCACAGTGGCACACTTCCTCCAACAAGGTCACACCTCCTCACAGTGCCACTCCCTATGGGCCAAGCATTCAAACACATGAGTCTGTGGGGCCATAGCTATTCAAACCACCACACTGGCTTATTACTTAAAAATCCTCAAGTAAATAAATATAAGTTCTTTCATGAAGCAGTGTTAGAGCCTGTTAAAACATTTTAATGAATATTTAAGCATAGTTTAAGAGAATAAAAGAAATAGAGACAAAGGAAAATGGACTTTCTGGCCTAAGTTATTTGTACCCAGGGCAAGGGTAGGGCCTCTTAAAAGACTCACATTCACATGTATATACATTTAAGAGTCTCAAAATAACTATATACGTGATTTGGTGGCTTTAACATTAAATTGCTCGAAAGGTTCAAAGATTAGGTAGGAATATTTATACTTTTGTTTTGGAGAGAGGGTCTCACTATGTAGCTCTGACTGTCCTTGAACTTGCTATGTAGAGCAGGCTGGCCTCAGACTCTCAGAGGTCCACCTGCCTTTGCCTACTGAGTGCTGGCACTAGAGGTATATGCCACCATACCCAGCTTGATGCACTTGACTTTTATTTCAAGGATTTTTCTTTAATAAATGAAGTGGTTATTTATGAGGAGAATTAAGATGTTCATGTACTGCTAAATAAAACCATAGGTCAAAAGTCAGGCAATTTTTATGTAAATATGTCACAAAGAGGTCAAAATGTGTTTCTACTATAAACATGATTCATAACCT
This sequence comes from Rhynchomys soricoides, assembly GCA_019843965.1. NCBI lineage: Eukaryota > Metazoa > Chordata > Mammalia > Rodentia > Muridae > Rhynchomys > Rhynchomys soricoides. The sequence continues at coordinate 14,271,456 of JADRCH010000010.1, forward strand.
TGTTGGTGAGATTTTTTTTTCAATTTTCATCAAGAATAAAGGACATTTTCTCCTTCCTTTGTCCCCTTAATTTTCCCTGCTTAAGACAAAATTTTAAAATTAAAGAGAGTGAATGACCAGGTAAATGGCTCTTTAGGTAAGGGTGCTTGGAATGTTAGCATGAGGACCTGAGTTCAAATCCCTAGAGCCCACATGAAAGGGCCATTCACATACATGTAGCCCTATGCTGTGGAAAATGGAGACAGGAGAATTGCTGGGACTTGCTGGCTAATAGCTTAGTTTCAGAGCCAATGAGAGACTGTCTCAGGGAAGTAAGGCAGTGAGTGACAGCCAGACACGGGCATTCTCTTCTGGACTTTGCACATACACAGATAAAGGTAGTATGAACTGAATGTTTGAATATTGCATATATGTGAGTATCTCATGGGATAAACTACATAAGAATTTCCTGAGTTGGGTATGGTTTTGCCTACCTGCGATCTCAGCACTTGGGAGATGCTGCCAAAGGAGTGAAGCTCCATAACCAGCCAGGAGTACAAAGACACTGCCTCACATGAACACAGACAGTGTGTAACTCAGTGGTAGAAAGTTGGACAGGCAAGGCCTATCTTTGATCTATCATAACTAAGGAGAATTTTTAAAATAATATTTTATGCTTTATTCCTAAATTGGTTACTTTCTTCATTGAAGTGACAAAATTTCTAATAGAAACAACAGAAGGGAAGGGAGGTTTGTTTGGATTCATGGTTTCAGCAGTTTTAGTTCATCATCATAGGCAAGGCAGGTAACCTTGTCTGCGGTGGCAAGAACATGAGACAGCTTACACAGTGGCAGAGAGGAAGCAGAGGTGAGCCAGAGGCAGGTATAACCTTCAGAGGTTCTACCCATCTTCTTCCAGGTGGGCCCTGCTTGTCTCTGTAGTCTTCAAAAGAGTCCTGCAAGCTGGAGGCCAGACATTGAAAACCAGAGTGTGGACAGGTCACATTCAAACCCTAGCAGCCCCTTCCCTGCCCTGCCCCGCCCCAGGAATGATGGGTCATAGTTTTTTATTACCATCCTAGTTTTCATTCGCTTGCTAGGATAAATTCCTGGCCCAAAGGAACTTTTACAGGAAAGTGGTTTTTTCACCTTACAGCTTATAGTCAGTCATAAAGGAAAGCCAGCACAGGGTCTTCTGGCAGGAACTGCTGAAGCAGAGGCCATGGAGCACTGCTGCTTCGCCATGGCTTTCTCGCCTGCTTCTTATACAGCCCAGAAACACCTGCCTGGTGGTGTCACTGCCCACCGTGGACTGGGCCCTCCCACCTCAGTCAAGAAAATGTCTCCTGGATTTGGCCTGCCAGTCTGGTGGAGGCATCTTCTTAGTTGAGGTTCTTCTCATCACTCGGACGTTAGACATTGACAGAAAACCAACCAGCACAATCACTCTTTTCCGTTTTATATCTTCCTCCAAATGCCTGGGAATGGTGCCGGCCTCTTTAGTCAGTTACTACAAATTTACATGACTACATCATGTCTAAGCACTGCTGTTTGTGATGTCGATAGCAAAGACAGCCCTAATGTATAGATGTACATTGAAGAGTAGTCATCCTTCCCAATAAAATTAATATTTGGGCGGATTTTTTTAAAAAGATTTTTATTTTACGTGTGTGAATGTTTTGCCTGTATGTGTGTATGTACACCATATACTTGACTAGTGCCCTCTGAGTCCAGAAGAGGGCATCAGGTAGCCTGAAATTGAAATTAAAGGTAGTTCCAAGGTGCTGTGTGGGTTTAGAGAACAAAGCGTGGTCCTCTGCAAGAGCAGCAAGTGCTCTTACCCACAGAAGCATCTCTCCAGCTCCTTGGGGAAAACTTATTAATTGTATATTACTGTTTACTGTCAACTTTCTGAATTGATTTTTATGACATTTTCTGAAGTGATGATACTATGATAATACTTTGGACCTTTAATGTTTCACTGATAATTATGCCCTTGGCAAAATTTATATTTCTAATAGATGACTTTTTTTGACCTTAAAAAAACAAAACCCCAAAGCTCATATAACCCACACTAGCCTTAAACCCCAGGCTCTGTGGCTCTGTCATTCCCATGTGGTTACCTGTTTAGCATCCTGAAAGACTTCTAGCTCTTGGGGGTAGGGGTTACTTAGCCCTTTGATCTTAAGGTTTTTTCAGGCTTCAAGGGGCACTTTTAGCTATATAATATATGCAGATTAAATAAGGAAATGTGCTTCTGGGAAGATGCTTCAAATGTATAATTTCGTACACTCTTTAAAAACTATTCATTTTATAATAGCTATTTCTCTTGTTTTTAATTTTTTAACAGAGATCTTGAATATATTTGATCTTTAATAAATGACAAGCAAATGTCAGTTCTTGCTCTGATAGAGGAAAATTGTTTTCTGTAAAAGGCTAGACAAAAAAATGTTAGCTATACATTTTTAAAAAGTTGTTTTATGTGTTCCAATACTATTTTACTTTCTGTGCTAGGTCATGCATGCATTTAGCAGTTTTACACTTAAAAGGGTGGGTGATGTTTGAATGCTATAAATAAATTTTTGAACCTGCATTTTGTTTTACATAATATTTTGATAATTAGCATCAAAATAAGTTTATTGTACATTCATAAAGAATGACAAGGAACATTGCGGTGTCTTTCTGAAATGTGCAGGAATGTAGCTCCTTAAAATTGAGTGCAGAAAATCAAGGCAATCCAGATATTAATGACTGTGTATGTGTACGTGTAAAAATCAAGAGTGACAGGTGGACATCCTGTCTAAGACTATGTGTAAATAGTGAGATGGGTAGACATCCTATCTAAGACATGTATAAAACAGATGTCCCTACCTTCAAAAATCTATGGCTGGATGCACACCTAGATTTTCTCCCTTCTGGGATGTACTGATATGACCCTTGCCCTTCCAAGGCAATAATCAAATGTTGCCTTAGCTGCAAGTCACAGTTGTTTGCATGTGAACAGGAGCATGCTCTGTCAAAGAGGGTTAGACTTTCCAACTATCACTGGACTTATCATTTTACCTATGTATGAAATCTGTTTACTACTACAAAAGAAGAAGAAGAGTTTCCTCCGCCTTTAGTACTTTAACATATGGAATTTTCTTACCTTTAGCCTTATAATTGAACTTTCATAGCATTCTTTGCTGACAGTATTTATTAAGATCAGCTCACTTTATTCCTAATTGTACATCCTGATATTTCAAAAAAATGGGTATTGATTTTTTTTGTAATTATTATTTAAGTGGTCCCATGTTAGACTTATAAAGCAAGATATCTCCAGTACTTTCTGATAAAAGTTTGTCGTCAACGTTAAAATATTATTCTGTAAATTGGTTTACTGAATTATATTTTTATTTTTAAGCTAGATCATGATGGTAAGGTTAAATAAGACAAATGCAGTAATTTAGCTTCAAATACATAATAAGGTACAAGTACAAAAATCAGTTGCTCCAAGTTCCATATGTGTAGAGCTGCTGCCACACTAGATGATGGCCGTGTTGTTTACTCAGTGTTAAAGCTTCTTGAAAACGTACTTAGCCTCACAATGCTCTCCTCATTATATTCTCATAAAGAAGTGAATGTACCTGAAGATGTAGGTGATGGCCATGCAGTGTTCGAGAAGACACATTTGTTCAGAATTCATCGATAAGATCCATAACAGTCCATTTATTTGTGTGTACACACAAAGCAGCGTGTGATCTCCAGGGTGCATAGTTAAAAGGCCTTCATTCGACTCCTCGCTTCCCCGTTTCCTTCTTCCTGCCTCTTGATCTCTTGGTTTTAAAATCTTCCTCCTTATTTTGTAGACACTGCTCTCCTGTTCACTACTTCTTCTCTGTCTTTACGTCTCACCACTGGGCCTCTCTCAGTGTCTGTTTCCCCAACCTTCATCCCAAATTCCAGCTGTATATCTACAACCAGTTGGTCAGGTAACTTTGCACCTTTTTCAGTGCCCTCTTCGATAGAGCATGCTCTGTTCTTTTCGTTTGTTGTGTTTGCTTTTTTCTTTTTCTTTTTTCTTTTGTTTGTTTAACAGCAGCCCAGAGGCCTCTTGTCACATGTCATATAGACTTTACCCTAGTGTCTCTACACTAAGTGACATGATGATTGTTTAAGAATGAAGCATCAGTTCTTCTTGGCCTTTTATTGCTTGTTGGATGTGCAAGACCTTTTTCCTTGGTCAGCTACATTACAGACCTAAGAGCAGGGGTAAAAGTTGCCCATCTATAGGTAGACAGTTAATTAGTGGCTCTCAACTAACCAAAATTTTTCTCCTAAATCAATAATTTCTCCCAACCTTTTAGGACCAAGATAAGATTTAATTTCAGAAATCAGGTTAAATTGAGAGAGTCAAGGCTTATGGCATCAAATGGTGCTCAGCGTTCATACACAAAAAGATCCACCACCTGACATTGCATTGCTTAGGTAAAAGCAAAGCCTGAATTTGAAAATAAAAAGAAAAGGGGGATATATAATCACTTCCGTTTGTTTGTTTGCTTGTGTATTTGGGCACCTTGGTTGGGGTTTGTTTTTATAGTTGCTTTTGGTTTTTATTGTTTTGAGTTTTGTGTGTTTTCTGGTCTGAGCTTTTAGAATAAATTTCTTACATACTCTCTTATGAAAAACAGTCACCTATAAAAAAAGGAGTATGTAAGTTACTGAATAGCAGCGTCAGTCAAGTTTGTTCAAATATGCATTAGATTTTCTTTTCGAATTTACCACTAGCTTTCCTTCACTACCCTGACAACCTGTTATAAGAAAACAAGAATTTTCTCATATTAAAAAAAATAAGTTGGCTTATTTTGCGTCTGTCATTTCAAGCTTAGGGAGAGAATGGTCTGAGTGCCTGCTTTTGCACAGCTTGTTGGTAAGGCATGAATGACAGCTTTCAAGGTTACCTCTGCCCAGAGGTGGTTTTCTGACTGTCTTTCCGGTGTGACTATAGGTTTCTGACAAAGCGAGAACAAAAGCTAATGCAGCGCCGACAGCATGCAGAGGAGCTCCTGGAGTGGAAGCGGCGTCTAGACGCAGAAGAAGAAGAAATCCAACAAATGGAAAAACAAGCGTTGGCTGCCTGGGACAAAGAGCTAGTAAAACCCAAAACTCCTAAGAAAGAACTGGAGAGCCAGAGAACAGAGCAGAAAGGTAATGAGTGCAAACTAAAGCCTAACATATTTTATTTACTTATTTTTGGATAGGAATGGTTAAAAGCAAAGAAGGCAATGCAGCTACACATGAGTACAACTTTTAAGAAACTAAGTAACTTCTTGCCAATATAAATGTGAAGGTTTTTTTTTTTAATTCAACTTCTTAAAGCTTAATAGATGTTCAAACAAGGAAAACTCAGGTGTTTAATTCTTTATTTTCCACAGAATGCAAAAAAGAGATACATTTTTCATCTCGCTTTATGATATTAGTATATAATTTCTATGCTAATTCCATAAAAGAATAACATGAGAAAGAAAAAGCCATTCTTTTCCATCCTGAATACTATACATACAAATCTAAAGAGGAAAAATTACAGTCACTTGAATGGATTCAGAACAAGACTTAGGATCACATATGTAAACCTCAGATCAAAGTACACATGGAAAGGAACTGTCTCTACCCAGCACCACGGAACAAGAAAACCCAGACTTAAAGCAGATACAATCCTTAGTGATAGAACCGAACACTTTCCTCTTGAAAATACTTTTAAGCATCATACGAAGGTTCTAGGGAGTTCTATAAGGCTCAAAAAGCAATTAAAAGTAGGGTGTGGAAGCACAAAGCTCTTACTACTTACAGTTAGTAAGGCTTACACATAGAAAACCCAGAATTTTGTGTTGGAGAGATGGAGCTTTAGGTAAGAGTGCTTGCTTTACAAGCATAAGAACCTTTAAGTACCATGTGAAAAGCTAGGCAAGCATCCATGTCTGCTTGTAACCCCAGAACTGTGGGGCAGAGACTGCCAGTGAGAGACTGTCTCAAAGGAATAAGGTAGAGAATGACAGAGCAGGACACCTGACCTTTCCCGACTCCCACATGTGTACATAGGCACATATAATTGCACGTACATGTACACATATACCCCTCTGTCACACAAGTAAAACCCAGGATTTGCACTTTGTTAGAATAATGAGTGAGTTTAGCAAGATCACTAGTTAGAAAATCCAAACAATGAAACCCAGTTGTTTTGGGCTGGAGATGTAAATGAGATGCTGGAATATTTGTCTGGAGTGCATAAAGCCTGTGTTCCTCCCCTAGCACCTGGATGTGATGGCACAGGACTGCCTTCAAAGCAGAGGCAGGAGGATTAGAAGTTAAGGTCAGTCTCAGCCTCACAGTAAATTTGAAGCCAGCTTGGGCTGTCTGAAACCCTGACTCAAAACCAACCAAATAAATCAACAAAAAAAACACTTATTCATGCTTCTGCACACAACCTTGTCACTTTAAAAGGGGCAGGGGAGGGGCAGTGCTGGAGAAATGACTCAGTGGTTAAGGTGCTTCCCACTGTTCAAAGGACTCAAGTTTGGTTGCTAGCATCCACGTCAGGCATCTCACACCTACCTGTAACTGCAGCTTTGGGAGATCCAATGCCCTCTTCTGGCTTCCTTGTGCACACACACACCCACACACACACCCACACACACCCACACCCCCACACACACACCCACACACACCCACACACACACACACACACACACACACACACACACCCACACACCCCTACACACACCCCCACACACACCCCCCACACACATAAATCTTTTTAAATAAATATGTGAAAGTAGGAAAGAGATAAAGGATCTGGAAGGGTAGAAGGGACAAGAGAGGAAAATCGGTGAATCTGAAACATTATATACAAGTATGGAGATGTAAGACTCCAGTGTGCATAATGTACCTAATCAATTTTAATGTTAAAAACCCTCAATTATATGTCTTAGAGAAACAAAAATTGGCTTTTAAATGTATCATTTTAAAATGTTACAAGTAGATTTGCACATGGTGGCACAGGCTTCTAACCCCAATACTCAGGAAATTGAGGTAGAAAAATTGTGGCTTTGAAGCCAGTTTAAACTACAGAGTCTGAGATCAACATAGGGAGAACCTGTCTCAAAATAAATAAATAAACAAACAAACAAATGGACAGACAGGTAGATGAATATAAGTAAGCAAATACAAACAATAATTATGAATTACTTCGATACAAGATTACTAATACAAGATCTTTGTGAAGGAAAATTTAGAGCTTTGTTAGGGAATGTTAAAGAGCAAAACAATTTCACATTCACAAGTAAACCTGGTGTCATATGCTATTTATTTTCCTTGAACTCATCTCTAGAGCCAAGGCCATTCAAATCTGAGGCCCACCAAGGTTTCTGAAAAGGATTTGATGACCTCCTTTAATTTTTTATGAACAAAAAGGTCAAAAGAGCAAGACCTTGGTAAAGAAGAACCATAACAGATGTAACCTACTTCATCATATACCAAGACTTTTAAAATGCGCAGTAATTTAAACAGTGTAATAGTTACTTAGAGATGGAAATAGATTGTGAAGAGAGAACCCAAGAAACACCCATGCATTCATGGAAGGTTGACATGACACCAGCAACTTTCAGATTTACAGAGAACAAAGGGACTCTCCAACAGATGTGTGGGAGGAAACAATGAAGTGTTGAGTCCTCATCGGATAACATGATGTACCAGCCAAGTGGGGTGGCTTTAATCACAGCACTTGCAAGGCAGAGGCAAGAGGATTTCTGTGAGTTCAAGGCAAGGCCTGCCTAGTCTGTGATTTTGAGTTCCAGGATAGCCAGGACTGCATAAAGGGACCCTGTTTCCCCCTCCCCCCGCCAAATATTTTCAAGGTATCTTTTTACCTAACTGATAGAAATATGGCTATTTTTTTTACTTAGTATTTCTATTATAAACAGTGTCATAGATATTTTTAGCATAGTTAGGTTGAGTGTGTATATAGATGCACACATCATGTGTCTACATGTCTACTTATAGTACAGCAGAAAGTTTCAGACTCTTTGCTTAACCAAAATATTTACCTTCGATGTTATCTGTTCTGCTCCAACCGCTGCTGGTTGCAGCCCATTGCTTATACCTGTAAGGAGTTAGCACTCACAGTTGGGAAATGTCCTGGCAGAGCAGTTCTCAAATGGTTTTGGCCTCGAGACCTCTTTAAAATTGTCGAAATTGTTGAGAACCACAAAGAATTTTAGTTTATGTGTTTGTAGATATGCTTATACACATCTGTATTTTTTACACTAGGAATTAAACTGAAAAAAAAAAAAAGGTTTAAGTATTAACAATTATGGGGGTTGGGGATTTAACTCAGTGTTAGAACAAGGTTCAGTTCTTTGTTTTGTTTTGTTTTGAGCCATGGTTTCTCTGTGTAGCTTTGGCTGTCCTGGTGTTGACCAGGCTGGCCTCCAACTCACAGAGATCTGCCTGGTTCTGCCTTCTGAGTGCTGGGATTAAAAGTGTGTGCCACCAAGACTTAGCTTAGGTTCAGTTCTTAGCTTCAGACACTAAAGAGAGAGAAAGGGAGGGGGAGAGAGAGAGAGAATTTTACAAAAAGTACTCTCCCCCCCAACCAAGGAAACTAAATATTGACTTATTTTTAAAAGAAGTAATAAATGGGTAGACCAGTAGCTGGTAGAATGTTTACCCAGCAGTCATGCACGAAAACCTGGGTCCAGTTGCCAGCACCACAGACCCAGTCATGGAAGGTGGAGGCAGGAGGATCAGGAATTCAAGGTCACCTTGACTACATATTGAGTTTGAGGCCAGTCCTTTCTCAAAAATAAAACTGAAAAAATAAACACTGCCCTAATAACTTAAAAAATGAAAAATAGATTTTCCCCAAAAAGGCTCCTCCAAAGAGAATTGTTTTACAGATTAGCAAGTAATTTTAATATCTAAGTAAAATAAATTATATTCTTATATCTGTATATTTGATTTGTGACAGTGTTTTTTAAATATACATATACATGAATATGTAAAAGATATACTTCAACTAGCTGTCCCACTATTCACGATAAAAATATGTGAAATAGAAAAAACCTTACATTTCTATTCATGGTATATTTATATGTTCTAGTAATCAGCATGTGTATTTGCATATTTTACCATGCTTAACTAAATGAAAAAAATGTAGCTATGCAAATCAAGATGTAAGGAACAAAGTAAATCACAGGTGGCCACAAGTGGTTTGGCCATTCCTTTTCTAGACTATTTCAGAACATGTGAAGTTAAAGAATACATAAAGAAAACCAAAAGTCTTGTGGTCCCTCTCCAGCTTCAGCTGGAAGGTAAATTAAAAATGGCTTCCCTGGTTAAAGCTGTTCACTAGGAGCTGCTAGACATAAGTGTGCAGGATATGAGCAGGTCAGTGGAGTAAAAGCTCTCTCAGAGCTGCCCTTTAGCTCATCAAGAGTAGCTAGCTTATGAGTTTGGACTACTTAATCAGGTAAAGATGATATAAGCAACAGGGTCCAGGAAAAAAATAAAAGAAGCCAAAACCAGTCAGCATGAGTTCATTGCAGCAGCTAAGGCTCACTCTGACTGAGCACGACTGACTCATGTATCTAAGTGTCCATGGCTAACAGACTTTTTGAAACAGCCAAGCCAGAGCCCTAACGAAAATTACTATTGTCATCATTTCCCTTCAAAACAAAATCACTAAATACTTAACTGTCGCCACCAAAAGTACTTTCAGAATGCATTCTGCAGGAAGCCTTTTCTTGCAGCTACGCATTTCTAAAATGAAGTCTTCTGCAGAAGTACCGGAGTGACACAGTGATGTCTAGGGAGGTGGGCTTTCATCTTATGGGATCTAGCTGGGTGACAAGCAAGGTACTATTTAGGTAAGAAAACTCTATCATTTAGAAATAAGGAGTTTAAAAAGTTAAAAGCAGGCACATGACAGATGTTCCTACAAGCAGGAGTTCAAGCAATTTACTTTGCTTTCATAGAATACTGTTCAAGAAATAAATGTTCTTGGACTTTCCCCAAATGTTTGTTTTTAGAATGATATACTAAAACAATGAGTTATTTCTCAACAAATCAAAGAGTTTTTTTTTTTTTTTCAAAATTGAAATGGGAAATTAAGCAACTATGATTTTTATATTTAAGGTTATTATCATCATTGTGTATATATGTATGTGGTGGTTTAGTGCACGTGAGGTCATTACCATTGTGTGTGTATGTGGTGGATTAGTACACGTGAGGTCATTACCATTGTGTGTGTGTGAGGTGGATTAGTGCACGTGAGGTCATTACCATTGTGTGTGAGTGAGGTGGATTAGTGCAC
>JADRCH010000010.1:14281792-14303354 GCA_019843965.1 Rhynchomys soricoides
GCATGTGAGGTCATTACCATTGTGTGTGGGGGGGTGGATTAGTACACATGACTACAGCTCTAGTGTACCATAGTGCAGGTGTGGAAGCCAGAGACCAACTTTTGGGAGTTCTCTTTCTACTGTGGATTCTGAGGATCAAACTCAGGTCATCATTCTGGAGTGACAAGCACTTTGACCCTTTCAGCCATCTCTCTGTGATAATGACACTTAAGTTCTCTAAAAGTAGACATTGTTACAGTATAGAGTATAGAAGTAGTTCACTGTTTATACTATGCTGTGGTCATTGTGCAGTGATGTACTCCAGTAGGTACACAATGCTACGAAGCCCTTTACAGGAACTTGCTGTGTAATGTGACAGCTCAGGTTCCAACAGTGCCAAGTTTATTTGGATTTTGTTAAGCTTAATTTCCCATGAATTTCTTAATTGCCCAAGAGGAGTTTATGACGTGACAGTGTTTTGCATCCATGTGTGTTATCCAGTTGGGTAACCACTTGAAGTTTAACTAGTACTGTTGAGGAACTGAGTGTATATGCTTGTGTGTGCCTGCCTGTGTGCCTGTGTGCATGCATGAGTGTGTGCATGTGTGTACATGATAGTGTGTGCCTGTGCACATGCATGTGGAAGGCAAGGGACAGCCTCAAGTCTCGTTCAGGCATTCGATAGCACCTCAGTGTATGAATATATCACATTTGGGCTTCTCCTCTCAGCATGGAAAAAGTCAGCTGTATATAACAAGACTTCTCTGGAATATAACCTAGGAGTAAAAGTTTTAGGTCATAAATTATTTGCTTCATCTTTTCAAAAAGCACTAAAATATTTTCCAAAGTGACTGAAGCAGTTTCCAGTCTGTGAGTTCTAACTGCTGTGCACCCTCATATGTAGCCATCATCACTGGGTATACCTGGTGGATGTCTGCTTTCCGATGGTGTCAGCCACAACTGCTAATGAACAGACTCTATTAGTAAATGTTAAGTAATGTGGTTTTACTTGAAAGCAAGTCTAAAATGTAACAAGTTTTCTTCTTCATTGACAAAGATTGGACATTTTTGTTTTCCCCCTGTGTTTCTAGGCATAGCAAGTGAAGAGGGATCTCCAATGCCTTCCTACTCTCTGCGGAACAGTGAAAGTTGTATTCCAGAAGAACTAGGCAGCCCTTCTGATTTATGTACACCTTCTGAGTCTAGGCTGCAGGCACAGCCTGGGAGTCCAGATCACAGTATACTTACTGAGCAAATGGTTTTTTCACAGGAACTAGAATCTACCTCTCCTAGTAAACATGTAAGTAATGCTTATTTATATCTTAAAACTTCTTTAGAAAAAACAATGTGTTGAGAGGTATTACTAATAGTTACATTATTCCTGTTAATCGCAGCACTATCACCCATGCTTGTAACATGCAGGATTTAACATTTGGAGAGAAATAACACGTTTAATAAGCTTATATTTATAAGTATTTGACTTTAGCTTTAGTAGCAGTTAAAATTATACTCTGTCAAGTCTAATAATATTAAAGAGATAGTACCTTAATTAGAGTTACAATTGCTGTGATGAAACACCATGACCAAAAGAAAGTTGGGGAAGAAAGGGTTTATGTGGCTTACACTTCCACATCACTGTTCATCATCTAAGGAAGTCAGGGCAGGAACTCACACAGGGCAGGAACCTGGAGGCAGGAGCTGATGCAGAGGTCATGGAGAAGTGCTGCTTACTGGCTTGCTCCACCTGCTTTCTTCTAAGCCTAGGGTAGCACCAGTGAGTTGGGCCCTCCCCCATCAATCACTAAGAAACTGCCCTACAAGCTTTCATACAGCCTTATCTTAGGGAGGCATTTTCTCAGTTGAGGTTCCCTCCTCTCAGATGATTCTAGTTTGTGTCAAGTTGACATAAAAACCAGTCAACACAGGCAGGGATTTTTAAAGTCTGTAACAGGACCAGTGAGACTGCGCAGTGGGTGGGTGATAAATATGTTTGTTAACTGACAAGTTTGATGGCCTGGCTTTGATTCTCAGAACTTTCAAGGTAAGTAGAGACAACTAATTCCTACAAGTTTTCCTCCAACCAGCATGTGGGGTGTGTGTGTGTGTGTGTAACCATGTGCATGCACACGCGCGCACACACACACACACACACACAGAGTAATGAAGACTATTTGTGCGAACATGACAAGTTCTTTTGCAAATCTGCTTTGTCTTAAAAAGCATAAGATCTTTAAAACATACCAAAGTGCCTTTGCTATAATTTAGTTAATAATTGCTAGTTTATAATCAGAATGAGTGATGATTTTATTGCTTTAAAATATCAGAAATGAATGGTTTTCAGTTATTATACTGGGCATCATTAGAATAATAATTTTCTTTTATTCTGTATTTCATAGAAAGATAAAAACTCAATATGAAACTCACCTGTTTTTAAAACCGATTTCTACAAGATTAAGACATGAGCATAGCAATGTGAAACACTAATAAATGTAATAGTAAAGCTTCTGAAAAAAGTTACATATGTGCTAGTGTGCATATAAAAGTCAGTTGGTTGAACACAAGCTGTAGGATTGGCAACAAGTGCTTTATTCTGCTAAGCCATTTGACTGGCCCATGTTAAAACCTCCTTGATTTAAAAATATGGATAGGAACCTCAATAGTTAGAATTTTGTTTTAAAATTGTTATTTTATTTTATGTATATGGGTGTCTGGCCAGCATGTATGTCTGTGCACCATTTGTGTGTCTGGTAACCGCGGAAGCCATAAGAGGATATTGGATCCTAAAACTGGAGTTACAAATGTTGATGAGCCACAACGTGGGTACTAGGATTTGAATCTAGGTCCTCTGCAGGAGTATCCCTGCTCTTCAGAGTGAGAATCTGGCTTAAATTATAAATAATATAGAATATATATAAACTTAATGAAATTATAATGAATTATAATATACTTATAATTAAAGTATAATGAAACCCAATATTCTTATGCTAATTACAAAATTGCATTAAAGAAGAAAAAGAAAAAGTTTTTTTTTAAATTCACTTAATATCCTGATTGCTTCCCCTCCCAGTCACAGCCTCTCACAATCCCTCCCCCATTCCCCTTCTCTGAGAGGATGGAGTACCCCCTGGGTATCCCTCTATCCTGGAACATTAAGTCTCTGTGGAGCTAGACACATCCTCTTCCTCTGAGGCCAGACAAGGCAGCCCAGCTAGGAGAACATTTCCCACAGCCAGGCAACAGCTTTTGGGATAGCTCTATGCACCATTTGTTGAGGATCCACATGAAGGCCAAGCTGCACATCTGCTACATATGTGTGGGGAGGCTTAGGTCCAGCCCGTGTATGTTCTTTGGTTTCTGGTTCAGACTCTGAGAGCCCCAAGGGTCCTAGTTAGTTGACTCTGTTGGTCTTCCTGTGGAGTTCCTACCCCCTTCAGGGCTCTCAAGCCTTCCCCCAACTCTTCCATAAGAGTCCCCAGCCTCCATCCAATATTTGACTGTGGGTCCCTGCATCTTTCTGATTTAGCTGCTGGGTGGAGCCTCTCTGGAGACAGCCATACTAGACTCTTGTCTGCAAGCATAACAGAGTATCATTAGTAGTATCAGGGATTGGTGCTTGTCCATGGGATGGGTCTCTAGTTGGGCTGGTTATTGTTTGGCCATTCCCTTAATCTCTGCTCCATCCCCCATCCCTGAATTTTTTTGAAGACAGGATGAATTTTTTGGTTGAAAGTTTTATGAGTGGGTTGATTATCCCTATCACTCCACTGGGGTTCCTGCCTGGCTACAGGAGGTGGCCTCTTAAGGTTCCATATCCCCAATGCTATGAGTCTCAGCTAAGGTCACCCCCATTTATTCTTGGTGCCTCCTCTATCCCCGGTCTCTGGCTCATCCTCGAGATGCCCTCCCACCCCTGCCACTTGCAGATTTCCATTCATTCTCACGGCCATCTTTCCTGCCTCCCCACACCTGAGCCTGAGCCCCCATCTCCTCTCCCATCTGGTTCCCTCGCTGGAGCGGCCTCCTACAATTATTATAGTCCCTCTTCTAAGTGAGAACCAAGCGTCCTCATCCTCGATGGCCTCCTGCTTGTTTAGCTTCTTTGGGGCTGTGGAGTGGAGTGTGGGTATCCTGTATTCTATAGTTAATATCTACTTATGAATGAGTACATGCCATGCATGTCCTTTTGGGTCTAGGTTACCTCATTCAGGATGATATTCTCAAGTTCTATCCATTTGCCTGCAAAATTCATGTCCTTGTTTTTAATAGCTGAATAGTATTCCATTGTGTAGATGTACCACATTTTCTTTATCCATTCTTCAATTGAGGGACATCTAAGTTGTTTCCAATAACATTTTTAATAAACTTTTTTTTACCTTTTGTGAAATTATAAAGTTGTACTAAAATTTAATATATTCAATTATTATATAAACTATTAAATTTGATGTTTATTTGATAGAAAAATGTTATAAAATATACTTTAAAAATAATTGCTTAAAACGTTGTAATTGGGGGCTGGAAAGATGGCTCAGTGGTTAAGAGCACTTGCTGTTCTTGCAGAGGACCAGGTTCAGTTCCCAGCTCCCACAGGCAATAACTGTAGTTGCAGGGATGCCACACTCTTTGCTGGCCTCTGTGCGCACTAGCCATGCACATGGCACACCACCATACAGGTAATAAAGAAATACATTTTAAAAAGTTGTAATTGTTATATTTACTTGGTTGTATCTCAGATTTAAAATATACGTTCAGTTGTATGACAGAATATTTCCTGTTTGCCTTTCTGTTTGAACAGTCACCTCCCAAAAGTTGCTTATCTGTGTCAAAGCAAGAGTCTAGCAAAGCAAGTCATAGTACTGAAGGACACTGTCATCTGCCTGTCAAGTCTCACCAACCCTGTTACAGTTGGTCAGATGAGTCATTGTCTATGACACAGTCAGGTAAGGCTACAATGAGTTCCTTCTTTTGTTTTGGAATTCTCCTTTAATAAGCTTTGACCACATGCTAGCACTCTGTTATCCTTTGTTGCTTTGTATGGCCAAGATTAACTCATAGCTCAGTGGTTATCATTGATAATTAATCCTTAATTCCACAAATTGTAACTAACTTTATTTCTCTTGTGTTAGTAGACATTTATTTCTCCAACAATTTCTTTCCGTCTGTCCACGCCCAACAGTGGCTTTGTGTTTCTACAGCACTCTGTACTTCAGTGTGCCGTACCTGCACAGCACAACTGGTAGATCTGCTTGGCCTACCAGGTCTGGATAGAACTCCGGGCACCAGGTTCTGTTTTCTCAGCATTTGTAACCCCAGTGCCTCCTAGGTACTGTTGATTGCACGTGGTGGGTGTTTATTAATGTTTCCGATGAGTTATTAGTAACTATGAGGTTAGAAGGTTGTGGACCAGGATAGCACAAATCTCAAAGGAGCCATGTAGAAAAACAACAGCCTGTGGATGGCAATAGGAACGTTCTGGTTTTGGCTTTGTTTGTTTTTTATATACCGCTCCCTGTTCATGTTTCTGTTGGAGGTTGATTTTGAAAGACTGAATAGTTTCTACCTTGCAAGGCATCAGGAGTTTGTTGGTCTTGGGAAGCATATCTAAAGGGAAAGCGTTTTTATTAGAATTATGAGGAAAATGAATGTAATATTGTGTATTGCCATGTTAATTATGTTGATAAGCGTATATTGCCATTTGAGCTCATTCTTAATTTAAAAGAACATTAGTTTTTTGTTTTGTTGTTTTGTTTTTTAAAGTAAGAGGAGAGTAAGTGTGAGAGGAGGTGGGTGGGGGAAGTAGTTTAATCAGGGAAGTACTTGTTGGAAGTGTGAAGACCTCAGTTCAGTTCCTAGAATCCATGTAAAAAGGAAACTGTGCATAGTGGTATGAGCTTGTAATACTAGTCCAGGAGAAGTGGAGAGAGGCAGGTGCTTGGGGCTTGTTGGCCAGCCAGTCTGCACGTTTGGGGAGAAACCATGTCTCAGAAAACAAGTTGGATATGCCTGAAAAAAACACCCAAGGTTAATCCCTGGCCTCCAGCAAACACATCCATGTACACGCACACATGAACCCCCCCTCACACACACACATATGAACCTACACACACATATGAACCTACACATACACATATGAACCCCCCCACACACATATGAACCCATACACATATGAACCCACACACACATATGAACGTGCATGCACACACACACACATGAACCTCCCATTTTTAAAAAGGTAGATAATATACCATAATTCAACTGTTTTCCTGATGATTGCTATCGAGATAGTCTTAAATGTTCACAGTTGTAAATAATGATTTAAGAAATTTATACAACATTTAAAAAACCTGATAGATTGATAGAAATGGAATTATCAGGTCAAACAGTGAAAATTATTATCTTTTATGGTTTTTATATAGCTATTAATAGTTGTATACATTTGTCTTGCATGTTTCAGTGCAGACTTACTTTGGTAGAGTGTAATCAGTAGACATAAGCTTGGTATGTATTTGGAAATGTGCGTTTCTACTTTGGAGCTGTTACTTACAACTTTCTTCAAGTTTGTTTCCCATACTGGATTATTTTTTCCACTAGAAGCAAGAAGATTAAGTCTTCACCATCTTTGCATGAGTTATTTTTTATAGATAATGATAGTATTGTGAGAGTTTTAATTGCTAGAACTTAAGAAAAAGCAATTTTAGAAAAATAATGAGATTTCTGAATTATACATAAGATGTAGCTCTTTATGAGGACATTGTTATAAACAGTATTTGAAGAAGTTATAAGGGTTTTTTGTTTTGTTTTTTTGTTTTGTTTTTCTGAGACAGGGTTTCTCTGTATAGCCCTGGCTGTCCTGGAACTCACTCTGTAGACCAGGCTGGCCTCGAACTCAGAAATCCGCCTGCCTCTGCCTCCCGAGTGCTGGGATTAAAGGCGTGCGCCACCACTGCCTGGTGAAGAAGTTATAAGTTTTAACTTGGGGTTAAATAATACCTGTGAATGAGGGGAGAAATTGGGTTACTGACCAAGTTAGTACAATCTGAGATGAGGGATAATCAGAAACCTAAGCAACCTGTCTGTCCAAACCCTGCTAACCTCCGCATTTGCCTGCCACTCCCCATCTCGTTCTCATTTCAAAAAGTGTTTATGGCAGAGCAGTCCATAATATTAATACTCACCTAGAGAGTTCCTGGCTTTCTAGCGATGCCTAGAGGGGTTACGTGAGATTACAGCAAGAATGTTGAGGACTGGTGTGCGCTCATAGACTGGGGAGGCATGATGCGCTCCCATTCACCAGCACCAGGACTGCTTTCATTGTCTGCCTTTAGTTTCTTCAGTAGTTGAAAATAAAAATGTTTTCCATGTTCTTTCATCTAAAAACTCCAAGTTTTTCATCAACTGCTATTAAGTCTTCACAACCATAAATTGTAAAAATAATTTTATTATAGAATCATAGCTGACATTCAGCTTTAAAAATATATTGATTCAAAATCATGTGGAGAGCAAAGTTTACATGTGGTCTCCTACACTTAACAAGGTAACAGCTCCAGTTTCAAAGGCACATAAATAACTCTTGGGGGTTTTGTTTGTTGTTGTTTTGTTTTCAAGTCAGGGTCTCACTATGTAGCTCGGGTTGTCCTAAGAACTCACTATGTAGATCAGGCTACACTCAGACTCATAGAGATCCACCTGCCTCTGCCTCCTGAGTGCTGGGATTAAAGGTATGAGCCACTATACAGGGCTTAACTCTTAGTTTTTCAAGACAGATGTCATGTAGGTCAGGCTGGCTTCCATGTACCTTCCCAGGGATGGAATTACAAGCATGTGCCACTACTCTTGGCTTAGAAGCATATAACTTATCAGGCCAGAGAAGTAGATATTAAGAAAGATGATTTCTTTAATCGAGACTGCAGCAAATGAATATAAAGCCCCAATTACTTAGAGCTTTCAATCTAAAGCCAGTTATTTTCTTCAAACATTAAGAGGAAGCACATGAAGAAGATGCTCAGTTGTCCTCCTCCTGTCACTGCTTGTTTTAGTACATGTTAAGTCAGTGCTGAGAGATCATGGGAACTCGGCTTTTCTTTGTAGCCCAGAGACTGG
Source organism: Rhynchomys soricoides (assembly GCA_019843965.1). Classification (NCBI taxonomy): domain Eukaryota; kingdom Metazoa; phylum Chordata; class Mammalia; order Rodentia; family Muridae; genus Rhynchomys; species Rhynchomys soricoides. The sequence continues at coordinate 14,289,869 of JADRCH010000010.1, forward strand.
GATCACACCATTTTAAAGAGATGGTACTCTTTCTGCATTTTGATGGTTTCTTAGGTAACTTAATCTGAGATAACCTGGTCTCCAGATGAAACAGTACACACCTGAGTCTGAGGTTTCCAGTATGAGAGTTCTGAAGTGTATGGAAATGCCATCAGTGTGTGATTTTAAGAGGTGTGGGAATACGTGCTTATGTACTGTGTAATTTCTATGTGTAGTAAAATAAGCAGTGGCTTTAAATGCTGTCTGTCTGTTTCCATGGTCTCTGTATGACAGGTTCTCATGCAGTGGATTCCTGTGATGTTGCAATGACCGGGCCTCTCATGTGCCTCGTTGGGGAGAAACAAATTTTAATCAGTTTTACTTCAGTCCTTTTTAAAGCTTTCAAAGAAACAGTAGGGCACATTTTTCTTTTATGTGATAATAAGATTACAGTTAATGATTCACAATTCAAAAATGTAAAATTTTATTTTATCCTAATTTGACTTTAAAAACATAACAGCATGTATTAATATCTAAGAAGGACAGTTGTATGAACATCTTCTTACCAGAAATAATTTCTTACAGAAAGTACAAATTTTACTAACATAAAATGTAAACTTTAACTATGTATCTTGCTAAGATAGGGTTTTTCAAGAGCTACTTACAGTTTTAAATAGTGAGCTGACAGGATTGCTCACTAGTTAAGAATCTTTGCTTCACAAGCCTGACAACCTGAGTTCAATCCCTGGAACTCACAGTAGGAGAGAATCAACTCCCAAAAGTTGTCCCCTGGCCTTCACACATGTATCTGCACTCACGTGCACACGCGCACACACACACACACTCATTTTTCACAATAATTATAAATAAAAACAAATGAATAGTACCATTGGAAATTAGAAATATAATTAAGAAGACTAAAGCAAATGGAAGGTCCTTGGAAAAGCAAGCATGCATTTTATTAATAACATTTTTCAGAAGCTCAGTTTTTTTAAATTTTAAACATTAACTTTAAGTATTATAGCTTTTCTTTTCTAGTTACTGAGTTAATTTTATTCTTTGTTAAAATTAATTACAAAGTTTTGTTTCTTTCAGAAACTACATCTGACCAGAGTGACATTGAAGGGAGGATCAGAGCTCTGAAGGATGAGCTACGGAAAAGAAAGTCAGTTGTGGAGCAGCTGAAGAAGGAGCAGAGAAAAAGACAGAAGGAAAGACTAAAAGCCCAAGAAGCCAGTCTGCTCAGACAGCTGGAGGTGAGATGGGGAGACGGGTCAGTGGCCAAGGTCAGTCCGTAAGAGAAGCTCAGGTGTTTACTGCTAATAAAGTAGTCATGTGGTGTCACATGTTATCATCTTTAAAAACAAATTTGAAGATAACTAAAGTATTATACAAATATTAAATATTAAAATTTTAAAAAATTTTCTGATAATGGTACTGGCCAGACAGTGGTGGTACATGCCTTTAATCCCAACACTGCAGAGGCAGAGACAGGTGGATCTCTGTGAGTTCAAGTCCAGCCTGGTCTACAGAGCGAGTCCTCTTTTCTAGCAAGAAGGCCACACAACCCTTGTGCTAACTTAGGACAGCTCCTAATTGATAGCTGCAGGTTGCTTCTCTCCTAAGGTCTAGCAGACTTCCATATTCTGCCTGACACTAAGTCTGTTTTTGCTGACATCCTCCTCTGTCTTCTCCTATAGTACTGTTCCCTGATTGTTCTTCTACCAAGGCCCCCTTTGTTCTTTCATTCCTGTTGCCATTGGTCTAGGGCCTGGCTTGGGTTCTGAGGCCCTTTATCTGTATTATCTGCATAGTCTCCTAGTTATTACAGCCTCTGGCTGATTTTTCTGCATATCTCATCTCTCTCTGTCTCTGTCTTTCTGTCTGTCTCCCTCTCCCTCCCCCTTCTTTTTCTCTCTTTTTCACCTTTCTTCTTTTTCATTCTTCCCTTCCCCCAACCTCCGCTGCCTCCCTACAGCTTCCCCCTGCTGCCCCCTCCTTGTCCTGAATCATGGTATTCATAAAATCCATCTGAATCCATCTGAACTCCTGCTATTACAACAATCTGTCCTCACATCACCACTAGAGAAAACTGTCCAGCTTCTGCCTGGACACTTTCAAATTTTCAAAACATTTAAAACTGTTAGGCCTTCAAGTTTACCAAGTGTGAGAAAGTGCATTGCTGTATTGAACCAAATTATCTATCCTTTTAATTTTTACCTTTTAATTTACTAATTTTCTTACAAAATTAAAATGGCTATTTTTATATGACAGGACCTCATATAATTGAATGCATTTTTATTTAATCCTCACAGCGATGAAGTATGGGTATTACCACTGTTTCACCGACAAGGAAACTGAGTTTAAATAAGATTAAGGGTCCAGGGACACACAGCCCATAAAAAATAAAGGCAGGATTTTTATTTCTAATTCCAAATTCTATGTTTTCCCATGAAAATTGGCCTTTTAATAAATGTGAAAATATTAAACATGTGCATGGGTACATCACATGGTGACAGCAGGCATGGTAACTAGTGTTGTGAAGTCAGAGGGTGGTTATAATAAATAGCCAGCCCTGGGTAGCCACACATTCCTATAATCAGCTTAAGAGTCTGAAATAGAAATGGGAGTTCAAATCCAGCCTAACGCACACAGTGAGTTCCAGATCATTCTGAGCTATGTTCTGCAACCTGCAACCCTAGCTCTAGGGAATTTAGAATAAGCAGCAGCAGAGACACTGTGGCTCTGCTGGGAGTTCATGTGGGAAAGTTCAAAAGTAGAGCTGACATTCAGGAAGTTAATGGCTAGACTAAGAAATTCGAGCTTTATCTGATTGGTCATGCAACTCCGAGCCATTAAAGTAATACTGGAAATAAATTAAGAATAAACAGTGTTGCTGAAAAAGGTTCACTGTTATAATCCTAGTACTTGGGAATTTGAGGCAGGAGGATCTCAAGTTTGAGCCTAGCCTGTGCTACATACCAAATCCTGTCTCATAAAAATGTTACAAAGTTTTAAAAAATATTTCATTGATAGAAAATCTCTAGAAAACGTGCCATATGATCCATCTCATTCAACATCTGGCTGAGTGGCTAAATAAAAATGAAAGAGAGTTATGTGTTTTAAGTTTTGAAATTACATTATCCATACAGAAATAATATATGTGGCAATTTATATGAAAAAAGATCTATTGGTCTTTATTGGTCACAGATTTAATAAATAAACTAAACTTAGGTCAGTACTGCTTTCAGATCTGAGTAGCTATACCTTCGATTTAGACCTAGCTATGGACCAGCATGCTATATATGTTTAGTTAATGATTAAGACTAGAATTTGTCAAAACATTGGATTTCTATGATGATAATATGGCAGATAAGAGTAATCTACCTATCTAGTAGAGATTTTAGTCCAGACATTAAGAATTTGTAACGATCAGCAAGGATCCATCAATCATTCTTCCATTCCATAAAGATTTATGGACAATCTAGATTAGGCCAGATATAGATACAGCCTGAATAAAAAGTGCTGAGCTTTTCTTTTCAGCTACTACATCCAATAGACATATACAAGTGAATTTAGCCCTCCAAATAGAAGAGACACGTAACGGAGAGGGTCCGTCCTAAATGCCATAGTAATGGTGGTTTTGAGGTATTGGCGTTCCGGTGGTTGGTGAAGAGTGGGTGTTATAGCAACCAGGCAACAGTGTTAGTGATTCTGACCTGCTGACTGATTATACTCAATTTCCCCCCAGTACTGTTTCTTAAGAAGTTTACAGCCAGTGAAACTCAGAAACAAAACAATGTACAAGGCAGGGTGTTGCAGCTCAAGTCCTTCGTCCCAGCACTAGGAGGAGGCAGGGGCAGATAGGTCTCTGTGAGTTCAAGAACATCCTGCTCTACATAGTGAAGTCCAGGTCAGCTAAAGCTACCAACCTCAATCCCCAATGCCCCCCCCCCCAAAGCCACAAAATAATAGTGTATACTGTAGAAAATAGCATCTAACAAATTAAGATTTCAGTGTGCCTGGGTGACTATCATTCATAATTTTTTTTAATTGAAACTATAATTTCTTGCTTCATTTTCTACAGTGGTGAAGATGTGACGGGGAGCAGGGAGGGAATCTTTATTTCTGTCTTTTTACTAGTTGAATATTTAAATTATTTAAAATATTTAAAAATTTTAAATATTCTTACAGTTTTAAATACCTTTCAGAACACTCTGCATAATAACTTCTCTAACTCTTCCAAACTTAGACTTATGATGAATTCATTAAGAAAACTGAAGGTGAGCTCAGCCAAGATTTGGACATATCCCCCACATCCAAACTTCAGATTAAAACTCTGTCCTCCATATCTGAAAAACCCAAAATCAAGCCACATCCACTACACAGGTAGGAGCTTTTAAAACTTACATATATTCTGCTTTATTTGATAACAGATAAGGAAAAAAGATTTTTAGTAGAAGTGATCTTTTAAGTAACAGTAAATGATACAAGTAAAAATACTGTTTATTTGTTTGTTTTATGGACATAAAAGCGTTACACATGACAAGTACACAGTAACTGATGAAGTACAGATTGAGTATGTATTGTGAACCTGCGCTGGGCGGTGCAGCAAGAGCAGGCCTCTCAGCACTGCAGCAGGAGCAGAGAGTTAAGTGTAGATCTTTGAAAAACAGGCAGTGTTTTAGAGAGCAAAAATATCTGTAATCTTTAACTCCACAACCCCTCTGTCTAAAAAATTATCTTGATAAAATGTCATATCAAAAATCTCTATTTGCACTAAGTATATTTATTATAGCAAACTTTGTGTTTATCATAATATCCATGGAAATTCATAAAACATTGGACATGGTCTTTAATTCCGAAAATGAGTGAAATATCTCAGGAAGTTACGGTTCTATTTAGGTAACAGGGTATTATGCATCCAGTAAAAAAAATATACAAGGGACCCGATAGCAGTGGTAGAATATATACTGTACTAGATTAAAAAGCCAAGCTATTACAGTTAAGTGGTTTAGACAGTGGGGAAGAAGCTTCTGGGAAGCAAGCATATGTGAAAGAGAAGAGTGTCCATGAAAGATGAAGAGAAACACAGGCGGGCACATCCTAAAAGGTAAAGGGAGAGTGCAGTGCTGGAGAAATAAGGAAAGCCACATTGGGACGGCTTTGCGCTCACTCAGTTTTAGTTCACAGTTTACTATAGAAGACGTGCGCCTTTAAAGTTGTTTTTAAAGGATTTTGAGGGCTGGGACAGCTGATTCATGGTGGAGTACTTGCCCACCATGCACAATACCCCATTGGTATAAGAAAACAGGAACCAGCTAGAATGCTCTGCTGAGTGTGGTGTTTCCTGCCTGATATGCCAGCATTCAGAAGGCTAAGGATCCTGAGTTCTAAACCAACCAAGGCTACATAGTGAGCTCCAGAGTAGCCTGATACACATAGTGCAGCTCTTATATATTATCCAGCCCCTCACCTAGGGTGCTGGAGAGATGGCTCAGCATTTAAGAACACCGGCTAGTCTTCTAGAGGACCCTGTTCAATCTCAGCACCCACATGGCAGCTCTTCTGGCATCTGCAGGCACTGCAGCAGTCACACATTGCAGGCAAAATACCCATAGGCATTTCTTGAAGCAAGCAAGGAAGGAAGCAAGCAAGGAAGGAAGGAAACAAGAGCTAGGGAGATTTTCCAATAACTCAGAACACATACTGCTCTTGTAGAGAGCTCAGGTTCAATTCCTAGCACCCACATTGGGTGGCTCACAACCATCTGTAACTCCAGCTCCTGTAATCTCAGCACTAAGAAGTGAAGGCAGGAAGATCAGAGCACCCCTTCTACATAGAAAGCTCAGGGTCAGCCTGGAATACACATAAGTCAATAAGGTACTTATTGAACAGCTCTCTTAATCAGGGATTAGGTATTTTTTAAACCATTAAGTTAGGTAGGGCTATTGCTCACCAGTAGAATATCAGCATATTTAGCTTATATACAGCCCTGTATTCATTCTCCTGCATCAGAAAATATTTGTATTCACAGAGATCTTTCTGACTCTTATATTGAGGAAAGATTAGAAGAAATAGGCTTAGAAGCCAAAAGAAAATCAGTCTAAGCCAAGCCTCAAATAAACAGGAGTAATAAAGATAGAAGATATATTTTAGAAATTTCTAAGAATTGGTCTTGTCTAATTAAAGTGCTGGATGGGAAATAGGAAATTGAGGGCTCCTGTATTTTTAGCCAATTGAGCTAGGCTTTCATTAGCCTAAAAGCAAAGGAGTTTTTGTGGGAAGCTTAGGATTTTGGTTTTAAATGTTAATTTTGAAATGCTGTGATTCATACAAATAGAGTTGTTGTGTGAGTGTCAAGGAGGGAGAGTCTGAAAATATTAGATACACATAGGTATAAAGGTCAGATAAAGCTGGGAAAGCATGCATTTAGAGAGAAAGGGGAAGCAAGTAGTGAAGAAAACTAAATAGCAACATTTAAGTTGTTATAAGCAAGAAGCAGAAGCCAAACAGCATGGCCAGCAGCTGTAGGAAAGGAAGGAGTTGAACAAGGAAGGGCTAGGGGTGTGGCTCCATGGTGAGCACGGGCCTGATGTGAACTAGTGAACTGGAGGCAGGAGGGACGGAGGGAGGGAGAGGGGGGCTGATTTACTTTTAATGGTTGAGGCATACATATAAAACAAGGAAAGGAAGCTGAAGGACATGCTTTCTGTCTTCAGATAGTGCAGGAAAGGAAGTAAATGGTTATAAGTCTGGATGAATTTGTAGCTAAAAAGACAAGGTAGGCTCTCTGATGCCTGATGTCTCTACTTGTCTCCTTGAGTTGATCATATACAGAGAGTGACAAGGGTCGGAAACAGGCCGCTGTGTGAAGTAGCCGCTGATGGGCTTACCTAAGGATGCCTGCTTACTGTCATCAGTCGAGCAGTATTCTGCATTGCATTCCTCTTACTTACTACTTTTTCCACTTCAGATCTGAAACAGCAAAAACTTGGAAATCTGTAACAGACTCAGAGCGCTCCAGAGGGTCCTTGGCATCCATTGCTGAACATGTTGGTATGTTCTGGAAAGAGCAAAGTTGTGTAGACACAGTTTAAGGCCTACAGAATTCTCCCTCTACAAAAGTGAATTTCTGGGCTTCAGAGATGGCTCAGCACTTAAAAGCATGTAATGTTTTTCCAAGTTAGGTTCCTAGCACTTGTCTCAGACTGGTTACAACTACCTGTTAACTCTAGCTCCAGAGGACCCAACTTTCTCTTGTGGATTCTACAGGCACCCATGTAGCAGGCAGGCAGGCGGGCAGGCAGGCAGGCAGGCAGGCAGGCAGGCAGACACACGCACACACACAGAGAGAGAGAGAGAGAGAGAGAGAGAGAGAGAGAGAGAGAGAGAGAGAGAGAGAGTCTTTTAATTTAGAAAAGTCTGTTTCCTCAATTATGTGGTGTGTTAAGTTACTCACACTACACCTTGCTCTGTTCTGCTCTCTGACAGGGTCTGGATTGTTGCTTATTCTGAAGAGAAACTCTTGAACTCAAATCACCATTTTACCTTAGAACTCCAAGTGCAGCGTCTGTTGGGAACTTTGTTCCACCACTCAGTTCTTTCTAAACCAGTTTTTATTGTCCCACATTTCTGATTAAAAGGGAGGCATGAAAATCAAGTAGCTGCTTACTATTAATGTCTCTAAATTCCTCCCTGATCGTTTATCTGTTATATAATGTGATAAATAATTGTATGTAGCTTTTTTCAATTTAACTCAAAGATAACAGTTACTAGAAAATGATTATGGAAAACAAAATGTAATCATATGAAGAAACTTAACTGAGGCAAATCAAAGCTACCTTCCTGCCAGTGAAGTGGAGATGTAGATACAAAGCCTAACTCCTGAGTTGTTGCTCATTATATTATACCTTCTTCTTAGTTTGCTGCTTTAGCCCTTAAAGTCATAAATTTTCAGAAATAATCTCATATTTTCATTTTCTCTCTCTTCCCCCCTCTTTCTTTCTCACACACACACACACACACACACACACACACACACACACATACACACTAGAGAAATTAGGGTCTCCAGAAAAATTCATTACATTTTAAAATTTTTTATTGTGTCTGTATGGGTGTTACCTACATGTATGTCTGTGCACCACATGTGTGTCTCGTGCCTGAGGAGAGGGCATCTGAAGTTGCAGATGGTTGTGAGTTGCCATGTAGGTGCTGGGAAATGAACCTGGGTCCTCTACTAGAATAGCAAATTCTCCTAACCATTAAGCCGTCTCTCTAGCCACCAAAAATTCATTTTTAAGAAGAATAACAGAAGTATATCCCCACCATATTCTTCTGATTGAAGACATAATGTTCTTTATATAGCCTGCTTTCCCATGGTCATGTTCCCAGTGAGCATGTTAAATAATGGTGTCATAAACTTAGTCCCTGTTACTTTATAAATTATTTCAAACTTAAAAATTTTTAACATTCTATTTATTCTTAATACAGTATTTTTAAAAAAAAAATAAAAAACAACCTTATATGATAAACAGAGCAAGTCATATTTATTGAGCTTTTCTTAACTGAGAGTTGGCTTTTATCTAAATTTTGGGTCTTAGAACTTAAAGATTGTGATTAAATAATTTTATGGTTTTTTTTTCCTTGAAGATTCTTCATTATCATGTTCTGAGAGAGCCACATCAGAAAGGTCATTGTCTGCATATGCAAAGAGAGGGGTTGAGTTGGACAGCCAGATAGAACATTTGCAAGCCTCATCTCCAGTTCTGTCATCTAGAAAAACGCAGACAGAGTCTAGAGACTCTCTTGAAAGAGCACCCTCACCATCTCCTATAAAGGAGTTCAGGGCACCTGATAGGGTTTATGACGTGTCAGAGGCTAAGGCTGAAGATTCAAGTCAGAAATCAGAAATACAAGAAATAGAATCCATGAGACTGGAGAGGAGTGAGGCTGAAGACGTCTGTTGGAAGCAGTCGGGGGGGTCTGAAGTCCTACTGAAACTAGACCTGGCCTCTGAAACCCTGTCAGGTAAAGAGCTTCCCTCAGACTCCGCTGATGTGCAGCAAGACCTAGTTAAACCAGCCACGGAAATGTTTCATGAAAAAGAGGAAGCACTGAAAGAGAATCAGTCCAATCAATGTACAGATGACAATAGTCAAGATGTCCAGTTAGCAGGAGGCATCCCTGAGCAAGAATGCAGAGAGGATGGGGACTCCACATTTTCAGGACACCTTTCTGTTCCTAAAGAGTCATCCTACTCTGAAGATTTTGAAGTGTCGTCTTTCAAGAGAGGGATCTCTGCTGATGAGATTAGTAAAGATGACTCTGAGGTGTCATCACCATCACTCAGGAAAGACTCTCAGTCTCACAGAGATAAGTCACAGCTCACGAGGAGCTCTAGAAGTAGAACCACTGGGTCTGGGAGTGATGAAGAAATCAGCGAGTACCTCAGTGAGAAAAGCCTCTCTGTTCACAGTGGTGTCCACTCTGAACGGCTGCTGGAGCTCAGGTCCCCAACAGAGCTAATGAAAAGTAAGGAGCGCAGCGACGTGGGGCATGAGCAGGGGGGGACTGAGCCCCTTCCCCTGGCTACAGTTTCTGCCACCGAGGAGCTACTAGATTTCCACATTGGGGATAGGGTATTGATTGGCAATGTTCAGCCAGGTACTCTTCGGTTCAAAGGTGAGACTGATTTTGCTAAAGGATTTTGGGCTGGAGTAGAACTGGATAAGCCGGAAGGAAACAACAATGGGACATATGATGGGATTGTGTATTTTGTGTGCAAAGACAAGCATGGTATTTTTGCTCCTCCTCAAAAAATATCTCACCTTCTAGAAAACTTTGATGACTATATAGACATAAATGAAGATGAAGAATCTTACTCAGATGAACAGTACCAACCCTATAATCAAGAGCAGAAAGATATAAAATGTCTAAAAGACAGAGAAAACAATATAGCTGAATATTTTTGTGAGAAATCATTACCTAGCATGCATAATACAGAAGCCTCAGTGGATAAAGATAGAAGCCTTAATGTAGAAACAGACACTTCTGAGGTCCTAGAAGTCCATGTTCACCAACAGTCTTCAGTAGATCCTCTGATTTCTTGTAAGGGGAACAAAGTCCTTGTTTCTGGTGCCACAGAAAGTGTTCCTGCTGCTGCAGGTGCTACGACTTCAGACAACACATTTTCTGAAGAATCAAAGCAAGAGCAGCTTGCAGAGAAGGAAGAGAGCTTTTATTCTCAAGTTTCAGAAAAGCCTTCTACCCCTCTTTTGGATCTTTTAACAAGAGAAAAAAACCAACTAGAAGCTCAGCTGAAGTCATCAATAAGTGAAGAAAAAAAGTCAAAGCAGCAACTAGAGACAGTCGGCTTACTAACAGACAGTTTACTACAAGTCTTTGTGAAAGACACAGTTAGTCAACTACAACAAGTCAGAAAGGCTAGAAATGAGAAGATACAGCTTAGCAATCAGGAGTTTCTTGACCAAAAGAAGGTACCACCCCAAGACTTACCCCAGAATATTGAGGAACAGTCACCCAGTGTTCCAAGTTGCTTTTTAAGGTCTGAATTGGAAGATGAAAAAGAAGAGATTTCTTCTCCAGATATGTGTCCCAGACCTGTGAGTATTTAATCTAGAGAGAGTCTGATGACTTTCCTTTGTAGTGTGCACTAGCTCTATTTGGGGTGGACATTTCCCCAGCCTGCTGCTTGTTAGATGCTGTATTTAGAGTACTTGAAGCTGTTTTTCTGTCTGAAGTATAATTGCCCTCTGTTATGTCATGAGTAGTCACCATAGGGTTGTCATGAACACTGTCAGGTTGTGGGAACTGAAACTCCTTTTAAACTACTATATTGATGGCCCTGTATACAGTCCACACATTATCTCCTTCCACATTCTTTGGAACTTTCCAATGGTTCTCAACCCAGGTCTCTTTCACCTGTCTATTCAGTTATGGTACCCTACAGAGTTTAGCAGTTGTGATGATGATTCTGATAAAAACTGAAATATACCCTCTATGACATAGACTCAGACTGTCAGCTTATTTAGGCTGCCCATGGACAACCAAGGAAAGTAATGATTTTGATTAACTTGAGCCAGATAATTACCAAAGGTAAGAATTTTCATTTCCCATGTCAGAATCCTAGTGATAGTCCTTTAGAAATGGAATGATTAATGATATGTAGAAGGAAAAAACAAGGGGCTGGAGAGATGGCTCAGTGGCCAGGAGCACTGACTGCTCTTCCAGAGGTCCTGAGTTCAATTCCCAGCAACCACATGGTGGCTCACAGCCATCTGTAATGGGCATCCGATGCCCTCTTCTAGTGTGTCTGAAGACAGCTACAGTGTACTCATATAAATAAAAATAGATCTTAAAAAAAGGGAAAAAACAAATTAACAAATAGATATTATAAAATTTAATGACTAGGTTTATATAAGCAGAAGAGTAGAAAGAAGATAGGTTTTTCTTATTCATCAGTGACCATTATATTGTAATTTTACATTTCTTACAGATATATTAAAACACATAAGTAATAAGTGTGCTTTATCTTTCAAAAGCTGTTAAGTAAGGTGAAGTCACTAAATGGTCCTTTATTTGAATGTTTATTTCTATAGGAGAGCCCAGTGTTTGGTGCCAGTGGGCAGGAAGAGCTAGCTAAGAGGCTTGCTGAACTTGAGATCAGCCGAGAGTTCCTGGGCGCATTAGATGAGCAAGACTGGTTTGATGAAGATTTTGGGTTGAGCTCTTCTCACAAGATCCAAAGGAATAAGGCAGAAGAAGCAGCCATACCTCTAATGGCAGAACCTAAGCGAGCACCCCAGAAGCCATGTGAAACATTATTGGCAGTTCCCCATACGGCAAAAGAAGTAGAAGGACTTGTACATAATGCAGCAGAGGAGCTTTGGAAATGGAAAGAGTTGGGTCAGGACCTTCATGGCCTCAGTATTCCTACCAAGTTCCTTGGCTGTGCCAGTAAAGGTCTAGACATAGGAAGCATGAGTAGAAGAGTCTACAAACAGGTAACAAAAATCCCATTGTTCTTCAGTTCCTTACCCATTGTCTGAAATTTGGATTCATGGCCACTTTCTTACTGTTGTTTGTTTCTTTTTTACCTTTCTTTTCTTTTCTCTCTGTTAAGGCGGTTTTTGATTTAACAAAAGAGATTTTTGAGGAAATATTTGCTGAGGATCCTAACTTGAATCAGCCTGTCTGGATGAAGCCATGTAGAATCAATTCTAGTTATTTCCGACGTGTGAAAAATCCAAATAACCTTGATGAAATCAAGGTAAGCTGCCAACTCTGTTATCTCCTTTGGTTTCCTATTTATTTATACAGATCTATAAATTATGTAGAAGTGGGCACTTGTTGACAGTAGTAGAGGGTTACGGTGAACCAGAGTATTGACTCCTGACCTTTAGGCACTGGACAGTCAGGTCTTAACGTGCACACAGGTGTAGTCTATCCCATATATTCATGTATTTTCTTCTGTCAGCAAGTTTTGTTGTTGTTTTTGTTGTTGCTGTGTGTTGTCTGAGTTAGGGCCTACACTGACCTTGAACTCACAGTCCTTCTGCTTTGAGACTTCTAAGTGCTAAGATAACAGTCTTGAGCCACTGGGCCTGGATACAGAAGTTTCCTTTTCAGAGCAGTGCTTCTCAGAGTTAATGTACATAAAAATCACCTGGAGTGCTTAAAGTGGAGCTTCAGAGGAAGGAGCCTGAAATTCTGTGTACAGTTGTTAATACTGCCGGTTCCAGGGTTATTCTTGAGCAATGAGGTTTAGGAGTTGAGTTTTTCAAACTTATTTAATCCTAAAAAGTCTTCTAGAAAGAGTTTATGCTTAAAGACACCAGTCTGTCTATAAGCTATGTTATGTGTGGTCAGAGGTTGACAAACTATGGGCCATGGCCGTATCGGGCCATGGCCGTATGGAGCCATAGCCTTTACAAATCAAGTGTTGTTGGACCACAGGCAGACTTACTTGTGTTTACTGCTTTCCTGCTCCAGTAGTACACTTAGAAGACAGGTAGATGATGAAGACCTTGCAACCCACAGAACCTGAACGACTTACATCTGATCCTTTACAGAAACATTTTCAAAATACACTGCACGTTTTATACCTTCCACTCATCCAAGTTAATAAATCTCTTGAGTACATCATGTGCCTGTCTACAGACAGAGAAGTAGAATTTGGGGCTCACACCAGCAGTTTGAGAATCTTGTCCAATGATTCTGATTTATAAATGTATCTTGCTCTTCCACTAAGATCATTGTTAATTGAAATACCTTCAAAAGTAGTAAGAAATAGTTATTAACGTAAAATAAGACAAGACACATAATATAAAGGCCATCATCAAGCTGCATCTCATATGTGTGTACATGAAGCATAGAGTACATACTGCATCTCATATGTGTGTACATGAAGCATAGAGTACATACTACATCTCATATGTGTGTACATGAAGCATAGAGTACATACTGCATCTCATGTGTGTGT
>JADRCH010000010.1:14305137-14337260 GCA_019843965.1 Rhynchomys soricoides
TAAGTGCAGTGCATAACTGTAGGTGCTATGCTTTTGTTTAAGTGCAGTGCATAACTGTAGGTGCTATGCTTTTGTTTGTTTTTGTTTTGTTTTGTTTTTGAGGCAGGGTCTCACTGTGTAGCCCAGAGTAGCCTCTTAACTCAGTCATCCTGCTCCAGCCTTCTGAGAGCTGGAATTACAGGCATGGCCTGTATTACTGCTATACAACGCCTGACCCTCCCCCATGTGTTGTCTATCCTAGATGACTTTATTTTTGAAGCAAGGACTTTAAGGGGGAAAAACTGTAAGGTTACCTTTAAACTTACAACTTTAAGAAATCATGGAGGAATGCTTGAAAGTGGAGGAAGAGACAGCAAATAGGATAATAGTGGAAGACAGTTACTCGAGAGTGTTAAGCAAGATGTCTCAGATAAGTATTTTAAGTATGTGTGAAAGAAACAGGCATAGGTAGCATCCATTTAGCCCATAAATGCTTACTGTGCAAGACTTCTTGCTAGCAAGGCTTTGCCATCAAAGGTTATGAAGACACCATCTTAACAGTGGGCAGAGAGGGCAGTGATTTGGAGTTATCTTCAGGCCCAAACCAATAATCACAAGTAGGAAACAAATGATCTAAGATGTGAATAATAAACAGACTGATCTGCAGCTCTTTATGAAACATACCAAAACCAAAGAACTGTATTCTGACATCAGAGGCTTATATCTAGTGCCACACAGGGCCATTTAAACAGAGGCATTTCTCAATATGGTACCGGAAAACCCTCACATATTAAACAGATAAGATGTTTCATTTGAAATTTAAGATTATGTCTATGTTATAAGAATTAAAGAGATTTTTCAGACATAGTGGTATATGCCTATAATCCCAGCACTCTAGAGGCTAAAAGATGAAGATTGAGAACTCAAGACCAGCCTGGGTTATATAATCAGACCTGAGAGCTCAGGACCAACCTGGGCTATATAATCAGACCTTCTCTCAAAGAAAACAGAGCTTTCTACTTAACTCTTTGCATTTTATTTTATCGACAGGCTATGTAGCTCTGGCTAACCTGAGATTCTCTGTATAGAACAGGCTGGCCTTAAACTCAGAGAGATCTTCTACCTGCCTCTGCCTCTGATTCCTGCATACTGGGTTTAAAAATGTGCACCACACATCTGTCAGAAAAAAAGAATTTAAGATATAAATAAGAAATAAATAAAATAAGAAAATATATGAATGTCCTTTTCACTAGTCATTTTTTTCCATGCTTATAGCTTTTACATGGGTTTTTTATTCTTAGTGTTATGATGAAATGCCAGTATTAATTTCTTGAATTAACTAATAACAGAAATGCTAAGTAAACTTGTCTCTCACTATCGGACAATCTAGGATTTATAGAAACTTGTGGTTTTACATTTTTATAGGAAGGTGTAAGCATCAAGTCATTTATTACAGAAGAAGAAAGGCTCAAAATTAAGAATTTTTGAAAGTCAAAGTTTATTATACTCACGCTTATTTTAGAAAATTTAGAAAGTTCTGATTAATCAAAAAACATTACCACCAAAATAGCTCAGTATTTCAGTGTGTATAGATTTTAGGTTTTTGCAGAGAATTTCCTAAATGGAGTCCTTTTTGCAGTGATTGTTTTATGTAATAAAATACAGCTATTTGTCTTTGTTACAGATGTCCTCAGTTCATATGCCCACATACATATTTGTAACAGTCTGGCCTTTTCTCTGTTTTGTGCACTGGCTCAGACTCCCTCTGATTCCTTCTCATGAAGTATGCTTCTGTGGGTGAGCCCGCAGGTGTTGAGCTGAGCCCAGATGTCCTATTCTTTGGCTTCCTTTTCTCTGGTCATTTTCCCTCACCCATTTCAGGAAGCATCTAAGCTTTTAGAGTGCTCAATACACACATTAATTCTCTTGGCAAGACTCTTGACCCTAATTTTGTTTACAACAACATTGCCAGCAGCATGGTGGGTGGCACCATAGACTGTTGCAGTTCTGCTGCATCAACCTTCCTGAGGCCTCACTTTGAACAGTGCCCATTCTCTTGAGATCTTTACCACCCTTCTTTTAAACCTGTGTGGATGTGTCCAAAGGGACAGCTAAGGCCTAAAGGCAGAGGCCTCTCCTGCTCCCTTTGTGCTTGTCATTTTGGGGAATACTGGAAGATGGCTGCCTCCACCAAAGACTAGTTTATATTACTTTTGACCACTCTATTTTTGTATGAAAATAATCATTCATATGGATATATTTAATTTATTTAACCAGTCCTCTGCTGTAATGAACATTTTGAATTTCTTGTAAATTTTTCTGGTAATTTCCTTAGGACAAGTTAGCAGAAGTGAAGTGCTATTGATCTTGTGCAGAGTTTACCATGTTGGGGCTGTCGATATAAACACATGACAGTCACATAGGAGAGGGAGTGTCTTGCCTTGCCTGTTACTGTTTCCAGTTTTTAAAAATCTTCACTAAGAATTTATTTAGCTGTAATTTCATTCCTTTGTAAAGCCCATTATTGTCTGTTTTTCTGAATCTTACATGTTTCCTTATAAAAATGTTTCAAAGGTATGGAAAGGAGTAGGCAGTACCATAGGACGTCCCTGTCACCACAGGGACAAAGTTTGAGTTAGCTGCCCTATTCCCGAAGTACAAACTTCAGGATTCTGTTAGCTTCTGGTTTTCAGATTCTTGGTCCTTACCTAAACTGTCTGCTTCAACTCTTGCTTTTGTTGTTGCTGCTGATGGTGATTAGACCTAGGCCTTGGGCATTCACTGAGGTACAGCCGAGCCCTCATCAGCTCTTTCTGACTCTTGAAAGGTAGCTGTGTACAGTTCAGGTGATAGTTGCCCTGAGCAGTCAGAAGATCCTAAGTCATTGTAATCTGCCCTCTCTTGTTCTTGAGGAATCCATGACACCCTCTCTGGGAAAGAGGTCTTTCCTTTTTGTTTTTAACTATGTGGATGTGCAGTGTGAGTTCTGAGCTAGATGTGGATTCTTGGCTTACCCGCCTTCTACTCCTTAGGCTTGCTAAATGTGCAGGCGTGTGTGCTCAGGTGTGGAAGGGTCCTGCTGCTTCTCCAGTCCCCGCGGCATTCCTTCATCTGCTGTCCCCACCACGCCTCTCCTTTCCTCTGGAAGTGCTTATGGCAGTCGTCCCTGTTAAGGCCCCACTCCTTGGTTGGTTGATTTGTTTGTTTGGTACTTGAGATTATTGCTTCTTTTTAAAGATTTTTATCCACATTATAAATATGTTTTATGTTTAATCCAATGTTTTTACAAAGCTGTATTAGAATTTTATCTTAGGCTAGCTAGAACTTTGCAGAATCTTAACTATGTAACCCTGACTGGCAATGACCTCATCTTAATCCTCCTGCCTTAGCCTCCTGAGTCCTGAGAGTGTAGATAAGATATGAACCACTATGCCTAGTCTTTCTGGGTTTTGGATCTGACATTCTTGGCAGCTAATTTTTATTTGTATGTGTTAGGAAGTTTGTTGCTTATCTGTCTGTCTCTCTCAACAGAGTTCTCCCAGGCTAAGGTCGTTCTCACTGTGTACCCCAGGCTGGCCTCTACCCCAGGCTGGCCTCAAACCTGTAGCATTCCTCCACCTTAGCCTTTCTAGTGCTGGGATTCCAGGCGTGCAGTCTCACGGAGGTTTGCATGAGAATGGCCCCCATAGGTTCATACATATTTGCATGGTTGCTCTCAGGTTGGTAGACTGGAAAGGTTTAGGATGGGTGGCATTGGTGGAGGAGCCAGGGCTGGGCTTTGAGGTTTTGGGAGCCCAAGCCAGGTCCAGTGTCTCTCTCTGTGCCTGCTGCCTGTGGATCAGGATGTAAAAGCTCTCAGCTACATCCAGTATATGCCAGCCTGCTGCTATTGTCCCCTCCATGATGAGAGTGGACTAAGCCTCTGAGACTGTTAGGAAGTCCCCAGTTAAATGCTTTCTTTTATAAGAGTTGCCTTGGTCATTGTGTCTCTTCATAATGATAGAACAGTGACTCAGAAAACCATCATACTCAGCCAGTCTCTTTCTATTTATTTGGGGGCAAGGATGGTTGTGTAGGGATGAGAAGACAACCCTGGAGTCAGTTCATCCTTTTACTGTGAGAATTCAAGGGACAGAACTCTGGCTGTCAGGTCTACATTCAAGCACTTCTAACTCCACCCCCAACTCTACCCCTAGCCATCTCACCCAATTTTATATATATAGTTGTTTTTGGTAGAGTCCAAGAGTTCATTAAACTTTTTTTTTGGCACAAGATTTGCATATTACAGCTCAAAAGAGTGAGGGAAGATGGCCGCTCTGTTTGACCTATTAATTTGAGCTATCTCATAGATATACAAATCAATGTGTTACGTCAGCGACCTCTATATAAGGTTGTTTTGTGTGGCATCACTGGACCAACAATAAGGGGAACTCAAATGACCTATCATTGAGTCCTATCGCCAGCCACAGGTGGAGGCACTGCATAAGCAACTGGATATGAGCCTGAAGGCCAAGCAAGAATCCAAAGGAGGTCAGAGTTTGGGAGTGGAGAGCTCACAGTGGAGGTGAATCCCATGGGACAAAGACTAAACTGGAATCCATGAGCTGTCATGAGAGCTCCAGAGCTGTATAGCTAAGGAAGATCAGACAGCCAGGAAGAAGGGTTCTCCCTGGGCGAGTGCTTCAGCGAGAAGGTGGGGTCAGGTTGAAGTGTTTCGGGAAGAGAGTGGGATCTATGGTGTCACAAGTTTCTAATGGCCCAGTAAGATAGGAACTGAGAGATGACCACTGGCTTTAGCAGGAGCTAACTCTTGACCTCAGTATAGTTTTGGTGGCATAGGTAGATAAACTTAATTGGTGTGAGCTCCATGAGAGACAGATGTGGAAATGCAAAAGTAGACGCTCAAAAGGACTTATGTGCAAATGAAAAATCAGGGAGGTCGTAGTAAAAAGAATCATTGCACGAACTTGAAGGAAATTGATTATTCCAAAGCTAGCAGGTAGGATTCAGTAGAGAAAGCGTGATGCGTCTAGGGAGAGAGGAGTGCAGAATCCCAGCATGGATGGACTATGGAATCCACACACTGGAGGGTTGGCCTCTAAAGAAACATTGAATGTTTGATCAATGTTTGCCATGTGGTATGAATTCATAAAGATCATTAACATACCTATTGCCTTGGGTAGCTGTTTTTTACGGTAAGACATTTAAATTTTACTTAGGTATTTGAAACATAAAGGAAACGAATACAATTGACCTTCCTTGGACCGCCCTCTGGCTAAGCCAGGCCCTTGACCTGTCCAGCTGAGTGAGCTTAAAGGGAGGGGAGCTGAGGTGTCTCCACCTAGAGGTAGATTTCAATTTTTGCAGTAACATTCCCCAACTCTAAAGGGATAACCCTAACATCATTTAGGAGTGAGTTGACAGTAGGGGATCGATAGAAGAAGCCCATTGCTGTCATGAAAACATAGAGATCCAACCCCAAAGCTGTTCACCACAAGGGATAAAGAATTGGATTAGAGCTTCAGTTCCCAACTCATATGTAGCCACAGTCAGGAGTGTACATTTGGGAGGACAAGGGGAAACAGCACCCCTTCCAAAGCCATTTCTAGAGCTCCCATTCCAAAGCCATTTCAGAGTCTCCGCCCTGAGTTGCCTGTCCAGTGTTGCTGTCCCCTCCAAAGTAACCCTAACTGCCATTTTAGAAGTTGGAGTGATAAACAAATCTAGCTTCTGCTGGGTCAGAGTCATCAAATATGGTAGGTGAGGCACCCATCCTGTCTAAGGGACCCTAAAAGTCTCTCAATAGTTCTATTAGTATTACAGCTAGGCATAGATAGAAATGTGAAGGAGAGGTAAAGGCAAGAGTTATCAGCAATACCAAGCTCTAAGCAGGAAACCAGGAGAGGCCAGCACAGGAGTTGGAGTTTAAATGTTCAAATAAAAGCTATTAGAATCTCTTGATGGGTTCCCCTCTACATCCTCCCTTCCCCTTTGGCCTCTAAGGCTAGACTCAAAGAGACAAGCCCAGGATTTGCTTTCAGGCACTTTGATAGTTGAAGTGACTAGAATCAGTATGAAGACCCTACTGGGTCATCCCATCCCCCCAATCCTATATTACAAGCTCTTAATCTTGTGAAATTTGGCCATCATCCCAGGTTACCACATTTGTTAGTCCTTTCTTTGTAAATGTCTACTATGTTTCCTAGGTTTGTGTTATCTGCAGTTGATATGCCTACTTCCATCTAAGTCATTGTTTGAAAAACAAGAACTGAGCTTGGCATAGGAGGATTTCCGTGAGTTTGAATCCTACCAGGACTACAAAGTGAGACCCATCTCAAAAAACCCAACCATGAATTTGTAAAACCAACATTCTGCAGTTACTAAAAAGACATATATTCCAGACACTGATCAAGCACCTTCTCTTTCCACTGTGCTAGCATTGGAAAATTACAAACGAAAAGTTCTTGGAGCCCACAGCCTAGCAGACCAAAACAGATGCGCAGAGTACAGTTTATGGTGGAAGGAAGGGGATGGGAGCAGAACAGCAGCAGCAGCTCGAACAGGTCAGAGGTAGAAGTCTCTCCAGGAGAGCTGTGCTTTAGTCAGACAGCATATGACCTGTTTCCCTGCTTCTTCACAGGGATGTCCTGAAAACCCTGGCCACGGTCCCCTCACACTTCCCTGCATTGGCCTTCCTGAAAACCCTGGCCATGGTCCCCTCACACTTCCCTGGCATAGCCTTAAAACCTTCTCCCTTTCGTGCCCTCCCCACTTTGAAACCCTCATGCAGTCTCGGGTATAGGTATAGGAACCAACACTTACTGATAATGAATCAAAGATTTTAAAACATTTCCTTGGGGTATAGCTATAAATTTAACATTGATTAAAACACATTTGCATGCCAGTGAAGTAGATGTGCTTGTTTATTTTCACGTAAAGAATCAAATCTTGTGGTGTGACCTTGTTGGCCATCAGTGGGGCCTGAGGGTGTTTGGCCTCAGTGTAGGGGAATGCCAGGGCAGGAAGACAGGAGTGGATGGGTGGGGGAGCACCCTCATAGAGGGTGGGGGAGGAGGGGTGGGATAGGGGAGTTCCGAAGGGGAGACCTGGAAATGTAAAAAAGAAAACATCCAATAAGCAGGGCTTTCATTGGGGGGAAAAAAAAATCAAATCTTGGCTGATATTTTATACTGTGGGACATAGAGCATTTTTCAGAGTTGATTGATATTTTGATTTCATAGCTCTCAATGCTAAGGGCGCCACTTTGAGTAAACCCATAGTGCAAAATATCAGAAGAATATTTTGAACCATCTCAGAAATTGATGGAAATTCTGTTCTAATTTCAAGCCAAACATCATTTAATGATTTTTTTTAATATGAAACTCAAGTCAACAACTCAAACAGCACTTTTAAAAATCAAATATAATATAATCCAAAGAGTTACTAATTTGATACTTACATGCTGAGGAGTTAACAGAAAACACTAAAGTTCTCTTTCCCATTATCCTGGGGGGTTTTGTTGTTGCTGCTGTTGTGGTTTTTTGGTTTTTTTTTTTTATTTTTTTTTTTGGTTGTTTTGTTTTTTGAGACAGGGTTTCTCTGTATAGCCCTGGCTGTCCTGGAACTCACTCTGTAGACCAGGCTGGCCTCAAACTCAGAGATCCACCTGCCTCTGCCTCCCAAGTGCTGGGATTAAAGGCGTGCGCCACCACTGCCCAGCTCATTATCCTGTTTTCTACAAGATCAGAAAAGACTAAGTTATAACATACAATAGTCTCAATCTAAATTGATGTGTTTGGGACACCTTTTGATGGTAGAGCAGGCATAGTGTCACACAGTGCAAAGTGCACATGTTGTATGCTCTGAACCGAGACCGTGCTGATGTATCACATGTATCAACAGAAACACCTCTGATCCATTGTGTTTGATTTTTAACCATTGCCCATTCAGAAGTCTTATAGTGTGTGTTTGTGCACATGCACGTCTAGTCTGTGGTTACCCAGTTTCTGCACGTGGGGGGTTACTGTTAGACTGACTTTTATTTCTAATCTAATGGATGTTTACATACTTTACACAAGGACACATATCTGGAGAGGTGTGTGAAGACTAGAAGGAACTAACAGGCAGATCTATAGTCGCCATTGTAGTACAATGGTGGGCTTTGGTCTGAGAGTCAGACAAAAGGAAGTGTGTTGGTTCTAAGATAGAAATGATTTCTGATCTGTGGTACTGAGGATTGAACCTGGGCCTTTGTGGCATGCTAAACATGAGCCGTACTACTGGGCTCCAGTCAGCCCTACACAGTCTGCTGCCCTCTGGGGAGAAAAAAACAATAGTTATTGTTGGCAACTGGTCTTAAGGAACCTTGCATTTCATTTGGAAGAGAATCCACATTACACCGGAGAGATGACAAATACTGTCATGAACTATTTGTACTGCAAGCATAAAAAATATTCCATAGGACAGAATTCTCTAAAATTGTGTTTTTAACAAAGAAATATTTATCAGATTTCATATTAAAGACTGAAACCTTCTTTACAAAAAGGGAAAGTGTGTAACTTAAATTGAGAATGTGAAATCTCTTATGCAGACCTACTTGTTAGATATCTCTAAGCAAGGTTGTTCCCCAGTACCACACAGCATTAGGCTGGCCTTCATACCAGTTCCTTGGTAGGTTAGATCCATTTCTTATATATTAAATGTGATTCTGTGGCATAGTAAACACAGTAACCTGGTTAAACTAGCTTGAGGATGGACCCTCCTTAGTATGCCGTTCATCGTATTTGTTGAGAGGAGTTCCCATCGTTTACTTGGTTATAAAGCCCTCTTCAGTAGGGCCATCTGTTCCACAGGTGCAAATTGATGAACAGATATTTGTGAGACCGGTGATCCTTCCTCCAAAGAGAAAGAGTAATGTCATTACCTTTTGATGTGTCAGGCCCAACACAGATGTGTGCACATTGAACACATGTGTGGCTCTCCCTTCTCTCCACCTCCAGGTGCTGTGGCCCCTGCAAGTCATGTCACTGCTTCATAAAGGAGGTGGAGGACTAACTAGTTCCCCACTTCACCTCCTATGCCTCTCCAAAGATGACACCAAAATCAGGACAAACCAGGAACTTTCCCTTGGTTTTTCTGTCATCAGACTTGTAGTTAACGATCCTGTAACTGCAGCTAGTTTTGATGAGTTTGGAACTCAGGGCTCCTTCTACCTGATCTCCATCCCAGTTACACTGCAATTGTAAGAAGGCCAATGTTTGTGGTCTTAGAGTTACTTAAAATTATAGCAAGGAAAGCTGGAATAATAAGCAAGTAATAAGCCTGGAGGCGTTGTTTCTAAATTGATTAGTTTTCATTTACCTAGGAATCCCAAAAATTCACAAATGCAAAAAAAGTATTTGTAACAGTAATTTAAAAATAAACTTGAGCAGTGTTGCATTTGTAAAAATAACATTTTGTTTTGAGAGGCAGCCTATGTAGTCTTTACTGACCTTGAACTTGCAGCTCTCCTGCTTCAGCCTCCCAAGTGTAGAGTCACAGGTGGTATGCACCACCATGGCTGGCGTCATTTATTTCAAATACTCTAGAATGATATGCTACATTTGTTGGATTCGTAGAGTTTTCCTTTGCAACGCACCATCTAAACTTGCTGGTTCTCTTTCCTGTAAGCGCCTGTATGCATTCACTCATGTTAACACAGACACTGGACTTGCAATCAGTCTATCTTTACACAAAATGCTGGAATACCATCATGTTGAAATGGAGCTATTTTTAGCTTAGATGCTAGTTTTAAAGGTGTACTGACATTGTTTCTTTGGGATATATATAACATGGGCGGTATAAGTTCCTGGCTCTTGACTGAGAGATTTGCTAACGTGTTGCCTTCTCCTGTCCAGGTCCAGGAGCTCCACGAGGAGGAGGCACAGTGGGTTAACTATGATGAGGATGAGTTGTGTGTGAAGATGCAGCTGGCTGATGGGATCTTTGAGACCTTGATCAAAGATACTATTGATGTTCTCAATCAGATCAGTGAAAAGCAGGGGAGAATGCTACTTGTGTGACATCTTGCAAATAAATCCAACCCTGAGTGCTAACATGAGTCCTGGGCCTTTCTGCCTCCTGATATACACCCCATCTCCACCATAGCAAGAATGCTTCTGGACCTTGAGCCTGTTCTTATGGACTGCTGGTTTGGAGTTCATGGGGCAATGTGGTATATCTGGTATTACAGCCTTTGCCTTTACAGACTGTCCACTGGATTGCGTGGCTCTTTCCTGTGGGCAGGGTTATACTCTGATGTTGAGACTTGGTACCACCTCATTAGCACCCATACCTACTAGGTCTCAGATGAGGGCTGAGAACACCAGACTGACCTCTGAGCTTAGACAAGGCTTGAGTCTCCTCATGAGACTTGAGTCTCATCAGGAAAGAGAGGTACATAAATTCATCTTTTAACTTTCAAAAGATAATCCTGGTCTATACACTCAAACTCATAAATGGACATTCTAGTCTCTAAACAGTATTAAACCCATAACCACTTCTAAAATAGGCAAACTCAAGATTGTCTGCCTATTTCACATTCTGGAGTTTATTTCTTCCTGAAGACCATTTCCTTCCATTCTTGAAGTTAAGCAGCACCAAGTGGATGTCAGAAACAAGTGGGAGCTTTGCTTTGGGCACCACCTAAAAACCCATTGCACTGTGTTTAATTTTCCTGTCTGGGCAAAAACAAATGCCCCAGTGAAGACGAGGCTCCAGGACTGCTTTGGGCTGTTCCTCGGCCCTTGCCCCACCCCTGCTCTCTCCTCATCTGGCCTAACCTCTACCAGCTGCTCTCAGAATCGTAGATACTCAGGACCATCTCAGGCATCCAGGCATGGTGAAAGTGGAAAGAACTCATTTTGGCCTTCAAACTCTGAATTCCCATCTCTCCCGAAGAAGTCAGATGCTGTTACTTGAATGATTTAGGAAATGAGTGTGTACACCAAAGACAAGAAGATACTGTCTGTAGTCTGCGTGCTTGTTTTGCTCTGTGGAATATTTTTAATTTATTTTAAGATAAATTATTAAGTTGAAAATGTGTGTCCCTATTGAGAAGTGAAAGACTCTCGTAATTGTAAACCTCCGTCTCGAAGCTTCTACAGTTTAGTCTTCGCACAGGAAAGCTGCAGTTTTAATAAAACTATACACACACTGAAGTCAGTTCAGTTCATCAAAAAGACAACAGGCATTTGCAACATCACCCGTGACTGCAGGAGCGGGAGATGACTTAAAGGACTAAAGTTTAATCCTGCCTTTCTGGCAGCATTGCATCTTACGACTATTACCTGTATCTGAGGAACATCTCTAGACTCCAGCTGCTACGTTTGAGCACGTGGTGCTCCTCTAGGCCCTTAGCACCTGCCTTCTTGACTGGTTTCTCTTCATCAGTCCTGTCCTTCGTAATCCCAGAGAATGTGGATGATCTGAGGCGTGAGTGTCAATGCCTTAACCTTACAGTCCCGGCTAGAGCAGCATGGAAGGACGTCTGCTGGGTTCACACTTACAGACACCCTGGACATGATGGCTTCAAAACATGTTAGAAAACCCAAAGACAGCGTAATCCTTAAGTGTGCACGTTTATTCTTTTCTGCATCTCAGATGTCTCACTCTGCACACGTCACTCCTCTTGCGTTTCATCCTGTCATTACACAACATTTGCTGAAACCATCATTGGATATTTGCATTTTGCACAGTGACTGGCGTGCTAGCTCTTGACAATAAGAAAGCACTGAAATGTTCCAATTGGGTCTCCTGAATGCTCAGGTGGGTGTCTCATCAGCATCTCTTCTGTGCTTTTGCTGTTGAGCTATCGTCTTTAGCCATAATGAGCAAATTGACTAAGAGAAGAAAAGTTTCTTAAGGTTCTTAACCAGTAGTGTGGAAATAGTTTTCATGTGGCCAATGAAAGCAAAGATAGTTGTCTTCATTGTTCTTTAGAAGACAGGAAACATCTGTGTCCATCCCTTGACTGTTTGTAGGATCATATTGTCTTTACGATACTGAACTTTACAGCTGCTATAAGTTTTTTATAAATGAAAATCAAATTATCATAGGAATATAGGTTGTTTTCCATGTCTTCATTATTTGGACCTGAGGTTAATTTTTAATAAGAAAGTGTATCTTTTACTCTTTACATTATCATCATGCCAGAAAAGGAAAAACATACTGATATAAGTCCATGGACTCAGCAATCTGAACAGTGCCAGGACCGTGGCAGTGACCATCCTAACCTCCTCCAGCTGTCTTCACTATTCAAGAATCCTGCATTCCTGATATGAGGCAGGAATAGACCAGTCTCTTTCTTTGCTAGCAATCGTATCTACAGTTTGGTAGCAAAAACAAAAGAATCTATAGAGTTAACGGGTTTCTTCCTATTTTAACTATTTGGATCTGAGATGGGTTTATTGTAAGGGTCGGGAATGATGGATGTGGATGCCCAGCCACTCACTCGTTCCATACTGGGTCTTTCTAATGAAGCTCTGCCTCATAACCAAGAACCTAAATATGCCCCCTTTCTAATCTTTGCTCCCTCTCCCACACCCTGTCCCCTCCTGTCTTTCTGCATTGATTCCTCTAAACGATCTTTGCATCTGCAGTAATACCTTTTAGTATAGCACTGTCAGAACCTAGTAGTAAACCACCATGTAGGCTTCAGATTTATTTCTGAGTCCAAACAATTTGTGCTATCCAGGGCAGTTAACTCTGGGTTATTAAACTAGTACAGGGTATCGGTTCCCTCTTCAGGTCTAAACAGGAATTTTTACTCTAGGGAAAAGTGGGAAGAGCTCAAAAGTAGTTAAATAAGGAAGGTGACTTCCTTCTGTGACTACAGGTCTCTGAGAAATTGTCTCTCAGAAGAGATGCATTGCTCATAAGAGTGTTGTGGCCTATTGATAAAAACAATTTTGTTCACGTTCTTGTCTTGAAAAAAAAAGTGGCCTTAGCTTTTTGCAATACTTGAATGAAGTGTGTGCTTGCAAAAGAATCTCTGCAGCACAGCATCAGAGACTCATAACTTTTCTGCAAGAAAGTCAAACTTACATCTTCCTTTTACTACCTTAAGAATACTAGTGAATACAACATTAATTCAAAGAGCAAATGATAGAAACTACAATGACGTTTAATGCAAATTGTAGGAATTTACATGTTTACAAATCATCATAAACTGGTTGTGCAGCAATTCAATAAAATCTTTGTATTATTAAAATGTGAAGAAAAATGTAAACTGGTGTAAAGGAGGTACTGTCATTTTAATTAACCTATGTTTAAAAGCTTTTCCTCCTGGACTTTGCAAAGCCTTCTTGGTTACACATTGCAAAGCATTCTCTAGGGGGCTCAGCCTCCTTGTGTGTACTGTACTGTGCAGACATGAAAAATAAACCCGTTTACTGTGTGCGTAAGTAGCCTGATCCTCAGGCCATTTTCAGCCAATAGTCACCCTGTGCAGCTCTTAGAAGTCTGCACCGAAGACTAAGGGTATGGTTTGTAAGTACGCTCTGTAAAATAACTGGGGTGAAGTCCCATGTATACCCGTGTAAATAGATTTGTTAACTAAAATGTACTTTAAGATGAAATCTGTAAATAAATTGATTTATAAATTAATTCCATGTCTGGTGTTAATTTGTCTACTCACGAGCCAAGTTTAGGAAAAAGAGTTCTCCTGAAATTGAATTGTTTCTGATTTAATGTTTTATTCTTAGAGTAAGGGGAGCTGGTGTAAGAACTGTGCACCTGCACACGGGTCCCCAGCACAGGAAGCTAAGCACAGCCCATTAATTCCTCAGATAATCAGTGAGCATCACCTGTGTTCTTAGCATTGTACTTAGTGCTGGGGAGACAGCAAAGGAGACAGACATGGTCCCTGGCCTTGTGGAGTTTAAAGTCTGATGAAAAAGCATCATCAAAAAACATGGTTTTTTTAAACCAGTGTGTGTCATGCTGTCAAAGGCTGCAAAGGAAGCATGCTCAGGGAGGGAATGTGTTTAAATGGTAGTGCTGAGTCAGGAGAAGAGTTCCCTGATAAATCTTGACTTTGTTTTTTGACACAGAATCTCACTGTGTGGTCAAGCTGGCCTCAGACTTTGAACATGTACAAAACCCTCTTATTTGAGCTTCCTCTTTAGATAGGATTCAAACATGCCAGCATATCTGGTTTTTATGTTTGTCTTGAACATTGATGGGCTTCCTCCAACTCATGGTAAATGTCATTTCTCCCACATGACTTGTCTTGCTCAACCCTGCAAAATAGCACATAAAGTCACACATAATGAAGTGGGCCACAAAGATGACTGGGTGTGGAGGGTGTAATTTATTTCTGGAAATAAGAGCTTGGTGAGGAATGGAGCCAGATCCAGAGAAGAATCAAAGAATTCCAACTGGAATTATGGGACACCCAGGTGGACACCCGCCATCCTCTCACTGCCGTTCAGCTGTCCTGATGGCAAAGTCTGCTGTGTCTTGAACCCCTTGCCTCGTTAAGGAATCCTCAGAAAACCATAGGCCTCACATGGTATCAGATACCACTCAACCCACTAAAAGTAACAACAAAGTCTGCATACCTACTGTGTGCCAGATAATGTGACTGGTGCTAAGGACATGCTGGTTGGGGAAAAAAATGAGGCTGAACTGCTGTAACTTTCAATCAGGACATGGGAGCATGGCAGTTAACAGCCAAGGATGGTGAAATGTCCACAGAAAACTCCAGAAGAGTTCAGAAATCACATGCTAGTTGCTCAGAAAAGTGGGCAAGGCAAAGAGCTTGTGTTTCTTTTCACAGGTGGCTGGGCTGTGTGGCTAACATCAGTAGGCAGATAAGTGCCGGCCAGTGTATGATTCAAGGTCATCCAAAATAAACAGGACACACCAGGCTTAAGTGGCACTGTTCTCTTACAGCCAGAGGAGAAGCTGAGCTCTAGATCCAGCCCCTGCAATTTTTCAGCCACCCCAACCCCATGACCAGCAGATCTACAATGCAGCTAGCTCCGATGAGGTCAACTGCCAGCACCTTGCTTAGGCTGTCCTAGGAAGACTTTCTCTTCATCTCTCCCCATTACTGTTAAAGACGAAGATCTGGGGCATGTTGAGAGTCAGACACCAGAGTCTAAACAGAAGCATACCACTGAGCCTAAAGCAGGGAGGTGGTCCCCTAGCGTAGGCTGTAGAAAGAGGCATTTTAGTCCAAGGCCTGTTCTTAGTGTGAATCCCACAGATAGGGGGGTCTGTATGTAACTAAGTTTAGCCCTCACTGAAAGAGCCAGCACAACACAGCACAGACCACAGAACAATAAGCTCCAGATGTGGAGGACAGCTTGGTCTGATAGGGCCTGCTTAGCCTCCTCTATGGATGATGCAGCTTAGAGCCAGGGCCTCCCTCTCATTTTGAGACCACCTATCAGGAAAACCAGATCAAGAAGATGAGACCCTCCCTGGAGAGTCACCTTTATTTTACTAAGGCATGTGTCTGGAATAAGCCAAGGGTTTTTGTTGCTGTTGCTTGATTGCTTTGGTTTTTGAGGCAGGGATTCTCTGTGGATCCCTGGCTATCCTGGACCACACATAGAGATCCATCTGCCTCTGTCCCTCAATTGCTGGGATTAAAGGAATAAGCCAATTTAATTTTTTTTTTAAGCTTTTGAGGGACTGCCAGGTGTACAGCTAATCATCATCCCACCTGAGCAGACATCTTTTCTAGCTCTATTTCTTCCCTCCTCGAATTATGTGCACTGCTGTCCGCATAACACAAATGCCACCCTGCTCGGCCAGCAGATAACAGAGGCTGATTCTGCTGTCCCTCACTATCTTAACTAGTTAGTTCAGGGAAATTCCAAGTTATTGTGTTGAGCCTTACAATGAGAGTGTGGGATGAGTGGGACTTCTGGGATGATGAATCCTTCCTTCAGCTGTGCAAGTTCTTCCCAGGGTATTGCCGCAACAGGTGAGATGTTTCCACAGCCCTCCATGAGCTTCCCAGGAGACACTCTTGTCTACGACTTCCTTAGAGACCACTGCCTCTGGTGCTCGACCCAAACCTTTTCATTCCAAACAAATAAGAGGCATTCATATCTTGACTGAAGTTGGCATATCCTAGAATGTCACTCAGAATGTCCATCACACCGAGGTATTAAGGATCCTCAGTGTGACAGAGAAGTCTTAATGTCCCATTGTTCTGTCCAACTTTCTGCCACCCTATGAGATCCTATGACAAGAAGATCCTGAAAACAGAATTGCAGCAAGTATGGGGTGAGAAGACCTGATCCCAACTGTGAAGGAAATATGTTGAGAAGAGTAGTGGGGTGCTCAGTGATGGGGAGTCTGTAAGAGTAACTTATTCACCTGATGGAATCGTCGTCTCCGAGGCTCACTGCCTCTGTCAGCTAACCTAGGCCTAGTCCTGGAAGCTTCCAGACTCCATACAGTCTTATCGAGGCCTAGAATGTTTTCAGCCTCTGAGACTCACTGTTGAATAAGCTCATACTTTCTAGCTCTTTCTCTGGCTGACTGGTCAACTCATCTGTTCTGGCTCAAACTTCTCCAAGCTGACTGACTCAATTTGGCTTCTCTCAGCCTCTTGTTGGGTTTCAGACCCAGGACAAGGGGCTGAGGTACATATCTAACATACCAAAGTGAACCTGGCCTCTAGGTTCTCCCAGCATCCCTCAGTCCCTACCTGTTACAAGGTTACGGCTGGCATATCCCACCCTCTACCCTGAACTGGGCATCCCTTCTCTGAGAAGCCCCTATATAATCCATAATCCAGACATTTTGGCCCCCCTTCTTCTCTCTCTCTACCTTTCTCTGCATTTTCTCTCTCCCTGAGTGCACAAAGCACACTTTCTCTCTTCCCTTTCCCCTGTTTCCCCTCCCCCCCCCCATGGTAACTTTCCTGGCCTGATTCCTTGGGACTAGTGAACTTGCCCAAGAGCTGCTTCTCAGTAAACATGCCTTTATATATTTTAGTCTGGCTTGAATTGTCTCACCAGCAGAGAATAATTTATCACCCATGACTGAATTGCTCTGCTTGGCCTCAAACTAAGTCTGACAATCTGTTCTAATCCTCTGGCTCCTTCTCATTCTCTGACTCATCTGTCTTCACCTGTGTCTAGTTTGTTCTCTCTTCAATCTGTCCCTAGAAAACTCTCCCTATAAAACTGCTTCCTTCCTGTCTTCCTCTGCACTGCTCCCTTTTATGATGCCTCTTTCCTCTCTATTATCCTGAGAGGGGTGTATCCTATTCTGTCAAATCTTTCTCTGATTCATCACTTTGTCTGCCATTCAATTAGACATCGTTTTCAAACATGGGTGCTTCCTTCTACAAACTAACTTTACCTGTATTGTTTAGGACTGAAGGAATGTACTAAGGGTGTGTTTGTATTCTAACCAGAGGGGTTAAAGGTGTGTGCTAAGGGCTGAGCCACACCACAACTAGAAACAGGTTTTTTTTTTTCCAGTAAGTAACACATCTCAGGGTTCACGTGTGATTGAACATCCTGCAACAGGATTCCACAGGACAGCTCCATGCATCTGCCTGCTTGCCATTCCCCTGCAAGTTCAGGCTTGTCTAACGTCTTTAACCTAGTGATTTTTGTCCCAAGTGCAGGACAATGTTTAAGGGTCAGATGTTTTGTTAGCAGGATTTTCAATGTGTTTGTATACTTATTTGGTTCTTGAATCTTTCTGTCTCACCACACCACTTATCTGGGACAAACTGCAGAAGATCTATTTTATATGACAAGATCCTGTTGACTGTGCTATTGCTTGGACCATGATTATGGTGTCTTGCTCAGACTGAAACTTTTTTTGGTATCTGAGCATATGACTAAAGGAGTTTTTGAAGCCATGATGGCATTTCTGAGTCTGCATAACATAGAATGGTGGGCTTACATTGCATTATGTGTCCACTGTGGTGAGGTACCTTATAATCTGTGACCAGCAGTCCCATGTGATTGTCACTTGAAGAAATTTCACATGAAGAAATGGCCATGACCCACTTGATATAGCCTACTTTGCCATGTTGTATGTCCAGGGCATGCTGGCAATGTCACACAGTTGTGTTGTATCTAGGACTTCACTGGTTTGTTTTTGTTGTTGTTGTTGTTTGTGTGTGTGTGTGTGTGTGTGTGTGTGTGTGAGAGAGAGAGAGGGGGGGGGAGGGAGATTTGGTCCTTTTTAAGTCAAAGGTGAACTTTTGTTCTGTGGTAGGCTAAAGAGCCTGGTACAAGTTAGGTTAGCTTTTCAATTGCAATATTTTATTAAGTTTTTTTAAAACCCACTTTACTTTTTGTTTAAGTTTATTTTTATTTGTGTGGACAGGTAGGGGTGGAGGCCAGAAGGCCCTGAGGCTAGAGTTACTGGTAGTTCTAGGCCACCAGCACCAGCACCACCCACACCTGCATGCTGGGAAACAACCCCAGTCTTATAGAAGAGCAGCAAGCACTCTTAACTCTCACCCCTTTGTTCTACTTTTTAAAAATGTGGGTTTTTGTTGTTGTTGTTGTTGTTGTTGTTGTTTTATCGTGTGGGTACATGGTGTAGGGAAGGGGCACACATGCCACAGCATGCATTTGGTAGTCAGAAGACAACTTTGTGGAATCGGTTCTCACCTTCCAGCTTACATAAGTTCTGTGAATGTACCTTGGTCCTCTAAGCCATCCCACTGACCCTGCCTCTTCTCTATGGCTCTTTACTATAGGCATTGATATGAGTGATTATTAGTACCTGCCAAGAAAAGACCAATCCATCATTCAAAGTCATCCAAGACAGACAACACATGGGGCGAGAAGGGCATGGAGGGAGGTGATGGGATGCTTAAAGTAGCACAGCATTTACTTAAGCAGAAAAGAGACCATGCACTAGATAGAGCCCTTTGCAATGCCTTGGTCCTCCACAGCCAGCAGATCCATTCTGCAGCTAGTGTGGGCAATGTGGCTGCAGTGCCCCATTCAGGTTGCAGTGGAAGAGTTTCTCCTTGGCCCTACTCCAGCAGAAAGCTGGAGGCATGCTTGGAGCCACTGACACACATATAAGCAGAACATGGAGCTCCACTGACCTTAAGGAAGAGATTATACCCTCATGAGGTTAGCCCAGCACATGCTGTGGGACCTTTAAAAGGAATGTTATCAGTCCAAGGCCCATTCTAATATTCCCATGCATGGGCAGGAAACTGAACATGATTGCCTTCCCCCGAGGATGAGGGCAGAGGAGCTGAGGGAAGTTTGGAGGAAGTTCAGAGCTTCTTAAACTTGTTCTGCTTGCAACACCTCTTTGCTTTTTTAAAAAAAAAAATGAAACTTAAGTCAGCAACTCAAACAGCAACTTTTAACTTTTTATTATTTTATATGTAGGGATGATTTCCCTACACATATTTCTGTGTACCACATGCATGCCTGGTGCATGAGGCATCAGATCCCCAGGAACTGGAACTAACAGGGAGTTATAAGCTTCCAAGTGGAGGCTGGGAAATGAACCTAGGTCCTCTGGAGGAGCAGCTGCTGAACTACCTGTTCAGTAATTTTTTTAAATCAAGCATTCTAAAACAATCTAAACTGAGAATATTTTAGATACTTGATACTAGTGATGGTCTGTATATGCTCAGCCAAGGGAGTGTGCTATTAGGAGGTGTGGCCTTGTTGGAGTGGGTGTGTCACTGTGGGTGTGGGCTTTAAGACCCTAGTCCTAGCTGCCTGGAAGTCAGTATTCTGCTAGCAGCCTTCAGATGAAGATGTAGAACTCTCAGCTCCTCCTGCACCATGCCTACCTGGGTGCTGCTATGTTCCCACCTTGATGATAATGGACTGCACCTCTGAACCTGTAAGCCAGCCCCAGTTAAATGTTGTCCTTATAAGAGTTGCTCTGGTTATGGTGTCTGTTCACAGCAGTAAAACCTAAGACAACATTTATACACTGAGGAGTGCTAATTATAAGTCTTTTCTTCTGTAACTTGTCTATCTTAAAGATAGAAAAACAGGACACTGGGAATCTTTCTGTGAACCTGAATGAGTGACTAGATGTCTAAGGGTGGATCGAGGGACTGGGCCCTGGAAAGATTAGGAAACTGTTTCTAGAAGAACAGAAGTTTTATAAATGTGTAACACCTCAATCCATAACAGACAGTGGTCTCACGTCTGAGTGAGCATGTCTCAAGCAGTGTTCACTGGTATCATGTGGTGTAACAGCATTTGCAAGGCAGAGTGGGCCTTTCATGTGTTCAGAACCACAGGGGAAGTGGCACGCTGCAGCATGGGTGGGCACTGCCAGAAACGCATCAGATTCGATTTGCATTTACTTATGAATTAATATTGTGTATTCATAAATTTTTACTGTTGTCAAAATTTTTGCAACTCCTATGTTCAGTTACATGACTCACAGTTTAGAAACACGGGATCTAGATCTAGGCTACTGACCATTATGAGGGAACAACTGATTCTTTCAAGAAATTGAACCAGAGAATGTCAGATCATTAGGACACCAAAAAGCATGCAAGTGAGTAAGCCAACTCATAACAAGTATTGAGCTAAGGTCTGAGTACTGAACAGAGACCCCAGCCAAGTTTATCACAACCCTGTGCCAGGAAGAGGATGAAGAACTAAATTGTAGTAAAACAAAATGTCCTCAAAAGAAAGACATGGCATGAGGAAGTCTACAAAGGAAACATAGCTGCTACCAGATTCTCTTCCAGTAAAAAGGGATCACTTTAAAAAACCTCAAATAAATTCCAGGGCAGCTTGGTCTATAGAGTGAGTTCCAAGACAGCCAAGGCTATATAGAGAAATCCTATCATGGAAAAAAAATAAACAAACCAAAAAACCCTCATATGTAGTCTGTAAAAAAAGGTGGGTAAAGTGCTTGCTGTGAGGACCTGAATTCTGAATTCAGATGCTCAGTTCCCATGTAAAAGCCAGGCATTCCTTGTAAACTTAGCACTAGGGATGGGAGTAGACAAGACGGGCAGATCCCAGTGACTCACTGGCCAGTCAGTCTAGTCCAAACAGGGAGCTTCAAGTTCAGCAAGAAACCTTCTCTAAAAAACTAAAGTGGAGGCTGCCACCTGACTTCATCCCTCCTGGATACCACATCCAATCTCTGTCCAGGACAGTCCTGCACATCTTATACTAGGGCTCAGCCTGGTGAATCTACCTGAACTTCCCCTCCACAAACTCTCCTCTACTGCTAGATCTAGCCCTGGTCCCACATCCAGCGTTCCAGCTTAATTTGGCTGGCTCTGTCCATGCTACCACAACCCTCAGGCTTTGTCCTAGACACTTATCCTGTGGGCTAGCCCGACCCCCTGTCTTCACCAGATTTCATCCAACCCAGGCCATATCCAGCTTCAAGTCCAGCCCAGCTCCATTCTGTGCTCTGTTGCAGGTTACCATCCATATCAGACACAGAACTAACGGAAGAAGTCCATATGCCCAGGTCTCATAGTAAAAGTACAAACACTGGGAAAGTTCAAGACAGTATCCCACCCTACACACCAATCCACCAGTCCTACAGATATGTTTCTCAATGAGATGAACAAATACAGAATTGAGGACACAGAATTTAAAAGATCAATCATAAACTTCATCAAAGAATTTGAGGAGCTCAAAGAAGACACAAAGAAAAACAGCTCAATGGATTCTCTCAAAGAGAATGTATTAAAGAGAATAAATACCTAAGTGGTGCCCAAGAAGACACAAACACAAGGCTGAAGGAAAAGACAAAGACAATCCAGGATTTGAAAACCAAATTCAACAAAGAAAGAGAAACACTGGTGAGAACTCATGCTGTAGTGAATGTGAACTGAAAAACTCAGTAACTCAACTAGAAAGCCCAAAGGGCGCATCACACATAGAATAGACCAAGTAGAAGATACAGTATCAGGACTCAAAGATAGACTAATTAGACCACTGTGAAACACTGTAAAAAGACAATCTTCAGATTACAGGCATAGATGAGAGAGATCCCAGGTCAATCGCACAGTCCAAATCTTCAACAAGATCATAAGAGAAAACTTCCCCAAACTAAGGAAAGACAGATACAAGAAATATACAGAATACAAAGTAGACAAGACCAGAAAAGAAACTCTTCATAAACTACCATAACTAAAATACTAAATATATAGAACAAAGAAAGAGTATTCAAGTTTAAAGAGAAAAAAAATGCCATATATAAAAGAAAATCCACTAGAATGACAGATGAATTTCTCAGTGGCAACTCAGAGAGCCAAAGAGCCTGAAGCAATGTCCTCCAAGTTCTAAAAGACCACAAATATCAACCTAGACAACTGTACCCAGCAAAATTGTCAACTGTGGTTGGAGTAGAAAGAAAAACTTTCCATAATACCAACAGGTTAAAAGGATTCATTTCCAGCAGACCAACACTAAAAAGAACACTGGAAGCAATACTTCAAACTAAATAGACGACTAAGTATAGTCAAGAGACTGTTGAAACAAATGAAGCTATAATTACCAAAACACAAAGTATGACCAGGAAAACAAACAGGAAAAAAAGTAACTGCAATCAACACACAACTTTCAATAATAACTTTAAATATTAATGCCCCCAATTCTCTAATCAAAAGACACAGGCTGGCTGTTGTCTACATAAAATTTGCCTTACCTTTAAAGACAGGCACCACCTTAAAGTGAAAGGTTGGAAAAAAGTATCCCAATCAAATGGCACCAAGAAGCAAGCAGGCATTGCTAGCCTAGTATCTGACAAAATAGGCTTCAAATAAAACTAATAAGAAGAGATAAAGAAGGATACTTCATTCTATTCAAGGGAACAATGAGCCAAGAAGACATTACAATGCTTACCATATATTCACCTAACTCTGGTGCACCTAGTTTCATAAAAATCATACCAACGAAATTAAAGACACAAATTAACATCAACCCATTAATCACAGGTAATTTCAATACCCTGCTTTCTCCAGTAGACAGGACATGTAAAAAAAATTAAACAAAAATATCAAAATTAAATGGCATCATACATAAAATGTATTTAACAGCTCTCTATGGAATATCCACCCAAATACCAAAGAATATACATTTTACTCAGCAACTTATGGAAACTTCTCTAAAACAGATCACATTGTGGGACACAAAATAAATCTTAAAAGTTTCAGGAAAAATAGACCATAAATATCCTATCTAACTTACAATTAGCAGCAAAGAAACAAACAAGCAAACAAAAACTCTAGTAAATAAACCAATTCATGGAGATTAAACAATTCATTACTAAATGATGAAAGGGACAAAGAAGAAATCAAGAAGTAAAAAAAAATCCTGGAAGTAAATGAAAATGAACAACAACAAAACCTCTGGGGCACATCAAAAGCAGAAAATGTAGGGAGTTTATATTTCTGAGTGCCTATGTTAAAAAAAGTCAGAAGAGCACAAATGACTTAATGATCCAACTCAAGAATTTGAAATAAAAATAAAACAAATTCAAATCCAGTGGACAGAAAGAAATGATAAAAATCAGAACAGAAATTAATGAAATAGAAACAAAGAAAATAATATAAATAATCAATGAATATAAGAGCTGGCTCTTTGAGAAGATAAACAAGATCTGCAGACTCTTTACCAACTAACCAAAAGACAGAGAGGACCCAAATGAAGAGAAACAGAAATGAACAGGAAACCATTACAACAGATGCCAAAGAAATTCAGAATATTGGAGGGAATATTTAAAAGTATGTACTCCATTAAACTAGAAAATCTGAAAAAAGTGGGTGAATTTCTAGAGTCATTCAAACTACCAAAGTTAAACCAAGAAGTATTAGAGTCCAGATGGTCTGTGGTTCCCTTCTCTGGCACAAACCTTGACTCAGATGTGGCTGGTGACTGCAGAAAACTATAGGCAGAAGGTAGGGCTTAGGATGAATGTCCTTAAGGTCAAAACAAGACCACAAGGGCAAGGAAGTGGCTGTTGTTTCCACAGCAGCAAGGTTTGCCAATGTGTAACTATATCCTAAGCTGCTGATTTTCTGGTCAAAATTATTAGTTTGTGAATCCATAAAGGTGTACCTGAGTTGTAATTATTTTGGCTTGCTCACACCCCTCCACATGCTCTCTTATGACCAGAAGGCTCTGAGTACTCCATCTTCCTTCCCTCCACCCTCGGGCCTGTGAACACCAGAGAAGGAGCCATTATTCTTGAACTCAATCGTTAGCCAGAAGGTGTTCACACTTCCCAGGAAGCGAGTTCTTGCCTGTGCATGACACACAGTGGAGTGAGGGAGAAAATGAGCATGTATGTTAATAAATAATACCCTGCAGGGGCAGACTACTTCATTTTGCAAGTGGCAACTATTTCCCAGCACTCTCCCATGGACTATAGGACTAAGGACAAAGTGGCCTCTATTCTGAGAGCTAGCATTCTGCATTCTGGTTTAAGGAGACAAAACAATGCCCAAGCAAAGCACTAGAGAGAGAGTAAGGGAAGGCCTTTCAGGGGCATTGAAATATGAGTAATGGATAGACCCAACAGTGAAGAGGTGTGAGCACAGAGCATGATCATGAGAAATAAGAGACTAGTATAGCTATCATATGGCACAGGAGAGCAGAGACACGCCTCATAGGCTAAGGGGACATTTGGGACTTATCTGAGATCTAGATGATACCTTGGAGAGCTGTGGACAGGAGAGCTGTAGGCATGATGAAGTTAGGTGCAGAGCGCACTGCAGGTCAGGTATGAATTAAGATGTTCTTACAAATGACTTCAGCTCCAAGGCACTGTGAGCAGAAGGTACAGAGATGGGGTGTCTTTAGAGGGAGCCTAAAGGCCTGCTGCTGGAAGGAATGTGGCTGGTACAGAATGTCCACGTGGCTGGTATATCGCGGACAGAAACAAGGAAGGCTGGAGGTAGACTGCTTATGATGTTTAAAGATCCAGGTTATGAATAGACTAGAGAAACCTGTGGTACTCAGGAAAGCTTCAAAAGGAGGGAAGAGAACTTTGAGAGAATCAGAAAGGCTTGTGGTCTAGATCTGGGAGACAGAGATGGGGAGAAAGGGTAAGATCACACTGAATATTTTAAACCTCACTAAATAAATTATTCCTTCGGCAATTTGATAATGGCCACTGTGGTGACAGTGATCTGAATGGCAGGAGGCAGGCGCTTCAGGAGGTCTACTGGATCCTGTCATGAGACCTCACTGACACTGACTACTTGAGGTAATTAATCATAGCCAAGTTTAGAAACTGTCAAGTATTGGTTCTCCCAGGGATGCATAGGCTTCCTCTTATGACTGGATTGTTCCTGTCTCCATTCAGCCTTCTCCCTGGACAATGCTGTCCCATATCATAAACAGTCTGCTTCTCAAGACTCTCCAACAAAAAAATTTACCAAGAGGTTGGGCTTCACGCTGAGCCCTAGCCTCTGACAGTTGAGCATTTAGTATTCACCATCTATTTAATCGTTACTACAAATGCTTATAGAGTATACCCCCATTTTATGGGAGGAGAAAACTGAAGTTTAGAATGTTACAGACCTTGATTGAAATCTCAGAGTTCCTAAGCAACAAAGCCTGGACTCATCTGGATCACTCTGAGTCACCAAGCCAAGGTCTTCCTTAGAAACCTCATACTGTTTATCTGTGGCCGTGGCCATTTTTCTTGGAGAACATATTTCATCTTTTCTGATGTAGCTCTGAGGGTAACCTCAGTTCCCAAACTACAAAAGTCTAGCCAAGACCCCAAGAACCCTCCACGGCAGAAGCCAATCCTCAGATCCCTCTTCATTTCCTCAGGAAAGAGCCAAACACCTTAGCACATGCTGAAAAGCGTAGGCCTGTGTCTTCATCACACACCTATGCCCAAGCCAGCATCAGGATCACCTGGAGACTATTAAACATGACTATGTGGTAGCACCATTTCCCCAGCCTCTGGCTTGTTCCTTTGAGATGACTAATAAAATGATAAGTGACATGAATATTTACCTTGCTAGTCACAGCCCTAAGTGCTTTATGTATCCATTCACTTAGCCCACAATCAGCCCATGAAACAGACACTCTTAGTTACCTCGTTACTAGATGAGGTAACTGAGGCAAAGGAGAATAATTAACTGCCCAGGTTATTAGCTAGTAGATAATAGAGGATTTAAAGCCACATACTCAGATCAAGAACTACAATATTGTGTCTATCCATATACACAAAGCCTACCACCATTATGTCCCAGATCCTAATTTTCTCCCAGCATCCACAGTGGCTCAGATCCCAAATTTGGATTATTTATATGAAAATTGGCTATTAAAGCCTGACTTTTAGATATCTGAGGAAGGAAGAGAAAACAAAGTCAAAAGACAACAGTTAGACCTAAGAGGGTCCCTAGGCTGAGGCTAGACCCCATGAGTTCAGTTCTACCATGCTAACACTGAACGGCCCAACCAGAGCACAGAAAACTGGTGTCAATCTTGACACCAGTTTTTTGTTTATTTGTTTTTCTTTTCTTTTTTGAGACAGAGTTTCTCTATGTAGTCCTGACTGTCCTGGACTTGCTTTGTAGACCAGGCTGGCCTCGGACTCAAGATATCTACCTACCTCTGCCTCTCCAGTGCTGGCATTTAAAGGTGTGTGTGCCACCACCACCCAGCTTGACAACTGGTTCTTTAGAAATCCTGGTGCTTTCCTCAGCTCCACCTACAGTAGCATCTTGCTTAAGATGACTATCATAATGGGTTGAAAGGCAGCCTCTATTTCTCAATGTGAGGAATCAAACTCTTGTCAATGGATGCTCTATATTTAGCCATTACAAAGAACCTAACCTAAGACAATCTGCATGTCTGTGTATATGTCTTATGTGTGGTGTAATTATTATTAGCAAAGGGGAGGAAGCAGACTGACACAGGGAAGTGGGGCAAAGGCTTGAGCCTCCAAGTTATAGGACTGCACAAAAGAATCTGGCTTTGAACACTGACAGTAAAAACTGCTACTTCATCCCTTCTAGCTCACCTCTGCCTACAAACCACTAATTGCCATTAGAGATGTCTTTTGTTCTTTACTAGGTACCTAATAAATCCTGTGCTGCCCTGTGTTTCCCTGAGACAGCTGTTTCAAAAGGATTGTTCCCCAAGCAAACACTAGAGGCTATGGTGATGGCAAGAACCATTCATCTGTTTTTTGGGTGTGCAAAATTTCCCTTTAGTACTCGAAGGTAGATTACAAAACAGGTTAAGAGATAAGCAATTTGCCCAAGTCACACAGCTACTGAGATGGGGTGCTAGGATGAGAGCCCAAGGCACATGCTTTGAACCACTCTGTGGAGTCAGTGATAGTCAGTTGATGAATACCAGCCAAAGGCCTCCAATGGGAGTGAGCCTGGATTTACTGGATTCCAGAGAAATAATCAATGTTGGAGCTACCCTGGAGGGTAGGAAAGCATCACCACCACACAGAACCTCCCCCTGATGGAATAGTTTGGGACTCAGAACACAAAGTAAGCCTCAGACAGGTCACTTAGGCCCACGCCCTAGCTCTGCTTCCCAGCCTATCCCAACAGCTGTGGGACCCTGGGCAGGAAGATAAACAGAGGTCACACGCCCTCTGTCTAAA
This sequence comes from Rhynchomys soricoides, assembly GCA_019843965.1. NCBI lineage: Eukaryota > Metazoa > Chordata > Mammalia > Rodentia > Muridae > Rhynchomys > Rhynchomys soricoides. The sequence continues at coordinate 14,332,696 of JADRCH010000010.1, forward strand.
CACAGTACTTAAAGCGAGCAAACTATTCAGTAAAATACATTTATCCTTCTACCTTGACCCAGAAATCTCACAATGACAAGGAAATTTGGGTTTGAAATTTGAATCTTAAAGAAGGGTGTGAAAAAGTGGAGTCCAGCTCATGACTAATCCTCTTGCTAGCTCCTCCTAGGGACTCCCACAGTATGGACACTGAGCTTTCGTTCAGGTTCTGTCCACACCTTTCATATAAAGCTGCCTTGGAGCCACCATAGGAGCCCATGCAAGAGCACAGTCCAACCAAAAGGAAAATAAACTGGGAGAAAAGGCGGACTTGTGTCTTTGTGCTAGGATTCTACAGCCACAGTACCAGGGGTGTTCTAGAGGATTGTACAGGCTCTCCCTTGATCCTGAGAGGAGGCCCCATCAGAGAAGAACTGGAACAAGGCCTTTTGATGCTCGGGGCCTGTGGGGTCCCTCAGTATAGGTTTAAGGATATTGATACCACCAATTCCTTATTATGAAACTTTGAGCATGTTAATGAATCTGTGTGTCTTGCTTTCTTCATGTGTAAAATTGAGATAATTACTGTCAGGAGGAACGGAGAAATAAGCGAGCTTATTCACCATGGGTAAAGTACCTAGAACAGCACCAGGCAAACAGTAAGCATTATATAAATACAACAATTAAGGTGACTATTACTTGGGATTAGTCAAGCAGACTCAGGTTGTCAGCAGGTTGAGTGCTGAAAAACACTCATTTCCTGACTGGTGATGGGCAAGAGCTATTCCTACAAGCTTGGAGAATTCTGTCCTTAGGCCACAGTGCAGAATAACAACAGAAATGGTGGGAAAGGTGGGCAGGGAACAGGAGAGAGGAGAGAGGAGGGGAGAGAGAGACAGGGAGGAAGAAAGTGGGGCATTTGCTGCTGATTGTTTATAAAGTTCACTGGACAGTCTCTATCATCTATCTCAGTTTTTATTAGGCTCAGCCTGACCTTGAACTCATGATCCTTCTGTCTCAAGCCTTCCAAGGGCTGGAATTATAGGCCTGGGGCACTGCATTTAGCTACATCGACATTTTCTAGACCTCTGGCAATAGGAGTGGGCAAGAGAGACAAGGCCTGTCATCTTCCATCTCTCCCTCTCCAGGCAGGGGAGGAAGGTGTTTAATAAATGAAGAAACATAGCAGCAGAGGTGACAAGGAAATGTAATGGGATAAGCTGTGAGAATGACAAGTGAGGAGATGGTGGAGACTGGAGACAGGTGGAGAAAGACTTCCAGTAGGGTGGCCAAAGAAGACTTCTCTGCAGAGGTGACATAATGAAAAGAAAAAGATGCTCCAGGCAAAGAAATAAGCTCTTGCAAGGACCCTAAAATGGCACATGCTTGACATGACAAACAGAAGACCAATGTGGTGTGAAAGTGGTTAATAAGAGAAGTGTAACAGGGGACAGAAGCCACAAGGAAGAACGGGACCAAACAAAGCACCTATCAAAATCTAGTATGTCTACCATATGGGAATCTTTTTCAAGGTTTGATTGAACAGATCAGAACCTGGAGTTCTGAATTCTTAACACATTTCCAAGTAAAGCCAACATGACTGGTTTGAACATGTTAAGACCAGAGTGGCAATAATTTATTCCAGTGGAAACACCAAGTTAGATATGTGACTCTTGACCTCAGCGTAGTTAGAGCTAAAAGTATAAATTTAGGAACAAGAATCTGAAACTTTTTTCCTCTCAATACTGGGGCTTGAACTTAGGACCTTACAATGCTAGACAAGCACTTTACCACTGTGCTGAACCACAGCCCATGGGTCTTTTTACTTTGACAAGGGATCTCACAAAGTTTCCTAGGCTGGCCTTGAACTTGTCATTCTTTCTTCACAGCCTTCCAAGTAGCTGAGATTACAGCACTCTGAGACCTGGCTTGTGGATGGTATTTTTCCATGATTTAAAAAAAAAATCATTTATGTATACAAGTACACTGTCGCTGTCTTCAGATACACCAGAAGATCCCATTACAGACAGTTGTGAGCCACCATGTGTTTGCTGGGAATTGAACTCAGGACCTTTGGAAGAACAGCCAGTGCTCTTAACCACTGAGCCATCTCTCCAGCCATGTGGGTGGTATTTTCAAAGTATAGAATTAGATGGGCTGTTTGGGGAGGAGGTGGAGGGATTTGAAAGTGGTCTGGGGGCTGAGGCTGCAGACCTACCCTAGGGATTCTAGTACATCAGGAACGAAGGCTGTGAAGAACCACTAGAGAAGAAGAGAGTGCTTTGGCCCAGCAGAGGGCAGGAAACATTCTTACCGGAGTCTGAAGAACCCATCTGTATGTTACTTTAGAGGCAACAGGAACTTTCAAGAGGCAGTTAAGGTTAAGAGTCTTGAAATGAGAGTGTTTGCTAGACTATCTCAGTCCAATCTACCCAAATGTTTTTATTTTTTTAAATATTTAAAATACTTTTATGGAGGGCAAACGGAGTGAGAGAAATGCTGGTGGAAGAAGAGATGTGAGTGTGAGTCACAAGGAACTGGTCCAAGTCTCTGGCTTGAAGACAGAGACCTGGGCAGTTCTGTCCTTGAGCCAACAGTGATGCTAGGTGAGGGACAGAGGAGAGTAGGGTAGAGACTGGGGCATGACAATTGTTGTCAATCCATAGGAAAAATATTCACTGGGCAGGTGCTTTCCCAGCCCCAGGTAGTAAGAGCAAGACAGACAAGAACAGGAATGCAGGCGACCTCTAGATGCTGGCAAGGACCCTCAGCTGACACTTTTAAACCTAAGGACACCAGTTCTACACCCACAAGGACTAAGTTCTTCCAATAACCCAAATGCCCAAAGAAATGGGTTTTCCCAAGATCTCTGAAAGGGATCCCATCCCTGCCAGTTCCTTGATTTTAGCCCGGAGACCCCTATGGTGGGTTTCTGACCTACAGAAGTGTGAGCTAACAAATGTGCAATGCATTAAGCCACTATCTGTGGTCATTTGTTACTGATGCAATCCAAGTACATGCAATGCCACCTAAAAACCCAAAGGAAATGTTTCAAGGAGCAGCTGGCAGCTGCACCGTAGGCCGCTGATGGGTTGAGTAAGGAGTGGGGCAGCACAGACTGTCACCACCTTCAAGGCAGACATTCAGCAGGGGGAAGGCAGGCAGACCCTGTAGTTCCCCCTTCCATAAGTGGTCATCCGACAGCTACACCTGCCACACTTAGGACCTGGGTTCAATTCACAGCAACCACATAGTGGCTCATAACCATCTATAAACCAAGTTCCAGAGAGTCCAACAGGCATCCACATGATACACATACATGATTACAATCAAAATATTCATATACATAAAGTAAATATAAATATTTTTAAAAACTAAATAAATAATAAAAATCACACAACTGTTTATAGTCTTTTGTGAGCAGAATATGTCTATTGTTATAACAACACTAAAACTGATATGAATAACAATACAGAAGAGAATACAGACAAATTGAAAAAGAAGATAATAGTGGATAAATCATTTCATTGAAACCAGGCAGTAGTGGCGTTCGCCTTTAATCCCAGCACTTGGGAGGCAGAGGCAGACGGATTTCTGAGTTCGAGGCCAGCCTGGTCTACAGAGTGAGTTCTAGGACAGCCAGGGCTACACAGAGAAACCCTGTCTCGAAAAAAAAATCTTTCATTGAAAGCTCTTTTTATTGCTAGAGTCTCAATTATATAAAAAACAAATTTTAAAATGTTTAAAACTGGACACCCATCCCACTACGACCAACCAGCTAAACTCCTAGGGATTCACCTTATTACTTAAAAGAACTGCAATCTAGGGGGCCATGTTAGAGAGCTGCATAAAACTGCTGCAGAGTGAAGGATTCTGGAGGGGAACGCACAGCTGAGAGAGGAAACCGGGACGTGACAGGATGATCAGTTTCCATGACAGTTAAAGGCAGGCTGCAGCTGGCACCGTGTGCAGAAAGCTAACTTGCTATCAGCGCTATCTTCAGTTCTTGTTTTCTATCAGAAAACCAGCAATGTTTTCTGGCCTGAAGACCACAGGGTAGATTTTAAGGTACTCAATGCTGTTGGAAAATGAGGAGTGAGTCCCAGAAAAGAATGATCAGACAGGGCGTTCCCATGTTCTGTGCATGAGCTCTGCCTGGTCGAAATCAGCCTAACTTGAGTAGCAGCTTGGATCTGGGGTTGCCACCCAGATGACGGGGTTTGTAGCTGATATCTAGCCAAGTTAACTTGGCTGGTTGCTAAAAACCAAGCCAAATGAAAAAACCAAACCAATCCTATTTGAAAAGGATTACCTAGGGTCTCTATGGCACATGATTCACAATGGCTACAGACAAAATTACCTGGGTAGAAATACCCAAACCAGGAGCAGGAAGAAGGCAGAAGGATGGGGCTAGGGGAAACCACCTGAAATATAAAGAACCAGGAAACACAAACTGTTCTCAGTGGAAGGCTATCACACAATGGCCCAGATGCTGGAATCAAGTAATAGAGTTTTAAAGCAGCTCCATCCTGTCAGGTCCATAGGAAACTCCATTTCCCAAAATCCTAGAATGCAAAAGGGACAAA
>JADRCH010000010.1:14337270-14470427 GCA_019843965.1 Rhynchomys soricoides
CCACAGCTCTCCCTCAGTGTCACCATCACAGGTACACAGCTCTCCCTACCTCTTCCCTACCCTAAACTTGCTCAGCACACTGCTTCCCTCCCACCAGCTACTCGCTCTCCTTACAACTCTTGTTTTTTATTGATTCTTTGTGAAATTCACATCCTGCACCCCAATACCACTCATCTCCCCAAACCTTTGTATCTGCCCTCCACCCCTGCAACCTCTCCCAACAAAAGAAAATAAGATAGAATAAAAAAAAAATGTCGTGGAAGTTACGGTGTATCACAGTGTCACCCAAGTATACATCTTCACTTGCAAATGTTCATTACAATGAGTCATTGGTCTGTTTGAGGCTTCTGGCTTCTGCTACACCATCAATACTGGATCCTCACAGGGACTCCTCAGGTATCTTGTCGTTGCCCTGTGTCATGGAGATCCTGCAGCTTGGGATCTATAGGACTGTTCCCTTCACATGCTCCAGCAGATCATAGATGATGTAGATGTTGGAGTGGGCCAACTTGGAGCCCTGGATCTGGGCCTGGGAGGGAGCTGAGATGGTCAGCCCTCCAGCTCTCCGGTGCCCACACCACCTTAGACTCTCTTTCCCCTCCTCCCCCTCTGCCTGTCTCCTATGTTCTTCCTTCATATATCCCTGGTTTTTTTTATGGCCAGTCCAGTCTGCTGGCCATGTTCAGTCTACTACTTTCTCTCTCTGCTCTGAACTCTTCCAGATGCCCCTGGCTGTTCTTCCTCTCATATCTACAATAAAAACCTTCCACTTAACCATACCATGTCATCAGTTTATACACCTTGTGCCAAAACCTCAGAGGGGTATAAATGGACCACTTTCCAAGGGACCTGGCCTCTTCTGAGCCAAGACATATCCCTGCACTCAGATGATGCAAGGGAAATATGCTTGCAGTGAATGAAAAGGCAGTGTGCAGATGTGATAGTACTCTTGTCAAATTCAACCCTCCTGGGGAAGGGTGACTTTCAACTGAAGAATTGTCTCCATCAGATTAGTAGGCATGTTTTCAGAGCAAGTTCTTGACTACTAATTGATGTAGGAGAGCCCAGTACTCTGTGGAAGGTGCCAGGTGGGATTAGGGAAAGGTAGTCGACCAAGAATTAGGGAGTCAGTAAGCAGTATTGAACTCCTGCATTGGCCTCCCTTGGTGATGGAATGTAATCTATAAATGGAAAGGAAAGCATTCTTCCCTTAAGTTGTCTTTGGACAGTGTTTTATCACAACACCAAAGAAAGCAAACTGGAATGTTGGGCACAGCAGCACACACTTGCAAACCCCAAGCACTTGGGAGCTTGAAATGGGGATTATAATTTTGAATCTAGCCTGGGCTACATAGTGAACACTTGTCTCAAAGAACAACTACCACCAGGAATCATAAGTGAAAAAGTAGGAAATCACAAAGGAAAATTTGAAATAATTTTTAAAGTAAATTACAATTAGAACTAAAAATTATATTATCTATAGTAAAGTTAAAACTATATCTGAAACATACTACGAAGTGAGCTTAACAGAATGGAGATAATGGAGGAAAATTCCGTGAACTTGAGGATGGACCAAACATGAAAACAAAATTTAAGAAAAACAGAAGAAAAGAGTGTCAACGATCTGGGGGCTGGGGAGGAAGGCACACTGAACCTGGGAAGGGGATGCGATGGAGGGGGGACAGACGTGGAAGGGGACATGAAAGATGGGGCAGAGACTGGTCATTCTTCCAAACACGAGGTCCTAATGACAAACTAGAATTCAGTTCCACCAATGTTCCTCCCAAAGGAACCAGAGAGCATAATAAGGTTACTTACAGAGCGAGGGTGAGGACTCACAGGCATGTAGGTGACCTCAAAGCAGTCATCATGGAAAATCTGCACCTAGCAGGGAGGATGGCTTCCTTCCCAATGGCTGCCAGCTGTGGTTAGATAGAGACTCTTCCCCGTCCCTTCCTTGCCTATGCTCTAGCCCCTCCCAGAGACCTAGAGGCTACATGCAATTAGGGAAGAATTGCTCATAACTGGTTGGCTGGATACTCAGGTGAAGATCCCATGACCCCTTCCCCCACTCCTTCTAAGAGGGACATCAACGATCCCATCTGACAATTTACCATCAGGCCCAGCTGAACTGACGGTGATGATAGTTTGGCTACAAATAAACACACGTGTGACTGGAATAACACAAGAAGTGCAAGATAAAAATTGAACAATAGCCGGGCAGTGGTGGCGCACACCTTTAATCCCAGCACTTGGGAGGCAGAAGCAGGCGAATTTCTGAGTTCGAGGCCAGCCTGGTCTACAGAGTGAGTTCCAGGACAGCCAGGGCTATACAGAGAAACCCTGTCTCGAAAAACCAAAAAAAAAAACAACCAATAATGGCTTCCTAAATATGCCAGAAGAAACACTTTTTTGTTACTTGGAATTGGATCCAGGGTGTCTCACATCCTAGGCAAAAGTTCTAACCAGTGAGATATCTAAGGTAGAATCTGAAGAAACTACTTCTGGATACATCACAGCTAAACTATTTTGCCTTTTAAGGCAAAAATAAAGAAAAGCCCACAAAGCAAAACAACCAGTTACACACAAAGAATAAGCTAAGAATGTCAGGACTGCTAACTTCTCATCCATAGCCACAAAAATGTCTTTAAAATACTGAAAAAAAAAACCTGTCAATTTTGTAGTCCATGAAATATGCTTCAAAAATAAAGGCAAATAGGGCTGGTAAGATGGCTCAGCAAGTAAAAGTGCTTGCCACCAAGGCTGAAGACCTGAGTCTGATCCCCAGGCTGAACACAGTGAGAGAACTCACTCCCAAAAGTTGTCCTTTGACCTCCACACACGCCCCCCACCCCCGAAATGGTAGTATAAGCACAAGAAATGATAACTTTAGGAAGATGTAAAAGTAGCTTTTATTGCCAGATGTAATTGTCATCTCTGAGGCTTTCTGATTAATAATAAACTCACCCTTTCTATCTCTTTCTGAACTCTGGCTGGCTGGTTCAACTCAGCTGTTCTGGCCCAAACTCCTCTCCAAGCTAATTGATTCAAACTGGTGTCTCTCAGCTTCTACCTTTATTGTTCTGCTTGAACTCAATCAACTCTGGTAATCTGTTCTAATCTTCTGGCTCCTTCTCATTCTCCGGCTCATTCTGTCTTCACCTGCAACCCATCTCTGTAAAACTGTCCTGGTAAAACTGCCCCCCACCACTACCCTCTTAAGTCACCTCTCTTTCCTATCTCTTCTGAGAGTTGGGCATATCCTATCTCTGACTCATTCTGTCACTTTTTTTTCTGATTTGTCACTTTGTCTGCCCCTCAATTAGACATTGCTTTCAAACATGGCTGCTTCCTTCTACAAAGTAACTTTACTTTCATTGTTTGGGATTAAAGGTGTGAACTAAGAGTGTGTCTGTATTCAAGCCAGAGCACACTGTAAGCCAGGCCATGTCTGCATTACAGTCAGATCATAAAACTGAGAAGGTCAGCAAATGGGGCCAGAGCAAGAAGGAGAAGGAGAGAAAAAACAAAACAAAACAAACCTAGAGGGTCCTTGGATGTGATCCCTTGCCAGAGCAGCCATGTTGCTGGATTGAAAGTCCTCTACAGGAAAACTTTACTGTTAGTGTGAGTTTCTTAAATGGTTAACATCTTGTTCACACTAAAAGAAACTGGGAAGACTGACACTTAGGTCTTCCAGGAGGAACGAAGGCAATAAAAATAGTTATTACCCAAAGAGAAAACCTTTAGTTTTGTTCTTAATTTTGTAAAAGCATATATGACTACTTGAACAAAACATTTGTGGGTCTTACAATATAAACAGGCCTAACTGATATATCAGGCAAATATACAGTAGAAGAGGCATACTTGTCCCTTAAAAGGCAAAGCAGTCAATTTGAATTCAAGGGTCACAGTGCTACTCTGCCATTGACTGGGCAGGAGAAGCCATGGACCACACATTTGTGAATGAGCACAGTTGTGCTCCAGTGAAACTTTCTGTTCAAAAATAGTCAGCAGGCAGGATTCGGTGAGCTTGACATGCTGCTAAGCCTGGTGTAAAGGACAGAGGCAGTGGGGTGGCAGATAGAGTCATACTGTCAGCAAGTTTCTGGGCTTTATGAGAAGCACAGTACTAACTACAAGCAAACAGAAATGTTAGTTCCCCTCCCAAGCAGCATTACAGACATTCTGACAGATAATTCCTGGTGGGAGAGGGGAAGCATCCCCCACATCTACTCACTAAATGCTGCTAGCACCATACTGCCTGAGTGTCATCCACAAGTATTTCCAAACATCACTAATTGTACCCTGCCACTACATTAAAAGCCAATGCTGTACACAGCCACTAAAAACTGCAGAGGTAGGTCTGGCATGTGTGTCGTGCTTTCATCTCAGCACTCAGGAGGCAGAGGCAAAGTGAGTTCAAGGCTGGACTAGCCTTCATAGTGGGTTTCAGGCCAGTCAGGGTTACACAGTGGAATCCTGTCTCAAATTTAAAAAGAAAAAAAAAAAAGGAGAGGTATAACTCACTTAAATGAAATTTTAAAAAACATTTATATGATGCAAAGAGAAAGCAGAAAATGAACAAAGAGCAGAGGAAGAAAACAGAGAAAATAATAAACGTATAAACATAACCCAACCATACCACCGTTACAATGCATTTTAAAGGGCTAAACACTCATATTTAAAGACAGAGAATGGATTTGGAGGTATACTACCTCAGTGGCACCACAGGTAGGGAGCCCTAGGTTCCTTCTCCAGCATGTGCACTCATGAGCATGTGCACACTCACACAACAGAATTGAAAATGATGAAAAAGCAAGCCCCCCATATCCACCTCATGATGGACTCACAGGTCACCCTCTCTGTCCACTGGCCTCTTCTGCCCTGGGCACTGTCCTTTCACTGATCTTGAAGCCTTCTAATGGTGGCTGTCATCAGCTTTGGTCTGCACAGAACCTGATCTTTTGTCATTGGTAACAATTTTGACTTTTCTTTGGGAAACTGTCCTTCTTTTAAGTAACCATGTGGCTTTGGAGTTGTCAATTACAAGAGCTACTTCCCAAGGAAGAAGACACAATGTCTGGAATGAGCCAACCATATTCCTGGTGTCCCTGACTAAAAGTGACTGATCTAGACACAGCCCAGGCCTTGCCAGAGTTTTTCCATAGTATATTTCTAACTAGGGTTAGGGAAGAAATTCTGTCTTTTCTCCCTGATGCTGGTTGAAAGCACTGAAACCTGAGTTTTAACCTGTGGAAGCAGCCAGACTTACAAAGAGGCTCAGATCTGACCCCACGTTCTGACATCAGTCTCAAAATTCTCTTTCTTCTAGAGCTACCCCAGCACTGGCTTCAGCTGACAGCTCTGGACCAAATATGTATCAAAGCGTTACTCAGAAAGCAGGCTAAAGTACAGCCAACATCAAGGGCTTTGCTAAACTCTAAAAGCAACAGCCAGGATATACATACCATAAGGTAGTCAGTCTAGAAGCCAGACATGCTAGAATCCTTCACCTAGTCTGTTCCTCAGCCTGCTGAGCTGTTTTACTGCTGCACAAGCTATCTTGAAATTGCTTCATTCTAATCCTGAATTTCAGACAAAAGCTTTTAGCATCCATCCTGGCTCTCTTGCTTCCTACCCTTGAGTCTGAGACTACCTGAACAGCATTCATTAAAAAATGAACTGATTTTAGATATCTGTGTTTAAATATAGTCAAAACACACTTTAAAAACTCTCAAAAAACTGATAAAATAAATTCACTTTAAAAATTAAAATGTAGAAAATCAAATTAATGCATATAGTACAATCTCAAACCAAATCTTATCAGGCTTAGAACAGCTGGTATGGGGTTCTTCTGGGATCATTAAAATGCTCTGGAATTAGACAGTCATGGTGGTTGCACAATTGTGAGTATACTAAAAAATAAACTGTATATTTAAAAAGGATGGAATTATGGCATATGGATTTTGTCTCAATTTCAGAAGATGATATGTTGTGTCACTGTCATAAGAGTGACAGCACAGTGGTCCAGGACCCATCCCAATGGCTTAGTAGGTAAAGGCACTTGCTGAGAAAGCTTGGAGACCTGAGTTTGGTCCCAAGAACCCATGTAAAGGTGGAAGGAGGAAACCAACTCCACAAAGTTGTTTTGTGGCCTCTACACAAGCCATGGCATGAAAACTACCTACACACACACACACACACTCACAGTCTAGAACACACACTCACAAATAGTCTAGAAATAGACCAAGTAGTCTAGAAATAGACCTATACATGACAAATTGTTTTTTTTAAACCAACCTGTTAATTCAGATATGAAAAGATAGGCCTTTCAACAAATACTGCTAACACAACTGGTTTGGGTTTTTTTTGTTTTGTTTTGTTTGTTTGTTTGTTTGTTTGTTTTTTGAGACAGAGTTTTTCTGTATAGCCTTGGCTGTCCTGGAACTCACTCTGTAGACCAGGCTGGCCTCGAACTCAGAAATCTGCCTGCCTCTGCCTCCCAAGTGCTGGGATTAAAGACATGGGCCATCACTGCCCAGCTGCAACTGGTATTTTTACGGGGAACAAATGACCTCTGAAACACAAACCATAAAAACAACCCTGACAGATTAGACTTCATATGAATTTCTAAAACTTCTCATTGAAGACACATCTTAGGAAAATCACGGGCTATGATGTTTTATGTTTGCAAGGATTTGCATCCAGTAATTTAGAAATACAGAACTTCTCTGTGCTACTAATAAGACAGCCTAATTTTTTATAGGTGCAAAAAAAATCCAATGGGTATTCACAAAGGGGAAAAAGAATGAAAAGGAGTCATGAAAAAGACTGGCTAGAAAGGTAATACTATGATCAGACCTCATAAGGTTCAAGAATCTCTGTTTCCTGGTCCTGTCTTAGGGATTCTAAACTAGGCATTGTTTTCTTTATTCCTGGCCCTCCTCCAGCCTGCCTCTTGCCTTGAAAGCTGGCTCCTGCAGACTATAGAATCAGAGCACCTCTCTGCTTTCAGTTGGTTTTGGACAACAGGAAATACTGGCCAAAGACCACAGGACTAGGGAAGGGTTGGAAGTTATACTTTTCCGGAGCTTCCCTGACCTCTCCAGCTTCCTCATAATTCCAGCCACAGAAGCAGTCTGTGGCTACAGTTCCAGTCAGGTGGCCTCTCTGGATGGACTCCTGCCCTCAGTAATTTTCCTCAGTAAGTAACCCTCCCTCTCTCCCCTCTGATTCAGCTAAAAGGATTCTCAGCTGCTATTAGTCTCCAGGTTAGCCCTCCTCAACTGCACATGCCTCTGTAAACAGTCCCTCTATTGAGTCTGTACAGGAAATGTGATGGCTAACATTGTCAAGTGGATGGACCTTACAGTTAACTAGGAGGTAAACCCCAGAGTATATGTAGGGACAGTTACACAGATGTTTAGCTGAGGATGGAAGACCCATCCTGAATGTGGGGAGCACCACCCCACAGGATGGGGCCCTTGAATGATGAATGAATGAATGAATGAATGAAAAGGTGAGGTGAGCATCAACATTCATTTCTCTTTACTTCCTGACAGAAGATGAACTGTGATCTCTGCTTAACCCTTCTGCTGCAGCATCTTCCTGCCATGACTGTCTGCTTTAAAACTGTGAGCTAAAATAATCCCTTCCTCCCTTAATGTTGTCAGTCCCTTTGTCATAGCAATGACAAAAGAAACTTTTGACGGTGCCTTCTCTTTTCTGTCACACCCTTTACTTCTTTTGAGGCTTTCAGAATGAGAATTCTAATCTCCCCCAGCTGTGGAAAGTACAGTAGTTACAGTTTGAGTGTATGCATCTACCCTAATGTTTCATGTGTTGGAATCTTATACCCATTGTGAAGTAGTAAAAGGCTAGAAACTTAGCCTGGTATGGTGGATGGCACATGGCTACCTCGAACCTCTCAGAAGGCTGAAGCAGAAGAATAAGAGTTCAAGGCCCAGCTGGACTGCTTAGTGAGCCGGAGACAAACTGAGAGCAAGTGGCAACAATCTGACTGTGGTGTTAAATGTGAGGCCTTTGGAAGCGACTGGAATTAGATAATGTCATCTCTGTAGAGCCATGACTGAATTCTTCGTGTAAAGGGAGAAGAGCTGCTGTGGTGATGAATGTCTATAACCCTAGCACCCAGGGAGGGGAGGAGCAGAAGCAGGAAGGTCTCCAGACAGCCTTGGCTGCAGAGATCCTGTCTAGAAAAATCAAGGGCTGGGTATGCAGTTCTGCAGGAGAGCACACAAACACAAGGCCCTGACATTCCCAACACCTCAAAACCTGAGGGAAATAAGACAAGAAACACACCAGTGTGCCCTGTCTCTTATCATGGTATTCTACTAGCAGGAAGGCCATCAGGTGTAGCCTTCAGAACCCTCCAAATAAAATAGCTCTCTTTTAATTTATAATCTACCCAGTACGTGCTATTAGCACAGGAAAAGGAACTCACTAATTTATCTGGGGGACTGGGGGCAGGGACAAATCATGTATGCCTTTTCTGTTGCTGTCACTTCTTCTCCAAGTGCACACACCCCTCTGATTCTTGGCGCAGATGAGTAAGTAGAAAGTCATCTAATGCTTTGTTACCTGGTGACATGTTTTACCAAACACTCCTTTGTTGCTCACCATAATGATCTGTATTTGTGGATAAGCCACATTCCTCTGACCATTTATCTCATTAGATCCCCAAATTCCCTCTCCTTAATCATGCATAATACAGGAATGACTCACAGGTGGGAAAGTCGACATGCTTCCTTGTTAGTGTCAACTGTAAAATGGGACCACAGTTACAAAGAGAACCAAATGAGTAACAGAAGTAGTATTTGAGTGGCAGAAGCAAGATGTATGCCTAACGTTGTCTATATTCTCAAAGTCAACTCACCCTCTCTACTGTGCTTCAGGAAGAAGGAGAAAAGGGAATTTCTAGGCCCCCTCCTGTTCTCACTGGTTCCCTCAGTTCCCTATTAGACCTCATTTCAGAGAGCTCTCCTCTTCTGTCACGTTTTTATCCTAGGAAGCACAATAAGGTCAAACTGTGATGTACTGCTATTTATTTATTTGGCAGGGGGTACTACAGTGAAGGAGTGGGGGTCAGAGGACAACCTGTACAAGTTGGTTCTCTCTTGACAACATGTGGGAATCAGGCATCAAACTCAGGTAGGCACACTTGGCAGCAAGCATCTTTACCAGCTGAGTCACAGGGCTGTGATTCTTGTGTTCTGCTAACTCTGGATCAACAGTTCCCAGAGAGCCCAGCGACCACAAGAGCAGGAACCACTCTAGGTCTTCTTGGCTGCTGTTATCTGTGCTAAGTGTCCTCTCAGAACTGAACAAAGGCTTCCAAGATTAAAAAACTGAAACCCCAGACATTATAAACTCCAGTCCTAATCTTTTTTGGCTTCTATGCCAAGGAACTCTCTATGCTTTATTCAAGTCCTTTGTATTCTTTTCCATTGCTGATTCTCTAAGATCTGGAGACAAGCCAATCTTTGTGTATTTCTCTTCCCTGTCTTTCCCAGGCACTGGGCCCAATGGTCTCTGCACAATGCTTTTTTAATTCTCAGGCCTCTGGAGAAGCTAACTACACACCTTTAACAGTAGAGACACGTGAGGCACATTCTACTGGCACCTGACCAAGCAACTATAGTTCTTTCCATTCCTAGAATCCAAAATTCCTAGGAGACAACTTAAGACTAGGGTGAGGACCAGGTCCTAGTGGCCTCTAGGATGGATGGACATGAGGCCACAAAAGCTGATCAGGAACTGAATCCCAGGGAGGGATGCTTAGCACATGGAATGGCTTAGGGTCAGAGAGGAACGAACCTTCCTGTTGGTGATGTAATTTCCTTATGAGTTTTAAATGTGAGGCACAGAGAATGTGAAAAGTTGAAGGAAGCAAAAGCCCAGCTGCTGGACCTCTTCCTGGAATGGTCTTACCTTAGACTGTCATAAAGTTCCCTCCCAAATGCCAATCAAGGGCTTCCTCATAAGAACTTCCTTAAAACTGGAACATCCCATGCCCAACCTTGGGGCTCTCATCTTTCAGCTACCTGGTTTCCACATGTGCCAGGGGTGGTGATGGTAACACATGCCTTTAATCCCAGCATTTGAGAGGCAGAGGCAGGAGTATCTACCTCTGTGAGTTCAAGACCAGTCTGGTCTACATAGTGAGCTCCAGGACAGCCAGAGCTACAAAAATAGATCCTGCCTCAAAAAAACCAAAACCAAAACCAAAACCAAACTCAGCCCATATGCCAACAACATGAACCCAAGGCTCCTGCCTCTTAGAGATTTAACATTATGCTTTCAACACCCACAACCCTAAAATGTTGCCTGCCTAACAACAAGGCAGCACTTAGGCACAGAGCCTGCACTGACCCTTTCCCAGAGGTCTCTTTCTAGGAAGAGTGTACAAGGCTCAGATATGCTAAGGAGGCTGTTAACATTGTACCCACAACCAAACACAACGGAGTACAAACAGGGGGAAGGAGGAAGGCAGGAACCAGTTACCCTCAAAGCCAACACATTCCACTGGGCATCTTGAGTTTAAGAACTCCAGAAAAAAGAAACTGGCTTCCAGATTATCAGGAAGATCTAGATAAAAGGGTAAGAATTTTATATAATAATTTCGCTGAGGTTTTTTTTTTTTTTTTTTGGGACACTATGTAGCCCAAGTTGGCCTGGCAATCCTATTTTTCTACCCCAGCCTACAGAGTAGCTAGGATTACAGACATGCCTCACCAGGCCCAGTGGTTTGTCGGGTTTTTTTTGTTTTTGTTTTTGTTTTTAAGTATACAAACCTATATGTGATCTTCAGCGGTATTACTGACTCAGTTCCTGCAAATATTAAAATGTCCCTGTCCCTGACCACCTCCTTTGTCACTCTAGTATAACCATATTTCCCCCCTATATTTGTCATCAGTCAATCTGCATTTACTTGTGTATGATCTATCCCCATTGTAAGTTCCACACCCCTCAGTCTTTTATGGCCTCTTTCTTAATATCTGATGCATGACTGGCACCAAGACATTACTCAGTTTCTGATGAAGAAAACAAGTAACACATCTTAAGGGCTCACCAAGGGGTCACAGGGAGAGCTAATTAGCCCAGAGATACAAAAGAAAAAGACCAGTGGGACAATCCTGAGGATGACTTATTTACTTCAAGATACCCGGGGTACAAAAGGTGACCATAGGAAACCCACTCTCATTTTCATACTTGTGAACACAAGATTAGTTGATCGGGATACTTGAAAGAACATAGGAGTCTGAGTCTGAGTAGGCTTAGGCCAATGTAGCACCTTGGCTGTGGGGAGTCCCACCTGAAGGAACCAACCCAACAAGGGTGGAGGGATGTCATTGCCAAAGAAACCTTGATTCCAGAGCAACGGAGCCCAGCCCACTGTGGGAGGGGGGCTTCCTGTCTGTGAGTAGGAAGCCCTCTAGCAATAGCTCCCTAGACTGTGGGGCCTCCCGGGGCGTGCGTGCTTCTGGCTCCTGTGGGCCTTGACAATCACAATGTCCTACCTCGTGTTTCTTTTCTCCCACCTCTTCGAATTCCCACTGTGAAATTTGCGTCAAGGAGCCCCCTGGAACTTTCCAGGAACAAGATAAATCTGTAACGACCATTCCAACGGACTCCTCCGCTTCCGTAAGATACGGGAGCCGAGAGTGGCCAAACGCTGCCCGGGCCCCCACAACGACCTCGAGTGTGGCCTGAGGCTCCCGGTGGCACCCATTTCCTGACCCAGCTCGTGGGGCTGGCTTGCAGTGGGCGGGAACCGGGGAGCGCCGACCTGCACCCGGACCCTCGCTCTGGCAGTTCACGCTCTCGCAGGGGCGGTCCTGGGAGTCGGCCCCGCCTCGGGGCGGAGCCTCGTAGCTCCTCCTCGCGGGCAGAGGCTGGAGGTGCGCGGCAGCCTCCGGGTACCGACTGGTCACAAACTTGAGCGAGGTGGACATTCGAGCCGTCTAGGATGAGGAGGTGCGGCCGCCACTCGGGGCCGCCGTCGCTGCTGCTGCTGCTCCCGCCGCTGCTGCTCTCGGTGCCCGGCGCTTACGCGGCCCGGCTCTCAGTGCTCTACTCGTCCTCTGACCCACTGACGCTGCTGGATGCGGATACTGTGCGTCCGACTGTGCTCGACTCCAGTAGCGCCTGGGCGGTGGAGTTCTTCGCCTCCTGGTGTGGCCATTGCATCGCCTTTGCTCCGACGTGGAAGGAGCTTGCTAACGACGTGAAAGGTGAGAAGTGGAGGCCTTCCCCAGCCCACCGACAGGTCCCACTAGCTGTCCCGCTAGCCCGTCCCCTCCCCTCGCGGCTTCCTTGGCCCATCGCAGCCCCTCCCCTCCCCCATCCATAGCCTTTAAGTTCTCCCAGGCTGTGTCCCCTCAGTCCTCTCCTTCTGCGTCTTCCTCTGACAAGTCTTTGTCTTTATCCTTCGAGAGGGTTTTCTTGTTCCCTGTGCTCTTCCCTGGGCCTTTCTCTAGTCCAGCTTTGTAGCAGCCCCCTTCCTCGTCCAGGAATCTCTTCTTGCCAACTTCCCTAGCTGTCCAGGTGGAACAATGCTGGGAAGAGAGTTGACATTCATTCTGCCGCCACCACCACCTTTCTCCACCCCCCATGGCAAGTTACATAGTTGCTATACACATTTCCTTTCTCGTCTTTATCTTTGAGGTCTTTATCTTCATCCGGTGGTTTTCCTGTTTGCCTATTTCCAATTCAGGCCTCTCTTGACCTGCTACCTTCTAGCTCCTTAGCTTAGGCCACATCATTATTTCTCTTCTCCTTGGGTCTGGGCTCGCTTTAACCCCATGAGACCAAACTATATGTAGGCCTGTGGTGTGTGATTGGCCCTTGCTCCATGCTCCAGTCACTGGCCTGGATTATTCTTGATTCTAAAATGCCAATTATGGGACCCACTATTCGTTTAATTACAGCCTAAGGGGTAGCAAGATAAGAAAACCACAAAATGTATAGAGATTTTTTTCTAGATGTGCTGTATTATAGGAATGTTAAAATATTTAAAAACTTAAGACTTACAGATGTGGGGACATGGTAATAGAGGTAATTATTATATACCGAGTGCTTAAATAGTAGGCACTGTACTGTGGACTCGACAGAATTTCCTCTCTGCAGCTTAAAGATGCCTGCTAGAGCACACATCTTCCTAACCCAAGTCAAGAGTGATGGGGGTTGGGAGTGGGGGGATGGAGGGGAAGGACAGGACTGGCATGGTTTTGGGGACTGGTTTCTGATTTTGTCACTTCTCTGTCGAGTGTGTTCCCTGGTCTGTGGTGCCAGGCAGGGCACTAGCAGAACTCTTAACCCAAAGTAATTGTTGGATGAGAACTGTAAGCATCTTAGTTAGGGCCAGGCATTTCTAGAGACAGGAAAACTAGAATCTCAGTTCCCCTTCTGTGCAGTGAATGGTTCTCAACAAGCTCAGATGGGTGTGAAGAGCGCCTTTGGCCATGTTCCTTCTCAGACTTCATCTCCCCCTCCCCTGAGCGGCTGGCAAAGTGCTTACTGAAGTGGTCTCATGGAACAGTGTGTATTTTTCAAAGAATAATTTTCTTCAAGACGGGGTTTCTCTGTGTAGCCCTGGCTGTCTGGGAACTCACTCTGTAGACCAGGTTGACCTTAAACTCACAGAGATCCGCCTGCCTCTGTCTCTTGGGTGCCACTACTGCCTGTCCCCCAAAATAAGTTTTAGCAGCACTTAGAAGCTCTTTTGTCCTGTCTCCAATTTATACTTGCCCACATGCCTCTCTGCCCTCATCATCCATATGATCAGTCCTTCACACTATTTTAATGAGGTCAGCACATTTGGTCAGGGCAAGAGGGAGAAAGAATGTGGGCTCTGGAACTGAAAACACCGAGGGGAAGTTATACCAGAACGGTGTAGGCCCAACCATCATAAAAGTCCCCAATTAGTTTCTAAGTTGAGTCTCTAAGAGGTCTCTAAGAGCAACATAGGAACTCACTCTAGAAGATTCTTACATTTTAAGAATGCTAAAGGGAAAGATTAGCTTCCAGCTGACTCAAACACTTGGCCTCTTGCAACCCAGAGTTTTCCTATGAGTTGCATATCCAGGCACTGACACATCCTGATTCTATATGAACATTTCCAAAAAGGGTCTCGCATGGAGTAGTAATCCTTCTCTGAAAAGAAAAACAAAAGCAAATCTTAATTATGAAAGGAGAAATGGAAGTCATCAAAGTCTATGGAGATAAACCAGGAGGAAATGGGAGGTAGGGGGTTTCAGTGGAAACTGGGGGTCTCTTTTTGACCATGGGTGTGAGTCATTCCTTTAGCAAGATTGCATAGGTGGAGGGCAGGATCTAGAGTTGGCCTGAAACAGTGAGCAGTGTCTTCCACAGTTCCCTTTGGAGAGGCTAGGACATGTCTCACTTCTGTGTTCTGAGGTTCCCTGAGGAAGCATGGTCCCGGGCTAGCAGATGGCTGCTCTCAAACCACTCTGGGTGGAATCATAGTAGTGAACTGCCCTTACCAGCTGCTACAAGTGTCTTGAACAGGAGCAGAGAAAGTGTATAGATGATCATGGGGGCTGGGAAGATGTTTGGTAATCCTTGGCCAGCTGGCTTCAGGCATTTCATCTGACTGGATGGGGTTCATTTCTTAGTGAGTTGGATGGTAGGTTCTCCGGGAAGTCGCTGCCCTGGGGCAGAGCCCTTGTTTTCGAGAGTCTGTTTGCCCCTTTCTATTCCAGAGCAGCTCCTGTCTGAGAAAAATGATCAGGTCCAATTGGGAACTTCATTACTATTCACTGGCTAATCATTCAGCAAATATTTGTTGAGTCACAAAGCATTGATTGCATAGCAGCTGGGGCAGTGAACTATACATAGCCGGAAAATGGGTAGCAGTATGAAGCTATGTTTGAAAAAGACAGAGGAGTGGTTCACCTATTTCTTATGGTAGGAATTCAAATAAAGGGACAGTCATGGAGGGATAAGCCGGTAGTCAAGGCTTTGCTCAGCGGCTGTCACACTTCTCTTTGCCAGCTCTTGGCTAAGGACTTCGCTGTTTGAGAAATGGATGGTGAAACTCCTTCTCTACACGCCCTCCACTTATTTTGGCTCTTGATTATGAAGGTTCAAGTTCAAGATAGAGTAGCTCATTGTCTTAGGTCTTTGGCAAGATTAAATACATCACAGTATAAGTGTGTGTCAGTGAGTGCTCACAGTTTGAGCCAGGAAACAGCAAAAACATGTCCTAAAATGCTGGTGGAAGTAACTTTGTTTTTCCTTAAAGATTTTTCTGTTTTTGTTTTTCTGTGAGTGAATGTTTTGCCTCCATGTGTGTCTATGTCCATGCACCATGTGTATAACTGGTGTCTAGGGGCCTAAGGGGACATCAGGTCCTCTGGTATGCAGCTGCCAAAGCAGTGCTGGGAACTGAACCCAGGTCCTCAGCAAGAACAGCAAGGGCTCTTAACCCCTGAGCCATCACTCCAGCACCTTATGGAGGTTCTTAATGTGGCAATTTCTGACTTCCCAGCATAGGCAGGACAAGTGGTGGCTGAACGAAGTAGGGTTATCCATGTAGAAAAGCAACTTATATCAGTCTGTGGAGCTGAGGTGTGTAAGACACACGTATGTGAGCTTCACTGAGCATTGTGGGCTTTTCTTTACTTCTGGGAGCATGGATGACATCTTATACTTGTGTGCCCGTGATGTCTACCACAGAATATGGTCTAGGGAGGGAGCACACTCATGACAGGCAATGGCCAAAGCCTCGCAGGATTCCAAATGATGGTATGAACCAGAAAACTTGCTGCCTGTGCTGTGGCTGCTCTTGACTCAGGCCTGGACTGTCCATCTCCTGTCAGGAGTAGAGGAGGCATTTTGTCTATCTTATGATCTCACTGCCTTCAACAGGGAGCAAGGAAGAGATGTGGTGGTGATCGTATAGCATTGAGTAGCAGCCCTTATGTAAGGTATGTATGCTTAGATGGGGTAATCAGGAGCTGAGAACAGGCCAGCACCTAGTTACCAGGTCTTACTGGCTCCTGATGGTTTGGGTAAGTTTGTATTCCTGTCTTAATTAAAGGATCAGGCTTGTTTAACATTCAGAGGTAACATGGTCATTTTTCTTGCCAAGAGTTGTTTACCATCCAGAACCTGAACAGGTTTTGTAGCTGCAAGGGGCAGTAGGTCTAGTAGGACCTGGCCCTCCAACCCATGAGGAGCTGAGTCTCAGAGAGGAGGCATGTGGATCATACATGTGTTAGTCAGTGTTACTATGAGTCATTCTCCTGCCTCCAGGCTCAGGGTTCATCTTGAACCAAGGAGTCTGGGAGGTGACCCTACCTTGCACTCCAGAACACCTGTGCAAGGGTATAGAGGAATTCCCACAAGCTCTCTTCCTCATCCACCATTTCAAAATTTAGGCCTCTCTTGGCGTCTCGCTTCCTTTCCACCGTCCATTTTCCAGTTACTGTGCTCTGCCCAAGTCTAATAGTAGTAGGAAAGTTTCTCCACATGAGCGAGTTGAGAGGTGTAAGAAGCCAAACACCAGAAAGCCCCTCTCACTCACAAAGCACTTGGACTGTCCACAGAGCTGGGCTGTGCCAGTAGGACACTCAGATAAACATTTAGTTTAAGTATCTTACTTGGTTTTGCTTTGTTTTATTTTTGGGGATGGGCTTTCTCTGTGTAGTCCTGACTGCCTAGAACTCACCTGTCTGACTTTGAACTTAGAGATCCACCTGCCTCTGTTAGGCTTAAAGACGTGCTCCACCACTGCCCAGCTAGTTTATGTATCTGAACTGGCTTTTATTTGTGGTTCTGGAATCCTGCAATGTCTCCATCTATAACATAGAAAGAGTGTTTTGATGAACTGAGTTGGGGGTGTGGCTTTACAGACAAAAGGGCTGTAAAGGGCCCAGAAAACAAACAAAAAAATGTAGTGGTCATTTCATAGTTAATTTCCTTGTAAGCGTCAGGCAGTGGTGGCGCATGCCTTTAATTCCAGCACTTGGGAGGCAGAGGCAGGTGGATTTCTGAGTTCGAGGCCAGCCTGGTCTACAGAGTGAGTTCCAGGACAGCCAGGGCTACACAGAGAAACCCTGTCTCGGAAAAAAAAAATTTCCTTGTAAGCTTTAGAGCAGTGGCTCTCAACCTTCTTAACGCTGCCACCCTTTCATGCAGTTCCTCACGTGGTAGTGACCCCAACCATAACATTATTTCAGTGCTACTTCATAACTAATTTCGCTACTGTTATGAATAGTACTGTAAATATCTGATATGCAGGATATCTGATATTTGACCCCCGAAGGGGTTGCAACCCACAGTGTGAGAACCACTGCTTTAGAGATCGAGACTTCATTACAATGTTGGCTAAAACTGGCCTGTTGTGAGTTTGACTGTTATCTCTCCTGATCTCTTGGGAGGTCAGATAACTTGGTTTCAACTTAGTGGCATAGAACTTCATGAGTTGTTTCTATTTTGTTTATCTGTTGCCCCTAGGGCATTTCCTCAGTCCAAACCAGTGGTCTCCTGAAGATTATATTTAATGTACTAGAATCATGAATAGCCAAGTCTACAGTGTTTAGTATACAGTGCATACTATAGATGTATGTGTCATGATGGATCTTCAGGATACTAACATTGAAACACCTGAAAAAAATACCTTGGTCAGAACTTAACCAGAACCTAACTGGCCCCCACTTTCACTTTCACCACCCTATGAGACTGAAGCAGGTCAGAGGAGGCACTGGTTTCATTTCATAGAGCACAGGTAATGAAGATGTAATGAAAGCAAGTCAAGCCCAGTCGGTGACACATGCCTTTGACTCCAGCACTTGGGGAGCAGAAGAACATGGATCTCTATGAGTTTGAGGTCAGCCTGGTCTACATATTGAGTTCCAGGCCCACAAGGTTACATGATGACACTGTGTGTGTGTGTGTGTGTGTGTGTGTGTGTGTGTGTGTGTGTGTATAGGAGGGTGGTGGGCAGCAAAAGCAAGCCCAGCCATCACCTTCCCTCTTGCCCCCACCTTATTCATGTCCTCCCTGCAGCCCTTTGGAAATCCAGTATTGAGACTGTATTTCTGCTCTGAATCCTGGGTTCAGATCTTGGATTTACCATCAATTAGCTTACCATCCTCGGTCTTGGTTTTCTGATCTGTTTTATAGTTAGGGAAAGCAGATTTGGAGATAAATGCTTTAGTACTTCCTCATTGGGTTGTTGAGAGCACTGAACTAGATAAAATTGAGCACACAATAAACTCACTGTACGTGCCAATAACATAATCCTTTAAGTAAACCTGAAGTCCAGGTCACTGTCAGGTATAAAGAAGGTACAATTATTTCTGCCATTTTCTCTAAGAGAAGGCTATAATTGGATCAAGAACATAAGTATAAAGGTAATGCCCTGACTCTTGTACAGTGGATTGAGGAACAAGTGAGTTAGTCAAGTCTCATAGGCTTCTCAAGCCATGAGGCTCCTGTTCTGTATCCTCATTGGCAGATAAGGGTGTGATAGTCACGGAGGATGGTGGCAGTGAAGTGAAATGATGCAGAACGTCCTGTTCTTTCCACTTTCTCGGTGATGCATAAGGATAATTCTTGAGGATAGCTGGGCCTTTCCTGTAAGTCTCTCCAGAACGAAGTTCTTCCCTAGAGGCAGAACAAAAGATACTAGGCTCAGAGTGTGCCAGATGGTTCTAGCAGATGACCTGTGTATTTCACTAGCTCTGAGTCTTCCTTTGGCAGGGGTACAAAAGGGACTTAATACACTCTCACCTGTGGTTCAGTGTGAAACTCTGGCCTTGGGTAAGGGTGACCATTGGCGAGGTCTTCTGTGACCTTGCTCTTTCTTTAAAGCAGTGGTTCTCATCCTAGGGTCGTGACTCCTTTGGAAGTCAACCCTTTTATAGAGGTCACCTAAGACTACCTGAAAACACAAATATTTACATTATAATTCGTAACAGTAGCACAATTTCAGGTGTGAAATAACAATGAAAATAATGTTGTGGGTGGGGGTTCTCACAGGACGAGGAGCTGTATTAACGGGTCACAGCATTATGAAGGTTGAGAAGCACTGCTCTGAGGGATAAAGCAATCATGAGTGAACCTAGGCATTATCACAGGAGACTGCTTTAACTCCACCTACTACCTAGACTGAGGAAAAACTGAAGCTGGAACCAAATAGAATGTGTGCTAGCAGTAGAGCTACCAAGAACTGAGAACCAGTCCCTGGTCTGGGCTGAGTGCCTACTGTGTGCTGGGTAAGGCTTGTTGGGCATCAGGAGATCTAAAAAGCCGAAAGACAGTAAGAGATGAACACTAGTCATTCTGTGGGTCCTGGAACTTTGGGCACATGAGGCAACTCTTCCTGGGAGAAAGTAGTGTTCCAGCCGAACTGGAGCTGACAAGGGAGTTTTCAGGGGAGGGGAACAGGGTGGCTGCAGAGAGACCCTTGCATTTGGGGAGCACCTGGAGATAAGTGAGAGCCATGCTTTCAGGGAAGGAAGAAACCTTTGGCTTTGCTTTGGAGAAATGCTAAGAGGGAACTAGATATGTGGACAGAAGACAGATGTAAAGACACTCAGAACTACCAAGGAGTCTAGAGTAGAGGACAGCACCCTTAGAACCACAGGCAGAAAGGACTTGTTGGTAGCTGGAGAGACTAATGAAGCAGAAGCACACTAGAACCGACATTAGAGGTAGGATGTATGAGGTTATCTCAAGAGACTCTTTGTGGGAAACGCTTAGACAGGAAGAAACCAGAGGAGGTGTCCAGGCCACTTAGGACAGACAAGAAAGTGATGGCTTGAGTAGGAGAAGACACTCAGGAGCAAAGAGTAGACAGGATTTGGAGTCAGGTTAGCAAACTGCTGTGGACAGGACTGTTCCTACAAGAGAAGCTACACTAGGGGGGAGATTAGAAAAGTCCATGCCTGACCACAGCACTAATTTCTTTAGTGTTCCAAATCCTGCAAGTCTGTGCTTTATAATTTAACACTGGCCATGCTTTCTCAAGGTTTATGTAACTCTGAGGCTTATGGTGGCCTGACCTGAGTTAGAGCTCAGGGTAGTTGTTTAATACTACCTGATTTCCTGTTGGTTTCTGGTCTGTGGCATTATTTGCTCTGCCAGATACTTTCTTAGAGAGAAGCCTCTAGGCCTGGGGCCTGAAGAGAAAACATGACCAATCTTCCTGACTTCCCCAGGCCTTCCTTCCGGGTCCTGGTCCTTCCTTCCGGGTCCTGGATCGTCCCTAGGATTTGTGTCTCTGTTTGGGCTAGGTACCTAGAGGCTTGTGGAAGGTTCACTGGGGAATATAAGCTCCCAAGGCGTGTTTGTTGTCTGGCAGCTGATCAGCTTCTTAGGTAGCTCTTCAGGGGCAAAGGGTTTACTCCTCCATCTTTAGCTCCTCCACTCCCATACCACATTCCACTACGGCCTCAGGGAAATTGCAAGACCACATACCATGCTGTTTAACTGCATCCCCCTAAGTGAAGACTGAGGGAAGTGTCTCAAAGGTCATTTTCTGAAGAAAGTATGACCTTGCTCATGGGAGTTTGGGAATTAATGGCTGTGGGGGTTTGAATGGAAGAACAGCAGAAGGTGCCAGCTTCTCTTGCTTATGGTGGTCATCTTTGTCTTTTCAGACTGGAGGCCAGCACTCAATCTTGCTGTCCTGGACTGTGCTGATGAGGCCAACAGTGCTGTCTGCAGAGAGTTCAACATCGCAGGCTTCCCATCTGTGAGGGTACGTGAAAGGGGCCCTAGAGTTGGGTGGTTCTGGCTGAGGCGTAATCCTCTGTTCTGCATTTCCTTGGCCCCTCCCCAGGCTGCGGAGCTTTGAGGAATCTCTGAAGTCCTAGCCCCTGGAGCACTGTCCCTCCATCTGATGAGGCATCCGTTTTAGAGACGGGCAGAAAAGAAAGGGGTGTCCTTGTTCTGAGAAAGTCTGTCTTTCTGGAGGAGAGGATATGTCTAATGTTGGCGAGGGTAGATCTCAGGATTGAGTGAAGTAGTTGTAACATAGGCTCGTGAGGGCTGCTACCTCTTAAGGTTCTTTTCAATCTTTCTCACTTCTGACCCCCAACTCTTGGAGGTCTGATTGTAGTGTGGGCAAGATCACCCTCTGGGGACCTGTTGGTTCTTCAGAGACACTGGAATGCTTCATTCTCATCAAGCAAGAGCCTTGACCCTTGACCCACTGGAGCTTCAAAGTGACTTAAAGGGACAAACTTACCCCCACATTCAAAATGTGCAGTGTGTCAGGTGACAGGACTTCCAGTGACAGAAGTCACCAACAGCCAAGGCGTGAGGGTTCTCCTAACCCCGCTCTAGCAGAAATGATATGAGCTCTCTGATGATCCCCTGTCAGGGATCACAGGACAACAACAATTTTCTAAAATAATTTACCTATTTATTTTAATTGTATGCGCATTGGTGTTTTGCCTGCATGTAGGTCTGTGTGAGGGTGTTGGCTCCCCTGGAACTAGAGTTACAGACATTAATGAGCTTCCAGGTCGGTGCTGGGAATTGAACCTGGGTCCTCTGGAAGAGCAGCTTTTAACCAATGAACCATCTCTCTAGCCCCTCCATTGTAATGACTGAACATTACCATGGTTCTTAAGAGCCCTTACACAGCCCACAATAATACAGTTGTAGCAGTTAAGGGTAGGCCCGCCCAAGGCTCAGCCCTGCCCACCAGAATAGTATCTAGATAAGTGGCTTGTCTACAGCTATCAGGAGATGCCTTTGAAGGCTGAAATGCTAAGTATTGTCCCTGGAACAGGGTATCTCTGAGCTCAGGGACCGCAAGCTTCAGTCAGATCTATGAGCTGGAACTCAGCCTGACCACTCCGCAGTTTCATCTCCAGGAGTGCTGGCCTCTGAACCCCCTGGACTCAGAGGCTCCTCATCCCAGAGGCATCACTTCCTAAATGGTCACCACTTTAGATCAGGACCCAGGCCCATGCTCTAAGACCAGGTTGGTTAGGGGAACAGTGTGGCAAAACAGTGCCCGCTGCCACATCATCCAGGGAGGCTCTTATCAGTCACCTCTTTAAATAGAAAATCTCCCTGGCAAGGACACTGCTTGTCCTTAGCCCCAAGATATGTAACAGTACTTCCATGAGAATGCTCTGTCTTTGTGCCAAGCCAGAGTGAGCAGTGCTAAGTGAGAAAGCTGCGGGGACACCAGTGTGGCAGCAAGAGCCATCCTCCATAGGCTCCTCTCTCTGAGTCCTGAACACTGTCTAAACCACAGGGAGACCATTCAGGACATCCAGTTGGGATTCTATAGGGCTGACACATAGAGCTTTGTGTTCAGCCAGGGAGGAGCCAGGCACCTGGGTGTGAGGAGGAAGCCCAGGCAGTTGTAGGTCCGGAGGCTTCTCAGCACCTGTCCAAGTCACGAAGTACACGCAGCCTGGATGCCTCAAATGATTAATCACCTTACCTGCCCAGCAGGCTGTGGGAGAACCTGGGAGGGACTTCACCTGGTCGCTCT
The DNA here is from genome assembly GCA_019843965.1 of Rhynchomys soricoides. Classification (NCBI taxonomy): domain Eukaryota; kingdom Metazoa; phylum Chordata; class Mammalia; order Rodentia; family Muridae; genus Rhynchomys; species Rhynchomys soricoides. The sequence continues at coordinate 14,359,781 of JADRCH010000010.1, forward strand.
GGCTTTCCCCTATTTCCAGACAGGTAGCACCTGGCTGGGCCAGTTCAGTAGACAGCTGTCCATTTCCTAAGCTCTGTCTGGCCTCCATTGGCAAGGCTTTCCATGGCTTCCCCGAGGAGCCTACTGCTTAGTTTCATCTGTGGCCAAATGGTTCAAGCTGTTGGTAGGCCTCTGCTCTTACAGTCTAAAAGACTCTAGGCGGTTGAAATGATTTCTCCCTGTGGCTTGCAATAAGAAAAATACATATTTATATTGTGATCCCAAATTTGGTTGTGTTAACTATTGCTAAAGCAAAAGTTAATGATATTTTCTGTTAGGGTAAAAAAAAAAAAATACTGTCATTTACTACGTTGACTACTAGGTTGCGTCTAGCGTGTGGTAAAGCACTACTCACACATATTTCAGGCCTCCAAAGTCTTGCTAAGAAAGCCTAAAGTGCCTGTAGACACCTTGGCCAGGCACCCTAAAAAGCAGAGCAGATTTGAAAAGGCAGACAGACAGACAGACTGCCTTGCTGCCTGACTGCTGCCTTGTAGAGACCAGAGCCTGTCTTTGCTCACTACCTGTAGAGGCCATGAGAGCCCTAGGTGAAGAACCATGTTGGGTAGGGATCCTCACATGTAGAGGTGTGATTGCTGGTATGATGGGGACATACCCACACAAGTCTGGCCACCACAGAGAGTGACACATGTCACTGTCCTTTTTCTCTGCCTCCAGCACCTTGCCACTATAAGCACGCATTAAACTTCCACTAGCCCAGGCAGTTTAGAAAATACCTAGCCCTAAAGGTTGGGATCCTGCTGCATCAGGTCCCCATTAGGCTGGAGCAGAATGCCTTTGGGAGAAGACAAAGACTGAGGGAGGAGGGAGGTGAGTTGGCAGTAGGTTTTGGCTGAACAAACCCTAGGCCAGAGCAAGGCCAGAACAGTGCCCCTCATTATTCGGTGAGGGCCTATTTAGTGAGAATTACATGGAAAAGTACAGCAGAGAGTCTTCTCTCTGAGATAGCACTATCTATTGATAAGATTGCCATGTACAAAGAAAGGTCTTACCTGTGGAAGTGCCTGGCACTGGCACCGGGCTAGGGGTTGGTAGATGTTAGTTCTCCTCTTGTTCCCTGCTCTAATGGTAGTTTCTGTGTGGAGGGTACATCCTTCCTCTGAAACAGCAGCTATTGATGAGGCTGTGAGCTGGTGCACAAGGCTGTGTTCCCAACTGGGGAAAAGGCTGGGAAGAACAGGACACAGATGGATATGTGGTTGGGGGGCAGGGAGCAGTCTGTGTGGTGAATGCTGGAGGAGTTGGCCTCTCTTCCTGATGTCTTCATCTGCTCATCCAAGAAGACTTCCTGTGAGACAGGGCTCCAGATGTGTGTAAGGATGGGTGGAGTCGGATGAAGGCACATGGGCAGGAAGGTGAGAGCGAGGGCCTCTTGTGAGCAGAACTGTGTGGTGTGTGGTATACAGGCTCATGTTGAGGGCGAAGTGGGGCAAGGGAGTAGGAATGGTAGATCCTCAGAATCCAAGAGCACATGTGGAGTACAGGCCTGGGCTGTAACTCTGTAAGCTCCCGCTGGAACCCTGTAGCTCAAGGGTGAGTTCTCGGGATGACAGGGAGAATTCAGATGTCTCCTTCTCCCTGAGAAATGGACATGGGCTCCCTTCTCCATTGTCACCCTCTGTCTTCCAGACATCTTCTACACTGATCTTTCCTAGTATGGAAATTAAGTAACTAAGGTTGTTGCTCTTTCTGAGCTCATTATAAAATGCTTGAAGACCTGACTATGTTTCTGAAACCTGGTCCTATACACTTGGCTCCAGTGCCACCATTCGTCACTGCTGGAACTTGTGCTTTCTGTTCAGGTGTGTTGTTGCTGGTGTCTTGTCTTGTGCTAACACTTGTCCTGTTGTTATGGAAAGACCAGAGCCTCACAGGAGCAGCAAGTCAGGGAAGTCAGAAGTACTTTCTGTGTCTTGTTTTATGTTGACGGATGAAAGAAGCAGGCTGGAGAGATGCCTCAATAATTAAGAGCCTTGTTAGCTCTTGCAGAGGACCCAGGTTCAGTTCTCAGCACCTTCATGATGGCCTAAAAACATCCTGAACCCCAGGGAACCCAATGCCCTGTTCTGACCTCTACAAGCACCAGACACATGTATGGCATATGTACATGCATCTGGGTAAAACACATATGCACATGTGAGATATGTATATATATCACATATACACATATGTGTAGAGAGGAGGGAGGGAGAAAAGGTGTTAGTTAGTTAATAAATGAATGGCTGCCTGCTCTGAGAGAAAAGACTCAGTCCTGGGTGCTTTGTTGATTTTTCTCAAGGGTAATTGACCTCAGATGGCATACACCTTGGCTGTCTTAGTGAGGATACATTTTCCTGAGGATAAAAATGTGCTTTGACTAGATTTCCACTTCAGCCTTCAAGATGACGAAAGGGCTATCACTGCTGGATTGGACAGAGGTCTGCTAAGCAGCTAAGTATGCTAGACACCATCCATACCAGGCACAGCAGGGCTTGCAGCAATGTATAAGCTGTTAGTACTACCCAAGTCAGACAGGTGGGTGGTTGTCTTAGTCACTGCTCTATTGCTCTGAAGAGATACCATGACCAAGGCAACTCTTACAAGAGAAAGCATTTAGTTGGGGGCTTGCTTACAGTTTCAAAGAGTTAGTCCATTATCATCATTGTGGGGAGCATGATGGCATGTAAGTAGGCATGATGCTGGAAAAGTAGTTGTGAGCTAAATTCTTATCTGTAGGCAGAGAAAGAGGAAGGCAGGCAAGCAGACAGACACTGGGCCTGATTTGGGCTTTTGAAACTTCAAAGCCCATCCCCAGTGACATACTTACTCCAAAAAGGCCACACCTGCTCCAACAAAGCCACACCTCCTAATCCTTCTCAAATAGTGCCACTCTCTGGTGACTAGGCATTCAAACATATGCGCCTATGGGGGGCCCTTCTTATTCAAACCACCACAGTGGGTTACTACCTGGAAAGTTCAGGTTGAAGTTCACTGTAGCAGGAGTATATGGAATGGAGGAAGGTCAGTTAGGTTCAGATCTTGAAAAGAAGGCCTTGAATGTATTGAGTTTGGATCATACTCATAGGCCATGCAGAGCTGAAGAGGAATCCCACAATTATGCCTTAGAGAAGGAAACATAGTGGCAAGACAGTTGAAGAACAGATTGAGAGAATAGTATTTCTTTTGTTTTTAATTAGTGTGTGGGTGTGTGTGGGGGGGTGTGTGTATGTGTGTATGTACATGCATTTGGAGGCCAGAGGAACTTTTGGGAGTTGGTTCTCTCCATTTACTATCTAGATCTTCAGGATTGAGTTCAGGCTTTCAAAGTTGGCAGCAAGCTCCTTTGCCTGTTGAGCCACCTTACTGGCTGAGGACTAGCATTTCTGACTCATGAAGAGAAAGCAAATAGGAACTAATGTATAGACCAGGACTTAAGTTTTCACCTGCTGGCCCTGGCTTAGACAAGGTGAGAGGGATGTTGAAGAGTTATCCCCAAGGCAGAGTCACAGAACTCATCAGCTAACTGGATGGGGGCTGTAGCAAAGGGAGATGCCAGTGTGGGCAGCAGGGAGGAGGATTGATGGCTGGGTGAGATAAGACACAGGTGCAGACAGAGGTTGAAGGAGGGCTCACTCAGCATTGGTGTGTGGGCACGCGGCCTTCACACCTCTGTGGAGGAACTAGAAGTCTAGAACAGGTGAACACCAGAGATACAAGGCTCAGATAGTAAATGTATTGGACAAAGTGAGTGACTTGGTAACAGAGAGCAGTAGGTTTGTTCTTGATTCATTTATTCATTCATTCATTTGAAAGTATAAACTGAGCCCTTTCCTCCTGACAGTGCCTGTAAGGGCGCTTTAAACACAGAATGATCTGATCTGATGTGGAGCAGCAGGAGAGACTAAGAGCAGCAGATGGGAATTAATGACAGTGGTACAGGATGAAGTCAGGACAAAGGCTAACAGTAGCCAAGAAGGGCTGGTCTGTCCAGCAAAGCAGGGAGGGTGGTTACACGGAAAAGAAGAAAAAGTTTCAAGAATAAATGTATGAAACCAAAATATAAGCTAGGCAGGGAGGTGGAAAGCAGCCAGCAGCTACTGCCGAGAGCACAAGAAGCACCGGAGAGACAGCTTGGGACTGGCTAGAGAGAGACACCATTCAGTTCTCCTGAATGATCTTAGCTGAGTGGTGGGCTCAGAGGCAGGGCAGAGATGTCCAGGGAGCAGAAGAGACGTTGGCAGTGCAGGGAAACAGGAAATGCAGAGACTGAAGAAAGAAAGGTGTCTCTCTAGTCCTGCCCTTCCTCCCTTCTGCCTTTTAGTTTACGTGAAGAGGTTTAGGATCTCTTTATAGCCTAGGAAAGGGACTGGTAGAAAAAGCATTTAATGAAAAAGATGTTAATTGGTAGGAAAAAAATTTCAAAGTTCATGAGGTGAGGGGCCACATTCTCAGAGGGTGATACCATTCCAGAAGGGAGCTGGGAAGCTTCTGAATACTAAGAAGTCTGATAATGACCCAGAATTCCTTTAGCCATGCAGTCTGTGGGCGGGTCTCTTGAGTGACTCTTGAGATTCTGTGATAGATTAGAGCCTTGAAACATAGGATCAAGGAGATGCCTTTTGTTGGGGCAGCACCTTTTAAGACAAATCCTTGCTCAGGCTTAGGCAGCCTGATAGCTAATGAAGGAGAGGTACTATGTTGTTCTCTAGATCTGAAAGTAACTTCCATAGCTGTGTGAAAGGCACACTACTGAAGGCTAGTCCACAGTGTGAGGGGTATAGCGGTAAGCTGAAGTCTGTCTTTCCTGTACAGAGTGAGGACAGCAGCTGTACCACACTGAGCAAACCACCCTGCAGAGTCACATTTAACTTCTGAGAAGCAGTGTCTGTCCATAGAGATTCTTATAAACCCATATCCTCATTACATGTCACAATTCAGGAAATTTGTCATCATTTTACAAGTATTAGAATAATAATTTTACTAGGTCAAGATTTGTTCAGTAACTGTCAAGAACATAGGTGCATTGTGACATATGTAAATGAGCTGCTTTTATTCATGAATAAAGTATTGCATTCATAGTTTGAAAAAAGAGTGGAGTAGAGAGCAGGGGACAGGCAGTGAGGTCATAGGAAGCAGCCAATCACAGGTAGGGATGGCTGGCCACTGTGGTCTGTTTCTCATGTGAATTTTCCCTTCCTGCCTACACACAAATGGAACAGACCAGTCCTAGCTGGTCAGTATTTCCTGGTGCTGAAGGGGTGTGTAGGAGGGAGTGATGGTGATAGGGTTGACATTTAATATTGACAGTTTTTATATGTACTGGCTCCTGTGCCTTAATTACTCTCGTTTTTTGATTATTGAATCTAGACTGGTGGTATCACTTTATATATGATATCTATATCTATCTATCTATCTATCTATATATGTATATATATAATTTTATATATCATTTAAAATATCAGAATACTGAGGTTTAGAGAAGCAGAAATGTTTTCAAAGGTCACAACGAAAACATATCAAAGCCAGGTCTTGAACCCAGTTCTGCCAGACCCTATGGACCTCACCTAATCAGCTGCTTGGAATACTGCTGAGGCTATGCTGTCGGAGATAGAGGACTAAACTAGCAAAAAGTGTTCCTGAGGTTTGAGTCCTGTCTTGAAGAAGCCTTCCGGCTCTTCTGCAGAAGACAGGACAACCTGGACATTTCTCTTAGGATAGGAAGACATAGGCAAGAGCCCTGCAGCTATCTTGCCCCTTGGGCAGAATCGCAGGTTGTAAGTTGTTGTTACCCATTGTTCTTTCTATCCTCTCACCCCAGTGACAGACTAGGCCTAGAGTGTCACACACTTTGGGAAAGAGTACATCATGATGTCGAAAGAGGCTGATGTGTGCTAAGGTTCTGTTTTTGTAGGCTCAGATCTGCTACGCAGTAGGACCTGTCTTGGATCCTTGACCCTTGGCTGAGTGCCATGATGGGCTGGGAGTTCTCACTGAGAAGACACCAGTCTCAGAGTCCCTATCCAGGAAAAAAAAAACAAGGGCAGATCAGCACACGGGCAGCTAACACTGGCCAAGGAGTCACTTTCTTCTTCAGATGGTCTGTATGAAGACCATCAGTGACTTCACTGTTCACTAAACAGCTTCCAGGAAGTATGTGCAGATGCCAGGCATTGTGGAGTTGGTCTGTAGTTAAGTTTCTGAGCTGCTGCCTCCAGGTTCTAAGTGTGCTTTAAGCATTAGGGAAGAATTGAGTGTAAGGACACTAGAGATATGTCGCAGAACAAAGCCTCCCTGATGTCAGTCACAAGGGAAGAAAGTGAGGCTCAAAGAAGAGACGTAGTTACTAAGCAGCTTAAATGCCGCCGCTGACCGCTCACTCTTGTCTGTTCTCAGTTTTTTAAGGCCTTTACCAAGAATGGTTCCGGAACAGCATTGCCAGGTGGGTGCTCTGACTGGCTGGTGCATTGGCATTGCCAGCATCTTCTCCAGCTCTTCTGCCTTTACCTGGGTTCCTACAGGGTAAAGAGGGATCTCCAAGTGAAGTCTGTCTAGGTTTTCCCATGTGTCTTCCCAGAGAGCCTGGCAGATGTCTCAGGAAAGCCCATCTGAACAGCCCTTTAAATGTGCCCTGTCCAAAGTCCTAGTTTTGAGGGTGGGGCACCACATTCCCAGAATAGCTGTTATGTCAAAATAAGGTCAATTTCAAAGAACAAACCTGCAGCCAGTTCTGAGGGATACCTCTCTGCCCTCAGTGTCCTTGACCCTTGGCTGAGTGCTGCAATGGGCTGGGAGTTCTCCCTGAGGACACCAGCCTCAGCGCCCCTTTGCCAGGAAGAAGAGTGGGGACAGATCAGCACATGGACAGCTAACATTGACCAAGGAGTCACTTTCTTCTTCAGAGAATGAAAACCATGAGTGACTTTTCACTGATGTTCACTAAATAGCTTTCAGTGTCTTTGTGCAGGGATGGTTCTCCCCTCTACTCTTTAAGCCGTGGAGCCCTCACCTCACTCACTTCTCAGGAAAGGGCTGGCATGTGCTTTTCTTTGGAGTTGGTTTGGGCACTCTTGTTTGTGGCTGAAACTGGCAAGGGTGCTGGGGACTGTTCTGCCTGATGCCCTCTTACTGTTTTCCTTTATAGCTGCTGGCGCTAACGTGCAGACGCTGCGTATGAGGCTCATTGATGCTCTGGAGTCCCACCATGACACGTGGCCCCCAGCCTGTCCACCTCTGGAGCCTGCCAAGTATTTTGGGTTGGGGCAGGCTTAGTGTGGCATGGGGCTCAAGCATGGAGAAGGTGTTGGGAACCATGGGGCAGAGGACTCACATTGATTCTTCCTGTGGGGTAGATACCCCAGTGTGACAGACATAACTTAGAGTAGCCTTAGGGACTCCTTTCTGCTTCAGGTGTTGAGGAGCCCTGTCCCTTAGGAGCTGGCTGAGGGTCGAAGGGCCTGACCTGCTGGATGGAAGGAAAAGTGTGTGAGAGGAGTTCTCCAGATCATACTTGCTGCTGCTTCTCCTGGCTGGCCCTCAGGAGTGTTTGTGGATGGAGGATGTTTTCTCTGGTCTAGTCCAGGGGAGGCCACTGACAAATGAGAGGGCAGAGGAGATCTGATACGATACCACCAGGAAGAAAAGGCTAGGCTGGTCAGAAGAGTAAAACTCTGTTTGTAAACTGATTTTGGTCAACTGGTGTTGGATCTGATTCACAGTGACCTCTTTACCATCTTTTCCAATGCCTCATCTTCTCAGGGGGCCCCACAGAGACCCTGGGCCAAGCATACACTCCTAACATAGGTCGGAGTTCTACAACTGACTCTTCGTGGTGGTTGTTGGTTTCTTTTTTTTTTTTTTTTTTTTTCCCTGCTGTGACAAATACCTGAGAAACAATTTAGAGAAAGAAATGTTTTTGTCCCATTATTTTAGAGTTTTCAACCCAAATTTGGCTGGAACAGTCAGTTGGGAACTGAGATTATACAGAATATCGTGGCAGTCAGAGCGTATGACAGAGGCTGCTCACTTCATGGCAGCTGAGAGAGAGAGACAGAGAAAGAGACAGACAGACAGTCCAGCCCCCAGGGACATGCACCCAGTTGTCTACTATTCCAACTAGGGTCCACCTGATTTGGCCATTGAATAAGAATCCTGTGTCTCTGTCTGTCTGTCTGTCTGTCTGTCTCTCTCTCTCTCACACACACACACACACACACACTTCCTTTATAATGTGTCTTCAGCCCTGGGAACCTTAAAAGCAACAAATCTGTCGACCTGTCTCTAAGTGATCCTTTTGATGCCCCTTAGGGAGAATATAGGCAGACACACGTGCTGAAACTTGGGCTGCCTCTTCCTGAAGGCTGAGGACTTGCTCCTCTGCCAGCCTAGGGTAGGTATGAGGATGTGGCCAGAGAAACTGGCCCCCTAAACGCCACCCAGAGGCTAATGTTAGATAGCTACAGAACCTCTTTTATCCACCCAAAGTTCACCCTGATCCCCCCTTGTCTGTCATATCTGTCCATACTGCCACCAGGCTGGGTTCTGGCATTGACCTGCTGTCACCCTTTCTGTTTGAAGGCGTTTGCTACATATCTTTGGGTGAAGTGCAGGGAAGTGTGAGACACCAGGCTGAGGATAAAATGAAGACGCAGTCTCCCCTGACCCGTGTGCCTTCTCAGTTGTCCTCCTAAACGTGCTGGGAGAGACATAGTTTTCACTGAGTGTTAAAACAGTCTGTAGGTTAGCTCTCTGGTTGAGAGGCAGCATTTGCCTTCTTAATCATTTCTACCCAAGAGCACTGGGCCTCTTTTAGCACCTTGAGCTAAAAGGTTGGATTCTCCTGCACCCAGGAGTCTAGTTCATGTCTTCCCTTTTTGTTCCTGTTCTGAGAGGAACATGCAGCTCTCCCCACTGGTCATGGCTCACTGTGGATCAGGGTTTATTGATGGGTTCTAATCATCAGTCTCTTAGGGAACCAGTAAAATCATCTTCAGTAAGCCTGGGCCTTACCCAGAACATGGAGACAGCTGGTCTGAAAGAATCCCCACCACTTCTCTTCCCAGCCTGCCTCCTGTTTACTCCTGACTCCTTAAAGGGACAGAAAGAAAAATATAAAACAATAAAGCCCAAGGTGGGTCGAATAAAGCAGAGTGAGGTAGCATGAGTAGCATCCTCGGAGATGTAAGGGTTTGCTTCCCTTCCATTGGTGGGCTGGCAGAGGGAGGTCACAGGGTTCTGGGAGACATGCTACATTGGAAGTGGTGCATCACTGGAAGTCTTACCTCATTTCCACAGGCTACAGAGAGAAAGTGACCCCATTTATCTCTTGCAGGCTGAAGGATATCAACGGATTCTTTTCAAGAAATAAAGCAGAGTACCTGGCCCTGATCTTTGAAAGGGATGACTCCTACCTGGGCAGAGAGGTGAGCTGGCCCAGCTTTCCTGGCTCTCAGAAGAGACCATGGGGAGAGAGCCCTGTTCAGACCAATGCAGGCAAATGGTCCCTGTACATTTATTAGCCAGGCACTGCCTGACCCCTGGTGGGACACATGGGAAGTGTAGGGGTTCCTCTCCACTTTAACCATATCTGTTCTTACGGGTATCTGTCTGTCTCTGCCTCTCTCTCTCTCTCTCTCTCTCTCTGATACCAACACATTGCTGCTAATCCCTAAACTTAAAGAGTGGTGTAAAATGTCTAGGATCACACAGCTATTAAAGTAGGACAGTACTGACTGACTCAAAACCTATGTTGTTTCTTCACTGCTCTAACTGCATAGAATTGGGGTTTTAAAAAAAAAGGAGGGAAGCAGACACATGAGAAATAGCCTGGTCCTTTGTGAGGAAGCTAGATCCCTGACCAGCAGTGCAGGCTGCTCTTCTCCATCCATTTAAAGGATGTCTTTGGTCAAGTTGCCCAACATTCTGAGCCTTATTTCTAGCTATTGAGTAGAAGTAGTTATGCTTATTCATATTAGAAGGCTCTAAGGCAGTTCATATAAAGAGCTAAATCAGTGGTCAGCATGCAGTGGGTGCTTTATAAAGATTCACCTCTTTGCTCGCTGTAGAGAGCACCCACTATGCTGCTGGCTTATGGACTTGCTACAGGTGACTTGGTGTGCCCATGCTTGTTACATGTTCCAAGGTCAAACACAGATGATTGACAGATGCTGATTGGAATCAGTTCTTTCCTCTCACACAACATGGTTCAGTTCTACAGCTTACTTCCTCAGCTACAGAGTAGGATTCTTTTACTGTCACTATCTGTTCTCTTTACAGATAAGGTTTAGTTTGACTTGGTTTTGTTGAGATAAAGTTCCACATAATTCAAGCAGGCCTCTAACTCACCAGGTAGCTAAAATTGGCTGTCTCAGTTACTATTCTATTGCTGTAAAGAGACACCATGACCACAGAAACGCTGATATTTTTAAAAAAAAAAAAAAAGAGAGAAAGAAAAGAAAAAGCATTTAATTAGGTCTAGCTTACAGTCTCAGAGGTCCACAGTCATCATGGTAGAGAGCATGGTTGTGTACAGGCAGTCATGGTGCTGGAGAAGTAGCTAAGAATTCTATATTGAGATCCACAGGCAATAGGAAGGGAGAACCATTGGACCTGGCTTGGACTTTTGAAGCCTCAAATCCCACCCCTGGTGACATGTCCTCCAACAAGGCATACTTCTACTCCTTTCAGTTGGTGCCACTCTCTAAGTATTTAAATATATGAATGAACCTGTGGGGGTCAGTCTCATTCAAACTACCACATTCCCTGGCCCCTAGGCTTGCAGCCATATCACAAGGCAAAATGCATTTAGTCCAACTTCAGAAGTCCCCATAGTCTTTCACAGTCTTAACACTGCTTTAAGTCCAAAGTTGAAAGTCTCTTCTGAGACTCCTGTAATCTTTTAACTGTAACCCCCTATAAAACCAAAATCAAAACGCAGATCATGTACTGCTAACATACAATGGCACAGGGAATACATTACCATTCCAAAAGAGAGGAAAGGAAGCATTGTGAAGAAATACTGGACCAAAGCAAGACACAAACCAGCTGAGCAAATTCCAAAGTCTGTATCTCCATGTCTGATGTCAAAGTGCTCTTGGACAGGTACCCCACAACTCTGGCATCTCCAGCGGACTCCAGACTTCACCCTCACAGATTTACACAGTGGTCTTCCTGAGCCTTCACATAGAAACACTCCTGACACACACCTGGCCTCGGCGGCTTTTCTTAGAGTAGAGGGCGATTCTACAACCCATTTCCTGCATCCTTGACTCTAAAGCCAGAACCAGAAGCTGCAGTCCTGCTGAATGCCGGGGCTGGAACTTGGCCCGCTTGTCCAGTTACATCTGCATCAGCTTTCTGTTTTTTACAAGCCGGAAGCTCAGCTGGGTGGGCCTTGCTCTGAAGCACCCACTCCCTTTATCCCATTTAGTGTTTCTTTAGACTTTTGTCTCTTTGAGCACCGGACTTAGCTCTGTTCTACTCCCTGGTGCTTCTTTTCTCCTCAGAGGGTACATTTTGTATTTTGTAAATTTTTTTTGCTCAGCTTGCTCCTTTTTCATTGTAGATCTGTGGAAGAGTAACTGCTAATAACCACATGACAGAATCAATACAAGGCTGTCCTGAACTCTCCTCTGCCAATGTTATTAATCCAAAACTAGGATCAGAAATCCTAGACAGATTGGACAAGGGCAGAACACAGCCACGTTCTTCACCAAAATATCACAAGAATGGTCTCTAGGACACTTCTTCTCTGAAACCCTTGAGCTAGGCCAGCATTATCCACACTGGTCTCAGCCCTACATGCTCCTACTAGAATGGCCCACTAAGCCGTTTAAAGTTCAACTGCTTTCCTAATTGAAAGTCTAAAAGTCCGCATTCAAACAAGCAGCATGGTTGGGTCTGCCACAGCAATCCCCTGCTCCCTGGTACCAGCCGGTGACCACACATGCCCTGAACTCATACTTCGATATCTGGTGTGTACCACCATACCCAAGCAAATTTTTTCTGTGTAAATGTGTAATGTATGTGTGCGTGTGCATGCAGGTGTGTGTGTGTGTGTGTGTGTGTGTGTTTTCAGTTAGGCGTCTGAATGCCACGGTGCACATGTGTAAGCCAGAAGACAGCCTCAGATGTCAGTCCTTACCTTCTGCCCTATTTGAGACAGTATCTCTTGTTCACTGCTTGTATGCCAGGCTAGCTGGCCTGTGTGCTTCTAGAGATTCTCCTGTGGTCACCTCCCAATTCACCACAGGCATGCTGGGATTACAGATGTATGCTATCACCTTCAGCTTTTACATGAGTTCTGGGCATCTGAAACCAGTCCTCATATTTGTGGGGAAACCCTTTATCTATGGCTTCATCTCCTCAGCCCAAGTTATATATTTTTAATGAATAGCATAGAATAATGAATAGCATAATGTGCTGGCCAGCATTGCAAGCATTTTAGTAAATGTTATCAGACTTGTGTTTGTTACTGTCGTCGTCGTCGTTATCATTCTGCAGGTAAGGCAGTTGAGGGAAGGAGAGATTGGGCCTATAAAGTCAGGATTCACCTGCTGCAGCTGTAGTGTAAAGGCCCTAGCACGGGTTGCTGTCTCGGTGTTATTCTGGAGAATAAATAAATGTGGTATTCTAATATACAGTAGAGCACATAAAAATGATTGTGTCTGTCTGACCAGTATATTTTTTCCTGAACTAGGAGAGGTGTGTGTGTGTGTGTGTGTGTGTGTGTGTGTACACATATAAGAATAAAGGGACTGGAGAGATGGATCAGAAGTTAAAAGCACTGGCTGTACTTCCAGAGGTCCTGAGTTCAATTCCCAGCAACCACATGGCAGTTCACTCCCATCTAAAATGGGATCTGATACCCTCTTCTGGGATTTGATGCCCTCTTCTGGCATGCAGGCATACATGTAGAAGGAGCACTCCTACATAAAACAAATATACATAAATACATACAAAATAAAAGAATAAAACCCCACATTTTACCATGCTTTACCATATTCATTTAGTACTCCTATAGAATATACAAGTGTGATCTGAACAGATCCACGGCCCTTGTCTTGGGGTGGTATTTGGTAGTTGTTACCTGAGGTTGTGTGAACTTTATCACAGTGGTCTGCTCTGCAGGGTTTTAAGTCTAGACAGAACACAGCTGCTACCTGGTGCCTACCCAGCACCAGGCTGGTACTCAGGCTCTCTCTACCAACTGGGTAAGCCCCTCCATACCCTACTGTCTCTACAGGTAACTCTGGACCTGTCCCAGTACCATGCTGTGGCAGTGCGCAGAGTCTTGAATACAGAGAACGACGTGGTGAGCAAGTTTGGTGTCACTGACTTTCCATCTTGCTACCTGCTGCTTCGGAATGGCTCTGTCTCCCGAGTGCCTGTGTGAGTGTGATGTCTCCATCTTCTCCTCCCTGCCTAGTCACTCTTCCTGCCAGAGAGGTCACTAGAAAGAGCAGCCAAGTAGGAGAAGCAGATGTCTGATCCTCTGTATGAGACAAGACCTCCAACCTTGCAGCTTAGGATTTCTGCCTTGGCCCTGAGCTCCTAACCCATCCACACCATGCCCTGGCCATGGTGTCCCACATCTCTGTGCACAGAGGAGTGCATTGACTGGTGCCGGCCTGGCAAGGACTCAGATGTGCTGGACCTTCCCTCCCTTTGCTTTCCTAATTGCAGAAAAGTTCATTAGGAGCCAGACAATAGTCTGCTCCAAAATGTCAGGAGAAAACAATCAAGCAGCCTCAGCTGCTGTCAGCCTCTTGCTGCTGAATGGCCTGTTAAATGGCACCAGATGGTACCTTGGTGCCCTCCTCAGGCAGATGATTGATGTCAGCCTAGTCCTGCAGGCAGAAATTTGGGGGGCCAAGGAAATCAAGGCTACCTTACTACCCAGAAATCTGATTCTTGGGGCCTTTAGTACCACCCTACACTGAGGGTGGGCTAGGCAGTCCCTTGCCCTTTCCCTGTCCTAGACAACCAGGTAGCCCTGAGGCAGGCCTGCCAGAGTCAAGAAGCGTGAAGTTCACAAGGGGCCTGGGAGACTAGATCCAAGGCAAGCCCAGAAAGTGCCAGTCCTAGAGGCAAGAAGAGGCATTGTTTCCTCACTTGGAGTTGGTGGAGGAGAAAATTGTTTGTGACGACGCTGCTCCTGAGCCATCTGCTCATTGATAGATATTGAGCCCGGGTGGCAGAGCAGGCAAACCATGCTTCCTGATGCTGGCTCCCACGGGACATCCTGTCACTGATGCTTATCTTGGCCAGACCTTTTTGAGGAGATACTTCCTTTCCTTAAAGGCTCCTGTGTTAGGAAAGAGAAATCAGGACAAACCTTGTTCTGTTGTTGTTGTGTCTAAAATTACACATCAACTCTTTGACTTCCATGAGGAGTAATGTCAACTTGTGATGTCACCTGCTGATGTTACCTTGTGATGTCTTGGAACAAGCTTGTGGAGGGTGACTGCCTTGAGACCATTCACACCCAGCCGTTCCTGTCCTGGGCAGAAGCTAGTGGATTTGTTTTGTTGTTTTTCTTTGTGGTGCTGGGAACCAAACCCAGGGCTTGCACAGCTAGGTAGGAGCCCTCCTATTGAATGCTCCAATTCTCTGTAGCAAATGGATGGTGTTCCCAGTGGGCCACCTGTCTCAGTCATGTAGACCATTCCTTGCCTGGAGCCAGGAGGCACCCTGAGTACTTCTCAGGCCCAGTTGTTTTTCCAGACAGGAGTTCCGTATCTGGCTGGTGGAAAAGAGGGTTTCTATAGCGACAGTGAGTGGACAAGTGAGGCCCAGGGAGCCAAAGACAAGATGGGACCAAGTTTAAGTGTTTCTTCTGGGCCTTTCTGTGGGAGGAGCCTCCTTCCCCCTCTCCTGACACTGGTCAGCTGTGTGATTCCTTACCCCTAGTGCTTCCATTTGCTCTCTTCCAGGCTGGTGGAGTCCAGGTCTTTCTATACATCCCACCTGCAGGGGCTGCCTGGACTGACCAGGGATGCTCCCCCAACCACAGCTTCACCAGTCACTGCTGATAAGATAGTACCCACGGTGTGGAAGTTTGCAGACCGGTAAGGCCACCTGGTTCTTCTCTTACATCCCCTTCCTGAATAATATGACCTTCCTCATCCTTGTTCCTGTCATGGGATAACCTACCTCTGTCCCTTCAAGGCTGGCCTTGGGGTTTGTTTGTTTATTTCATTTTGTTGTCTTTGTGCTGCTGGAACCTAGCCCAAGACTTGAGCACACTACGCAGAAGCTCTCTACCTAGTATATCTGGATGAGTCATACACTGGTACATACTAGTCCTTTGGGGATCCCTAATGGCTGACCATGCTCAAAAATCTTGATGTGGGCTCACCTGTCTTTGTGCCAGGACCCTAGTGCCACTGGAGGATCACTGGGGAGGAATCCTTGTGGAGGATCACTGGGGAGGAATCCTCGTGGAGGATCACTGGGGAGGTTCTACACTAACTTCGGCCCTAAGCATTGTTTCTTCAGTGCCAGGCATGTGTTAGGCACCATGGGTTCAGATCTGTCAAGTGGAGTGTAAGACCTGAAGTCTGGCAACTGTGCACATTAGCTCTGAAAGAAAGACAAGCTGCTGCCCCCATCCTCTCTGCTGTCCTAGTTCCCAGCCTTAGAGTAGTTGAACCTTAGTCTCTCACTCCCACAGAGAGAGCCAGCTTCTCTAGACCGTGTGTGTGTGTGTGTGTGTGTGTACACACATGTGTGTGTTCACACTGTTTTCTTGCCCCTAGGGATTTTTGCTTACAACAGAAAGATGCTCAACACCTTTGTATAATGGTAATGTAGGCAATTGCTGAGCTAGCCTTGATAGTTACCTTAGCTGACCCTACAGGACTGGTGCAGTCTCTGCTTACACATTTTATGGTCCCTCGAAGTATCCTGTCTAGGAAGTCACACAATTTCATCTGGACACCACGTTCAGGGAGCTCACTACGTTTTTGGGTGATGCTTGTCATTGTGCAGTTACAGGTGTGAAAGAGCTGCTTGTTATGAGGCTCCTGGGCTTTGCTTTCATAGTAAACATCCTGATGCTGTGCATGGAAGTGGAGCTGTAGACCTTGCTCCAGTACCCAGCTACACACTAAGCAGAGCTGTCTGACCAGGCAGCGCATCACTGACTGTGTGAATGGGGGATATGTAGACAGCTGGGAGAAAGGTCAAGAAAGGACTAGGTATTCTTGCACAGGGGCTTTCTGTGCAGAAAGAATTTTAATCAAGTGAAAAGAAAAGAAACTTATGAGGTGACACTGGCTGCCTGGGAGGTGGCTCAGTGGGCAGAACACTTGTGCAAGGATGAGCCTTGAGTGAAGTCACTAGCACCATGTAAAAGCTGGACGTAGTGTACCTGCAGCCCAGGTGTAGCCACAGACAGGCAGATCTCTGGGTCTCAATGGCCAGCCAGCTAGCTGTAATGGTGAGCTCCAAGTTGAGTGAAGAAGCCTGTTTCAAAACATAACGTGGGGAAGCAACTGAGGAAGACATGCTAATGCCAGCCTCTGGTCTCCACATTTAGCCACACAGGTGAGCACACATGCACATGTGCATACATGCGCATGCCACATAAACAGGCTTGTACACAAAGGTGTCATTGGTCATTTTTACCATTCAGAATTTTCAAATCACTTTAACAGTGTGTTGCTGCCTTCTTGCCTCATCTCATTCAATCACGAAGCCACTTTTAAAAAATGTATGTTTTTATTATTTACACATACATATGTGTTTTGGCTGCAAGAGGTCATATGGTCCCTTGGAACTGGAGTTACAGGTTATGAACCACCCGGTGTGGGTGCTGAGAACTGAACCCAGGTCCTCTGAAAGAACAGCAAGTGCTTTTAATTGCTCAGCTATTTCTCTAGCCCAAAGAGGCCACTTCTTGAGGCAGAACATTGGAACAGTGAGGTAAACTGAGACTCAGGGACACCACAGTGGAGACTTTGCTTAAGAATGAAGAAGTGTGAACCAGGCAGTGGTGGCGCATGCCTTTAATCCCAGCACGGGAGGCAGAGGCAGGTGGATTTAAGAGTTCAAGGCCAGCCTGGTCTACAGAGTGAGTTCCAGGACAGCCAGGGCTACACAGAGAAAACCTGTCTTGAAAACAAAACAGAACAAAACAAAAAAAACAGCAACAAAAAAACAAAAAGAATGAATAAGTGTGAGTACTCACTGATCATCTTGTCAGTTGGCCCTGTTGGTTGTGTACCTTTAAGAGGCAGAATGTTTGGTTAATTTTACAGGTGAGGTAGTCTAGGAATAGGAAGTGCCTAAGTTCAAAAAAAACTGGCTTGCTCACACCGAGGCCAGGAGCCAGACAAGTAGCTGACATTTAATGCTGTTCCCAGCTGTGAAGCATGGTGGGCAGGGGATGGCACAGCTGGCTGGAGGGGTATAAGACCTGACAGGGTCTAGAAGCCGTATGCATATGAGCCCTGAAAGAAACAGGAAACTTGTTTCCTCACCTGTCTCTCCACCATCTCAGTGCCTAGCCTTAGTGGGTAACTAACCTCTTGGCCTTCCGCTTTCACAGAGAGCCTAGCTTTTCTAGAGCCTTGTGTGTGTGCAATGAAGCTCTGTGTGTCTGCCCCAAGGGTCTTTGCTCAGAACAGACTGAGCCTGATTAGTGAGTTACAGAAGGAGCTGACCCTGGACCTGGAGAGAAGGCCCCTCCCACCTGCAGCAAGCGGTTTCTATCTGTTTTCAGTCAGTCCTCTTGGCAATCTACCTATAAGCAGTATATTCTGCCTGTTATACACATGAAAGGTTGAGGCCTAGAGAAATTACTCACCCAAGGCACTCAGCAAACCTCTGCCAGAGCCCCGTGCTATGCATAACTACGACATCAGCAATGCTCCCCCCCCCCCCCCCCGCTCCGTTCCTTTAGCACTTGCTCTGAGGTTAATGCTTCTTTTCTTTCCACTTCCTCTTGAACTTCAGCTCCAAGATCTACATGGCCGACCTGGAGTCTGCACTACACTACATCTTGCGTGTAGAAGTGGGAAAGTTCTCAGTTCTGGAGGGACAGCGCCTGGTGGCCCTGAAAAAGTTTGTGGCAGTACTGACCAAGGTGAGCAGGGCTCTAGTTTCCTTTGTCTCTGTAATTCCAGATGCAATTAGTGTGCATATCTGGAGAGCACACACCACATCAGTCCCTTCCTTGAGGAATTCAGGTCTGACTGAACACCTGGGCCCATAGCTGTCCAGGCTCCCATAAACCCCACATGGCCGGAGACCTCCCATCCTGTAGAGTAGAGGGGAGAGACAAACCGGGCCAGATATCCTAATACCTGGGACTACCCTCAGTCATTTGGTGAGTTACTCTGCCTGCTTACCCGAGTTCCCCACCTCCTGAAGCCCCAGACTATGGCTTCTTACTCCCTGCCATGATGACTGGGAAATAGGACTGCAGACCACCAGGGTGAAGAGGGGCGCTTTCTGCTCTGCTGTCTTTTTTCTCAGTCTAATCCAGATCCCTAGCTTTAGCCCCGCACTGTGCTCCCTGGTAGTGTCTCAGAAAGGTGGCTGGTTCTCAGAGTGAAGCTTTTGGTTTTAAGGACACGATGTCTGACAAGAATTCAATCCTTTTGCCTGCTTTAAAGAGTTGTATCACTACCATTTAAGGCCCAGGTTGCCCTAAGATAGCCAGCAGGACCAGACCCAGGGCCTGAGGCATTGTCACATTGAGCTGTCTTTCATTAGCCTCCCCTCTCTGGCTTCCCATCCATGGCCAGCCCTGCCCTGCTTTGCTGCTGAGTCAGTGCTGCCTGTCCCCTGGGCCTGCCTGCTGACTCAGCCTCCCTCAGTCCCAGCTGATCTGAGCCCGCTCTTCCCAGCAGGTCTGGGGGAACCTCCAGATCTCCTCCTATCTCGCCCATTTTACCACCATTCTGGCCCTCTTGGCTTGGTGGTCTGTGTATCTGTATACAAAGAAGACCCTGTAAGGAATGTTGAAGTCAAGGCAGAGCTATTTCCTTGCTTCAAAGGCCTGCAACCTGCACTCCATAATACTGAAGAGGCCTGGTGCAGACACCCTGTTGAACAAATCCAGAGCAGTTCTTTGTGCTGTTTTTCTACTACTGCAGTAAGGGACAACTCCCATGTGCTCCCCAACCCTCCAGACCTCAGTGAGGATACCCCAAGCCCGGGTCAGTCTATTTCAGAGGAGTCCTGGGAAGCAGTAGCTTCTCTGTGCTGCTTGGATCTGTTTTCAGCTATAAGCAAGCTGGTAGTTAGTTTGCATCCCAGCGGGGCTGTGTGAAGCTGATGTGAGGGGAGACAGAAAGTATCCAGGTTAATAGGGGCCTGGGCTCTCAGTGATACACTCAGCTAGACCCTCAGCAAGAGCAGGAGATGAGGATGGTACCAAGGAGCTCTTTAGCCAGAAGCCAGGTCTCTCCAAGAAGATGGTGGTACTGAAGCAGAAGACTGAGGGAGGCCAGATAGGATGCCCCACAGTAGGGGCACAGTGACCTGGGACACAGGTGTAGATGTCCTGTCCTTTGTCTGCATGACTGATACGTTCTATCTACTTTGCTGGGGAGCTTCTTTCCTTCCTGGAGAATAATAATCAAAGCTGCTTCCTTTCCTTAAGCTCTGGCAGGCTGACAGACTGTACAGTACACTGTGTATTTGCTTATTTTCTGTTCTTAAACTCCGTGAGTGGTACTCATCATTTTAGAGATGAGGAAATGACAGCCCAGAGGGGTGAATCACCTTGTGAAGGTGAACATCTCCGCATCTCATTTTACCTCCTCCCTCTTCTCTGGCAAGAAAGCCTGGAGTCAGGAAGCCCCTCTCTTAGCCTGCCTCGTCACATTCGAGCAGCTGTCAGGGCTGGCCACTGGGTGGCGTTTGGTCACCGAGGTTCCCCTGCTCTCGGCTGTCCAGATCCCTTTCCTTCATCCCTCCCACTGATACATGGCCTTAGAAGGCAGAAAGAAGGTGCCAAGTCGGGGTGGCAAGCAGAGGTCAGTGAGAAATGCTGACTTTCAGCTGTAAATCTGTGTGTGGGCCCAGAGCTCCCAGGAGCTGACCAGGAGGAAGAAGCACTCTGAAGCACAAGTCTTTCCGGCCATGTTTCACTCTGGGGGATGGCTAGCCCCTGCCCTTTGACAAGGACAGTAATGCCTTCTTGGAGGGCTGGCTCTGGAGCCACTCTCACACTGGGATCTTCTCCTCCTTTCTGCACATTTCTCGGACCATTGTCGTCCTCACCTACGTCTTTCCTCCTGTGGTTTTATCCGCTGTGCTTCACTGCTGTGTCCCCCTCAGCCCACCCCACCCCCACAAGCATTTGTACATGCACACATATGCACACATGCACACATCCCCTCCTCCCTTGAGTCCTTGTGGTTTTAAAGTGCTGATACTAATCAGATTTGAGTTGACTTATTGTCAAAGTAGCTTTTCATGTTCCTCTGAGGCTCTTGGGAGTTACCATCAAGATTTGGATCTTGGCCCTAAGCTCTAGGCCAGCCTGTCCATACTGGCAGTGCATGAGCTAAAAAATGAAAGGTCTTTTGCCAGCCTAGCCTATTACCAATGAAGGTTTCTCCTCGGTTTGGTTCTTGTCTTTTCAAAAGGAAGAGCTGAGCCAAGAAACACAGACAGCTAAAAACAGTTTATTTGGCAAAAGCAAAAACGAGAGTACACTCCAAGCTGGAGTGGGCGTTCCAAAGGGAGGTGGGTAGAGGCCCACTGGGCCTGCTTAGGGCTTTAAAGACTTTTTATGGTCCCTCCCTCTGGTGATGCCACTGTCAGCCCCTTCCCTAGAACATGATCTTCCTTCCATCTCATCTCTGAGAATGGCTCGAGACGTCTCTGCAGTTTTTCCTTCCTGGCTTATTGGGATGTTTGTCACGGGGAGGGGCCCTGGTATCTCAGTTTCTGAAGAACCCAACTGCTGCTCCAAGGAGATTGGATGATAAAGGGATTCTGAGCATCCGAAAACAGCTGCCAAGTACAGCTGCAGTTTTCTTCAGTACTTAACCCCGATGCTTAGCCCCTTGCCTACTCCATGGAAGCCCAGCTGGTCAATCAGTTGCTGCATCAGAAGACTGCCTGAAGAGAAGCCTTGTGCCCAGCATTGATAGCAGTCCTGGGGAGTGGGGTGGTGCTTAGACCTTCCTCTGAGTGGCTGCATGTGGTTAGGTCAGCGTTGTATCTGAACCTTGATAGGAGAGATTCACAGGGCCTGGGCTATGTAGAGTTTCTTCTCCTCTGCCCACAATTCACGTTTTTGCCTGTCGGTTTTTGTTAGACTGAAACTCTGTAAAATTGTTTCTTACTCTCCAATCGCCACTTGCTCCCACCTACAGTACTTCCCTGGCCAGCCTTTGGTCCAGAACTTCTTGCATTCCATAAACGACTGGCTTCAGAAGCAGCAGAAAAAGAAGATCCCTTATAGTTTCTTCAAAGCTGCTCTGGATAGCAGGAAGGAGGTGAGTCTAGCAGGCAAGTGAAGACCTTATCAATGTCCTTGACATTTCTGGGGACTGGAAGGACTTAACACTGTAATCTCTGATGACATTATTCAGAGGTTGGCATTAAGTGATCCCGTTTATCACTAATAAGCTGCTCTTCAGTGTGTCCTGTGGAATATCTCATTGAATCCTCATATATCAGAATTTTCACTTAGCAGATGAAGAAACCAAGTTTAGGAGATTGCATAACTGTTCTAGTCTAAGACCCTGTAAGTGATTGGAACTAAAAAAGAGGCAGTGGAGACTTACATTTGAGATAGGGCCTTACTCTGTATATAAGGCCTGACTTTGAAACTCAGTAATACTCCTGCATCAGCTCCCCAAATGTGAAGATTATTGGCATAAGCCACCACATTTATCTAAGACACCAGAGTTCTTAACTCTTGCCTGCATCTAAGCAGCTTCCTCAGCATGGCCCACAGCAGGGTACCTATTCTTTCTGCTGTCTGCAAAAGCAAGCCACACCCAGTAGACATACAGACCCATGTGGGTTTTTAAGGTGTCAAGCCTTCCAAGGACCTCAGTGATTGGCATGGCTGTTTCAAAGATGGAATTTGGTGTATGCCATGGGTTCTCAGATCTGCTAATCTGCTGGTGGGTGGGTATGGCAGAGGTACCCGTTTGAGGTGACAGACCAAGAAGAGGACCTCTTTTGCAATGGTGCCATGTGCTCCTGGAAGCTTCTCTTGTCGTCTCCCTTTCCACTCTTTCTCTTCTCCGCTTGTGTACTCATGCTCACGTGTCCCTTTTAGGACTCTGTCCTGACCAAGAAGGTGAACTGGGTTGGCTGCCAGGGCAGTGAGCCACACTTCCGGGGATTTCCCTGCTCCCTGTGGGTCCTCTTCCACTTCTTGACTGTGCAGGCAAACCGATATAGTGAGGCCCACCCACAAGAACCAGGTGAGTCTAGGGCCTGCTCACCACACTCTGCCTCAGTCTGTCTGTCACATGTGTTCTGTCCTCCATGGGGAGCCAGCTGGAGTGATCCTGTATTAGTAAGAACCTAATGAGGCAGAAAGAAGAGAAAATGTTTGCAGGAATACAATTCGGAGCTGTTGAGAAGAGGGAGGCAGAGCTGACAAAGCCATGATGTGGGGGTCGGGGCAGGTATACCTGGAGTGGGTACAGAAGAAATGGAGCTTAGGAGGTAAGGGGCACAGTGGTACAGACACTGATGTCGCAAAGCAGAGAGAGGGAGACAGAGACAGAGAGAACTCTCTGAGAGGTCCTGGGGGATGGAGGTAGGTTACTTTCTAAAGGGTTGCAGGTGTACAGAGGAGGGAACATTTAGAAGCAACAGGAAGCAAACACCAAGGTATCTGGGGTGCAGAAGAGAAAAGACCTAGAAAGTGTGGGTGAGTGACATTCAGGAGAGTCTGGTTTCAGTTCGGGGAAAAAGTGAGGGGGTCAACAGAGACCCTTGCTGGTACCAGCCTATATGGGAGAGTCAGAGTGAGGATAAGGGGGAACACAGAGACAAGCTAGAAGATATTCAGACCTGAGGAGGATGGTCTTCTAAAAGTGTCCCAGAGAGGCATGGCCTGCCAGAGAGCAAGTCGAATGGGAAGCCTGAAGCAGGCAGGTGGAGGATCATGGGGGTTGGAATGAGTGTTCTGCCCATCAACTGTCTAGTCATGCCACATAGTGCCCAAATGTCCCACTGAAGAGGAGAGGGGGACTGATGTTTAAGAGTTTTGGAGGAAATGGGACTAAGTAGGCAAGGGAGCATTAGGCCTGTGTCATAGGCTGGAATGTGAGGCACTTTGCAGGGGACCACAGCAGAGTGGAAGAGGGTAGGGCAGCCTGTGGGGAACCATGACATAGACAGCAGAGGCTGGCAATGTGAAGGGTCTTTCTGTGGTGTCTCCTTTTCCCTGCAGCTGATGGCCAGGAGGTCCTCCAAGCCATGCGCAGCTATGTTCAGTTCTTCTTTGGCTGTCGCGACTGTGCTGACCATTTTGAGCAGATGGCTGCTGCATCCATGCACCAAGTGAGAAGTCCCAGAAATGCAGTTCTCTGGCTCTGGACGAGCCACAACAGGGTTAATGCTCGCCTCTCAGGTAAGGAGGGGTCACTTCCAAGGCTGGAGGTGGCCTTTCGGGGCATACTGACTGTCTTTCAGCGGTACTCTATGTTTCTTACACACACCTGCCAGCCCTGTTAACTAGTCCAGTATCATTAGCCCCGTGTGCAGAGGAAACTGATGGGGACACTGAGTGACCCTGGTGCTCAATGCTAGTGCTCCTTCCCCTGCTGGTCCCAGGACCCCTCTCTCTGCTCCTCCGCTCTACGGTCCCTCTATAAGCCTCTTATCAGACTAACAGGGAAGAGAGAGCATGGGTTTTCAACAACCAGAGAAAGTTCTTATCAGAGTGGGTTGGGGAATGGGGAGCTTCCCCAAGGTAAATAGTTACCCTTATTTACATTGTTTATCTTTCCTTGCAAAGGGGAGCATGGTGGGTCCTATACACAGAGCCTGGGAGGGGAGCTTTCTCTAGACTCGATACTACATATCTGAGGAGCAGCCTGTACCTCCCAGGCAGCCCTCCTAGGGTAGCAGCTGAATGGAGCAGGTGGTACTGCAGGCCAGGTTCCCTGTCCTGGAGCCTCCTAGTGGTGTTTAAAAAGAAGACATATGCCTACCGTCCCTGCCAGCCTCTTCCCCTACCCTTACCTCACCTCTGCCACCAGAGGCTGGGTCACACTGTAGGCCAGGACTGTGCCAATTTGTCCAGGGGTTGTTTGGTTCTGTGGTGGTGCTTGGAATTGAACCTTGGGCCTAGTTCAAGCTAGGCAAACACTCTACTACTGAGCTATCTCCCCAAATTCTCCTCTGCCTTCTTGTTTTGAGACAAAGGCTTCCAGATGGCCCTGAACGTTCAATCCTTTTCTGGCATCCTCCTGAGTAGCAGGGATTACAGACCTGTACCAGGGAGCCTGGCTCCTTGTGTTTTGTTTTGGTTTTGCCTTTGCTTTAGTTTTCTTTCTCTGTATCTCATCTCCCTCCTTTTAAAGACTTGATATGCTTTTCCAGACGAAAAAGCTGGTGTTCCCAGCAAAGGACACCTGAGCTCCAGGCAGACGGGTGTTTCAGCTGTGTGTCCTTCCCTCCCCAGGTGCTCTGAGTGAGGACCCCCACTTTCCCAAGGTGCAGTGGCCACCCCGTGAGCTGTGTTCTGCCTGCCATAATGAACTCAACGGACAGGTGCCTTTGTGGGACCTCGATGCCACCCTCAACTTTCTCAAGGCTCACTTCTCCCCAGCAAACATTGTCATGGACTCTCCTACACCTGGACCAGCAGCCCGGAGGGGCACCCAGAATCCAGAAGCTACCCCCGAGCTGGTAATGGATACATTAAAACTGGAGACCAGAAATTCAGTGCTGGGCCATGAGCAGGCTGCTTCTGCAGAGTCCCCTGGAGCCACTGCCCTAGATGTACCAGCTGAGAAGCCTGAAGCAAGTGGTCCCCAGGAACTATACACAGGCCTCAGAATGGGTGGAGCTTCACCAGGGCAGGGCCCTCCTGAGCACGTAGAAGAGCTTCAGGGGAATGTGCAGGAGAATGTCCGGGGGCAGCAACACTGGAGCAGGAGAGACACTGAAGCCATGTTGCTGCCTGGAGTGAACTACCTCCAGGGCCCTTTAGAGCTCAGGCGAGGGGGCCGCAGCCCCAAGCAGCTAGCCAGAATACTTGAAGGAGAGCCAGAGGCCCTAGCTATACAGGGCCAACACCAGTGGCTACAGGTTCTGGGAGGGGGGGGTTCCCATCTGGACATTGGCCTCTGTGTGGGGCTCTACTCTGTGTCCTTCATGGGCTTACTGGCCATGTATACCTACTTCCGGGCCAGGATGAAAACCCCAAAAGGCCATGCAAGTTACCCCACAGCCTGAAATGCCCTGGCAGAGGACAGAGAAGGGAGTTGCTATCTATGGGCTCATTTTTTTGGCCCCCTGGCCCCCTTGCTTCCTTTCTACCCCTTGTTCCATTGTCTAGCTTAGGAGAGTGGCAAGTCCAAGACAGTGAGTTGTTGCAGTGAACCCTCGAGTCTACTGTGAGTGGATTCCATAGACAAAACAGAGACAGGATGCCAGTCTTCCCGACCAGCATGGGGGTAGGAGCAGCCTGACGCAGGGTCTCAGGGGGCTTCTGGGAGGCTCAGGCCCTGGCTTCAGCACCAAATTCTGTTTTTCAGCTTTTGTGACGTCCCGCCCCATTCCTGCTGAAGTCTCAATGTTTCCTGCTTGGTCTTGGCCTTAAATTGAGGCAAACAATTCCAGAGTTTCCAAGGTTTCTCATCCAAAGGAGAGTATCTGGGGCGGGGTGGGCTGGAGTGGACCTCCTCACTGCATTCTGAGGCTGTCCACTTCCCTCCCTCTCCACATGAAGAACAAGCATCCTTTCTGGCCTTCTCTGGCCTACTGCGCTTCAGCACCTCAGGTGTGGGTGGGGTTTAGCTACAAGAATGAGAATGGGAGCCTCAGGAATGATTCTGGGCACCCGGGTTCAAAGTGGGGTTTCTGCTGCAAGAGTGTAGTTTGAGGCTGGTGTGGTTTGTCAGGCTGGGGGGTGGGGGGGAGGTGACAGCTGCTGGGCTGTGGGGTGCAGTACTTGCTTGGTGGGGCAAGGGGTTGGGTGGTGTAGTGCCTTAGTCCTGGGCTAGCTGTGAGAGGGCAGACTCCTATGAGCTGGTGCGCTTGGCTCTTACTTTGTCTCTAAAATCAATGCTAATTGTGGGGTGTGGATGGTGCCGGGTTGAGAGCAGTGAGCAGAGTCCTCTCTCCCTGTTGGCACTGTGGCAGGTGGGGGTGGAGAGACCACTCACGCACTCCATTCCCACCTGTCCTGCTGCTCGGGAGGGATGTGGAATAAAATTATTTTTGTTAAGTCACACAGAGTGCATTTGACTTGGTCCTTGGAGAGGTATTGTCTGTGTCTACACCAAATGTGCACATCCAGCCTCACCTGAGATCCAGCAGCCAGAGCACTGGGTACAAGAACTCACCCCACTCCCCACAGAGCACTCTGTGCCCCAGCCCATGAGTCTCCACACACACTAGGGACAAGCCTTGGTGATGGCACTGCCACCTCCTGCTCTCCACCCTCCCTGAGACTTGCCCAGGTATCAGAGGGACCTGTCTGCAGCTGCCACCTTCAGCTCTTCCTGCAGGACTGACAGGCTTGTTTGTCCAGCCAGCCTGGGTTGGCTGCTCAGCCAGGAGGAGTCAGCCTGGATTAAAGTTTGCCCCTAATCCAGCCTTCTGGGTTTTACAGGGATCAGAGCAGCTGATAATGAACCTCATTTGGGGGGAGCAGAAGCCCCAATCCGATTTGGGCTTTTCTCTGACATCTTCACTCTGCTCAGACAGCCTCAGCACTGGGTGCGGCAGGTGGAAGCCTAGGACACCCCCTGTGCTGGGGCAGCTGGCGTGGGAGAGGATGCAGCTGGCAGGGTATTTGACCTCTTTAGCAGCCCAGCTCCTGGGGTGTCTGAGCCCTAACCCGCATCCTCCCAGACCTGTACTGCTGGACCCTGCTTGAGGGTCTGAGAAGCTGATAGGCCAGCATATGATCAAGCAGGGTTTCTGAAAGAGGTTCCAGGGGCCTTTGTTCAAGGAAGTGCCCTATCAGTCCAAGACCACAGAGGTTCCTTACCGAATGACCTGGCTTACCCCATAGCCTGACTGCTCATAAAATGTCAAGTAAAGATTCCTGTCAGCCAATCCTATAGTACTAGTAGCCATACTTCCCCAAATCAAACCTGGGTATTTAAGATTGAGTCTCTACTGGAAATGCCATTACAGGCTTGCTCCATGATACTCAGCCACAAGACTGAGTGTGGAGGCAGGCCCCTATCTGAGACCTGTGGTGTGGGTTTTCTTCTGCACAGTAAGCCCCTTGGCCCTATCAACCTTCTGATTGATAGGGTGGGCTCTTGACCCACTGCCTTTTACCTTGACTTCCCCAGGGCTCATGTCCATGGCTTGGATAAGCCAGCCTGCCCACCAGCTGGCCCCTGTCCTGTTCATGCAGCCACCCAGGGACTGGGGCTTTCTCTGTCTTACTGGCCTTTCTAGGCTGTTTCTCTGGTAGAAGAGGGTTCAGAGGGGAGATCTGCAAAACAAAAGAGTCCTTTTGCTGGGTTGGACAGAGAAACCCACATGTCTGGTCAGTCATGTCCTAGGGGTTCAGGGTTTCCTCAAAGTGACAGCCACCCTGGGCTTTGAGGTGAAGTGCCAACAACGAAAATCTGAAAATGTGCAGACAGAAGAGAAAGCACATACCCAGTCCAATAAAGAAAGTGTTACTACAAAACAAAAACCTTTTATTATCATTTCCACAATAATGCCAGGATTTCCTGTGCTGCGTTAGACTAGAATCAGGGTACAAGAAAGGACAGATGTGGTCCTTGATGTTACCTTATAAGTGACTCTACTGGCTCCTCCTAGGGACCTGTCTACATGTCCACTCATCTGCCTCCACCCTCACTCCCCTCCCTTCCCCCAATAAGCCCCCTTTATACCAGATCTGTTGCATGATGTAATTACTCAGGAGCACACCTTGGTATAGGCCCTCCAGGCACCCCCTTTCCATTGTATTTCATAACACCTGATGTTACTGACTGAACCGGGGGGGGGGGGGATCTAGTGATCAGAGTGCTCTGAAGGAGAGACACCAGCAGGGACACCCTCAGCAGGCTCTAATATGCCCTGCTTGAAGCCCACATGTGATCTGAGGTATATGCCATGATGAAGTCACAGGGTGGGGACACCCTCCAGGAGAGAGCTTGTTTCTAGTGTTCTTGCTCCCCTTCACATTCTGGCCACAGATCCCTCCTGAAGGATGTCCTGGCTGAAGGAAGCCACAGTCCAGTTGTATCCTGATGGACCCTCTCCTCTGGGGATAGTTGGGAAAGGAGTCCTCATGGCAACACCAGGCAGAATCTCCACAGCTCTGCCACAATGGCCTCGAGCTACCTGCTTGAGCCTCCTCAGGTGTGGCTTTCCTGGCATCCTGACCCTGGTTCATACCTCACATTACACAGCCAAATGCCTCTGATGGAAGGCTGGAGCAGAAGCAATGGGAGATTTCCACTCGGTTTGAGGAACGAGTTAAATTTTGAGAACAATAGTCTATCCCATGGGCTCCTCCACACACACCTTTGTGCTTGTTTTTGTGCCCCTATGTCAAGGCAGGGTACTGTGGTAGGATTTTCCCCTAATAAATAAACATTACAGGAAACCAATTACTGGGCTAGAAGGAGGCAGGACTTCCGGGTAGGAAAAAGGAAGAGGGGAGCAGGAGAAAGGAATGGCCCTTTTGAACTGTGGAGAGCAAGGGAGGGAGGCAGAATAGAAGCTCCCAGCTGTAGGAAGCTGGAGGCTATTGTTTCAAGTGGCAGATTTCTAACAGAATAGTTTATAAAATTAGGATGCTAGATTCTGCCGCTAGCGATTGTGTGGCCTTTAATTCTAAACTAAGGTTGTGTGGTGTTTTCCTTCACGTGATAACTCACTGAGTTCCGGCTAGCCACGGGAATTTGGAAGCACAGGACTGGAGGTGGCAACAGCTAGCCATGGGAACCTAGTGTCCGGGTGGAGAGAGTGACTTCAGAGCTCCAGAGAGGCAGAGACAGCATGGGTGAGACAGGACCAGGCAAAAAGGAAAGAATGCAATCTCGGCCTGACCCCTGGGCTGGAGATAGACCGAGGCCACGACTGGTGATGCTTTAGAGAGGCCAAGTCCTTGGGCTCTAGCCCTTGATGAAGTCTTCGGTCAGAACTTTGGCCTCTCTGGAAGAACACACTCTGAAAAGCTGTCCAGCTGATAACTGCAGATTGAGTAACAGGGAACTGCAGGTGGCCGAGGGCCCTGTCTTTGGTCACTTTCCCTGAGCCCTGTCCAGGTTTCATTGCCTCCTAGGCCATGAGGTGCATCACAGACAGGAGAGTTTGGAAACCACAAGACACAAGCAGACCATGGAGCTTAGGAGGGAGCTGAGGGAGACTCAAACATCTATGACGCTTATAGATGGAGAAACTCCCCTGCCAGGCTGGTGGTACCCAGGTGCTCTCTTGCTCACCTCTGCGGAAAGCAATGGACTTCTCTAGGGCTGCCAGGGACTTGACAGTGGAAAAGACACTGGACAACAGCTAGTCCACCTGGAAGAGCCAGCCGGCCACCTCTCCCATCTCTTTCTAGAAACTACATCCTTTATTGCCTCTATTTGCTACTAAGTGGCCTCCTTGATCATCGTGGGACAGACAAGGGCAATAAAGGAGCAGTTGTTTAAAGCAGTGTGATACTACTTGCTGTAGGTAAACAGCAGGTTTCTTAAAGTGTCATTCGCTACAGCACCTGTATTTTAAATGTCCCCAGCAGAAATGACAGGTCTATAGCCCTGGGAAGCTCTGCAGAGTAACTATAGAATAGCTCACGTGAGAACCAGAGGTGACTAGTGTATTGAGTCTTGGGAGTATCAGAGCTACTATATGATCCTTCCCTGCACACCCAGTAACCAGAGCATCAAAAGGAGCCAGGGAGTGTGAGAACCAAGGAGAACTGAGGTCAGAATTCATCCTGGAGCACTCCTCAGACTGGTGTCCTGAAGCCCAAAGCATGTACCTCTTTCATCTAAAGTCTAAAGTCTGGAAATTACTCCAGAGCATGAAATTCTCCCTGTTTCTTCTTCTTTCTGTCTTTCTAAATCTTTTCTTACTGCCTTTTTTGTTTGTCTGTTTTCATTTTTTGTTTTGTTTTGGTTCTTTGGAGACAGAGTTTCTCTGTGTAGCTCTGGCTATTCTAGGATTCACGTTCTAGTAGGCTGGCATTGAACTCAGAGTGCACTTGCCTCTGTCTCCCAAGTGCTGGGATTAAAGGCATGTGTATCACCACCTCTTGAATCAAAATCTTTTCTCAATTAAAGTTTAGTAATTCCTTTATTTGGTTACAAAACCATTTTATACAATTTTGTACATAAATTCCTGGTCCTTGGATACTAATTTCCCAACTATGACCTAGGATGTAGTGTACACCTATGAACCCTTGGTGGTAGTGGTGGTGGTGGTGGTGGTGGTGGTGATGGTGGTGGTGGTGCTGCTGCTCCTCCTCCTCCTCTTCTTCTTTTTCTTCTCCTCCTCTTTTTCCTCCTCCTCCTCCTCCTCCTTTTCTTCCTCTTCTTCTGTTTTTGGAGACCAGAAGGCATGATTTTTAAGAACAAATATTTCAACATCAGATCTGTAGATCTTTACAAAAATGGACACTTGGCTGACCTAAGAGCTATTCATAACACTAAACAGAGTTCTTTAAAAAATCACTTTTAAAGAAAGGAGGAATTGATGAACATGAGAAAATTCACTCATAAAGGCATTTGTTAGGCATTTACTCAAAGAATCCTACGTGACAAAACAGAAAGCCCAGGTTGGGTGCTAGCTCAGCAGGTGCAGGTGCTCACCAGGCAAGCCTGATGACCTTAGTTCTATGCCTACAACACTGTTTTGTTTTGTTTTGTTTTTAAATGCAGTTATATGGGCCCATTGTCCCAATAGCATTCCTACAAGACAGCAAGTGGAGACTGGAGAATATGCCAGAATCTTGAGGTCCCTGTATAGTCAGGAAGAACAAGAGTGGCTGGCTCCACCCCAACAAGATGGAAGGTACAAACCAATTCACAAAAGATGTCCCCTGGTCTCCATATGCATGCTATGGCAGAGGTAGGTGTGTGTGTGTGTGTGTGTGTGTGTGTCTATACAGAAATTAACTTTAAAAAACATTCATGACTGATAGGAATACGTACAAATTCAAGATGAATACCAGGAGTAATATTGTACTACTTTCCCAATTTAAATTTATGTTTTTCATGTGTTAGCAAATAAATACTAATGATTTTAACTTGCATTATCCTGTTCATCTCTCCACACTGCCAGGATGGCACACCCTTCACTCTGAAGATAACTAAACTCAGAGTCAGACAATCCTCACACAAACATATCCACATTCCAGAAAGAAACCATGATGAAACTACTACAGATGTAGAACCCCAAGTATCCCAAAAGTGAAATCCTCTGAGGCAAATGCAGACAGTGGTAGGGATGGGAAGTGCCAACTGTGAGACCTCATGAAGAAAATGTCACCAACTAGCACCACAGGCCAAGAAGACAAAGGATTCTGGTAGACACTGTGCCTTACAAGTGAATTCACTGAAGTGGCAGAGAGCAGACTGTCTACAACTAGAGGAGATCACATCCTTCTAGAATCCTTCTTAACTCTGGCTAGCTGGTTCAACTCAGCTATTCTGGCTCAAACTCCTCTCCAAGATGACTGATTCAAGTTGGATTCTCATGGCTTCTAACTGAATTGCTCTGCTTAGAGAAAATTGCCTCTGAACTCCTCTCCACTCTCTCCTTGCACTGCTGTTGTGGGAATTATTTAAAAAGTTTGCACCATCCTGCACTATTCCCAGCTACTCTTAGCCCGTGGTCTTGCTGCCTCTAGGCCAGCCCCAGTGGATGATCTTCCCAGCTCCAGTTAGCCTGCCTCAGAGCTGCCCATACCATCTCAGCCATCCACCCCCTGTGTCGGCTGTCCCAAATCCCAGTAACCCAGTAAATCAAAACTCTAGAAGCTTACAATTAATCAGTCAGATTTATATATCAATAAATTCTCACCCCACAAAATGCCCACAAAATGAACTCAGAACCAATTGATATTGATATAAACTGCCCACCTAGATAAGGCAAATTGTCCTGTAGTTATCCATCCCTTATGAGATATTCATAGCTACCTGTAGCTATTTAAAGCCACATGGAATCTAGATCTCTCAAACTCTTAGCTCTGCCTTCCTTTTCCTTGTCCAATCATAGGCTTCTTGTATTAATATTTAAATTAATTGGACAGGCAAAATTCTGCCACACACTGCTCTTAAGTAGCTTCACTTCCTACTGGAAGGCAGCAGCAGCTGCAAAGGTACAATGTTCCTTAAAAGACTCTACTTGGCTACTATGTTCTTTACTCTGTAAAGATTTTAGACCATTTTGTACATAAATTCCAAGTCCTTGGGTACTAATTTTCCAACTATGACCTAGGATGTAGTGTGCACCTATGAACTCTCAGAAATAGCATTGTACTTCTAAGTATGAGATTCCTGGAGGCTCTATGTTGTATCCCAAGTTTTCCTGGGCTATGTATCTATAAGAACCATCCTCCCACCAGCATGTTGTAGAAGGGCTGGTAGTGGCCATGAGGCAGGCTGTGCATTATGCACATTTCACATCTACTAGTACCCCACCACACAAGTGGAGTCCCAGCTGTAGACCACACAGACATAGCCATTCATGTTATGCTTCAGGAGCCTAGTGGACAAGCAGATGTGCCTGTGCTTTCCCTGGAGTGAAGTTTAACGTCTATGTCATTCATCTTCTTCCTTTGTGTACCCAGAGGTCTCAAGAGTAAGCTGTGCTGGGTAGTAGTAGAGGATGTGGATCTACTGGAAGATATGAATCACCTTCTCTGGTCTGTAGAAGAATTTTAATCCAGCAACATGGCCACTCTGGCAAGGGATCACATCCAAAGACCTAGGTCTGTGTGATCTGACTAGAATACAACACACCCTTAGTATACACCTTTAATCCTTCTGTCTTGAATACAGACACACCTTTAGTACACATTTTTAATCCCAAACAATGATGTCTAATTGAGGGGGAGACAAAATGACAAATCAGAGAAAGATCTGACGTAATAAGTCAGAGATAGGATATGCCCAAGTCTCATGAGAATAGATTGGAAAGAGGCTACTTAAGAGCAGTGCAGGGAGAGAGTGAAGTAGAATTCAGTTGAGTTCAGTGCAGTTCAGTTTGTGGAGTTCAGAGGCAATTTTTCTAACAGAACAATCCAGTCAGAAGCCAAGAGAAGCCAATTTGAATCAGTCAACTTGGAGAGGAGTTTGAGCCAGAACACCTGTGTTGAACCAGCCAGCCAGCCAGTTTAGAAAGGCTAGAAAGAGTGAGTTGATACAACAATAAGTCTTGGGGGCTGAAACATTCTAGGTTAGCAGATGGAAGCTAGAAGCTGAAGCCTTCAAGGTCTGGGCCTGCAGAAGATTAGATTGTACGGAGGTTAGCAGTTTCCAGGCCTAGTCCTGGGGATAATTAGAAATGCTATGGGCTCAGCCCAAGTCATGTGTTTGTAAAGCTTGGGTACAGCTCTCATCTCATCTCTTCCTCTGAGGAATTCAACTTTTACACTGGCCAGATGGAACTAGAGGCTAATCTAAAGAAATAGGAGCTGTACCCAACCTGAGTATATTATCAGGTACAACCCAGGGAATCTCTGAGGAGATGGTTGAGCTGGCTGATGTTTTCCCTCTTGCCTAAGCTCAGTACCTCATTCAGCTACCAGCAACTGCTGGACATGTTGCTGGCCAATAGCAATCTCTGTCAAGAGTTCTGCATGATGGACTCCAACATCCATTGTTCTTGATGTACTACTCCCTTGTGTAGGGCGATGTGGTGGTCTGAATGTCCTTGCCCCCCGGGAAGTGGCACTATTAGGAGGTGTGGCCTTGTTGGGGGAAGGCTTTGATGTCCTATGCTTAAGCTTGACCCAATGTGGAAGAAAGCCTCCTGACTGCCTTCAGATTAAGATATGGAACTCTCAGCTCTTCCAGTACCATGTCTGCCTGGATCCTGCCATGCTTCCCACCATGATAATAATGAATGAACCTTTGAAACTGTAAGCCAACCCCAATTAAATGTTCACCTTTGTAAGTTACCTTGATCATGGTGTCTCTTCACAGCAATAAAACCCTAACTAAGATAGGTGACAAGATGGCTGAGGCTGCTGCTTCCCTATCATGCCAACACCTGCCACTGTGGCTGTCTTGCTCATATGCCTAACCACTGCACTTAAGGCTGTGTTAAGGACACTGCTTTGCCCCCTCTCCTCCACTCTGAGACATGTTTAGAGATCCCTACTAGCTTTTTTTTTTTTAATGCATGGCATATTTTTAACCATAGTGTCCACTGTTTCCAAAAGCATAAAAACCATGAAAACTTAAAGAGTGTCCTATAGTTGGTATCCCTGTGTGTGGAGTGGAGGTGGTATATGTATTTGTTAGTTGCACAAGTGTTTCCATTGCTGTGAAGAAACACCATGACCACAGCAACTCTTAATCAAAAAAAAAAAAAAATGCATATAATTGAGGCTGGCTTACAGTTCAGAGGTTTAGTCCATTATTGTCAGGGTGGGAAGCATCATGGTGGCACACAGGCAGACTGGCAATGGAGAAGGAGATGAGAGTTCTGCATCTGGACCAGCAGGCATCAGGAAGAGAAGTGAGCCACTAGGCCTGACTTGAGCACCTGAGACCTCAGAGCCTCCAAGACACCTAGTGACAAACTCCCTCCTCCAACAAAGCCACACCTACTCCAACAAGGCCACACTTCCTAGTAGGTGACACTCCCTATGGGCCTATGGAGGCCATTTTTATTCAAACCACCACAGTGCATTTGTAGGGGTGAGTTCATGTACATGTGGAGGCCAGCAGTCCGCCTCTGATGTTCTCCCCCTTTACTTTTTGAGACAGAGTCTCTCAGAAGAACTGAAGCTCATGGATTCAGCCAGGCTAGCTGTTCAGTGAGTTTCAGAGATCCTCCTATTCCTCCTTCAGTCCTCCTCAGTGTGAGGTAAGGATGTAGAAAGGTGTTCCAGGTGTGTTCCCAGCTTTTTATGTGGTTCTGGAGCTCCAAACTCAGGTCTTTGTGCTTACCAGCCAGATACCTTACCAACTGACCCTTATTGAGACAGGGTCTCACTGTGTAGCCCAGGCTGTCCTGAAAGTTTTGGGGTCCACATAAGGCTAATGATACTTTTAAAAAATACATCAAAATCAAACTTAATAATTAATAAGTGGAAAAACATGTGCTCTAAAGACAACAGAAGACTATACCTTCCTATAATATGCAGCCCAAGAAGTAGCTAGGTCCTTATTGTTTTGATAGGCATACAAGCTGTTGTTTATATCGTTAATGTTGGTCTAGGAAACATCTGGAGGAATACACACATGCTGAGGTATGAACAGTGGTTCTAAATGAAGCCAAATGTGAGTGGACTTAAAGCAGGGCTAGACCTGGAGGGGCACACAGCACTACTGTTGCTGTTCGGCTGGCTGAGGCTGCGCCAATGACTGAATCTGACTCCAGATGCAAAAACAACAGCCTACACAGGCTCAAGGGTCAAAGATCACCACCACTTGAAGGATGTGACAAAGTTCTGGAAAACTATACAAGATGGGGGTACTGTCTGGCCATCCTCAAAAGTTAAAGTTCGTCCCTGTGTCATCTCAGTCACTGCTGGTGACAAACTGAACCTTTGGGGAACATGTACAGCAATTCATAATGTAACAGAGCTGGTACAACATTTTAAAAGTCTTAATAGATGTAACCTTTGATCCAATGATTCTGTTTCTAGAATACAACCTTAGGAATGAATCGGATGAATTTACTGATATTTACTACATGATGCATATTTATAATATCAAAATAAGATTAAAAAATTGATGAGATCTGATCTATTCCAATGGAATAACACAACACTAAAAACTGTTTTTAACCTGAAATTATTTTTATAATACAATATTGGTTGAAAGATTTTTATTTAGCCAGCAGTAGTGGTGCATGCCTTTAATCTCAGCACTCAGGAGGCAGAGGCAGGTGGATCTTTATCAGTTCCAGGATAGTCTGGTCTACAGAGTGAGTTCCAGAACAGCCAAGGTAGGGTTATGAGTGTTTATTTTCCTTTTTTCTTTTCTATATGCTTATTTTTATTTTAAAATCATTACATGTACAATTAAAAACACTTTCTTTTTGAGGTGTGGGCTATTTAGTTTTTTTTGTCAATTTGGCATAAGCAGGAGTCATCTGAGAGGAGGGAACCTCAATTTTGAAAAATGCCTCCATAAGATCCAGCTGTAGGCAGGCCTGTAAGGCAGTTTCTTAATTAGTGCCTGATGGGCCAGGCAGTGGTGGTGCACGCCTTTAATCCCAGCACTCGGGAGGCAGAGACAGGCGGATTTCTGAGTTCGGGGCCAGCCTGGTCTACAGCATGAGTTCCAGGACAGCCAGGGCTACACAGAGAAACCCTGTCTCGGAAAAAGAAAAAAAAAAATTAGTGCCTGATTGGGGAGGGCTCAGCCTGTTTTGGGTGTGGCTGTCCCTGGGCTGTTGGTCCTGGGTTCTATAAGAAAACAGGCTGAATAATCATGCTGAGCAAACCAGTAAGCAGCATTCCTCCATGGCCTCTGCATCGGTTCCAGCCTCCAGGTTCCTTCCCTGCTTGAGTTCCTGTCCTGACTTCCTTCAGTAATGATGGGCAGTGGTGTGGAAGTGTTTGTAAAATAAGCAGTTTCCTCCCAAGTTATTTCTGGTCATGGTGTTTCATCATAGCAGTAATAACCATATGAGAGAGAGAGAGAGAGAGAGAGAGAGAGAGAGAGAGAGAGAGAGAGCGCTAGCTCTTGTGATGTAGCCCAAGCTGGCCTCAAATTATGATCCTCCTGCCTCAAACTACTGAGACCTGGAATTACAAACATCTGCCACACACCTGGAATAAAGTATTTTTAATGGACCAAGAAGGTGACCTGGGCTAGGGATGTGTGTGGTCAGTCAGCAGAATCATGCATGAGGCTTTATGAAAACTGCACAGGTGACACAATTCCAGCACTCAGGAGGTAGAGGCAGGGGGTCAGATGTTCAAAGTCGAAACAGGGCAAGTTCTAGGCCAACCTGGGATGAATGAGATTATGCTTTTAAAAAAATAAAGTAAAATGTGTAAACAGGCTATTAGGACATTCACTAAACACCACTAATCCATTAAACACCTGTAACACCCAAGTGGCCGCCTTGGATCCAGTTAAGCCCCTGCCTCCGCTGTGCCTCTCAGGATCTCAGCACCAATAGCAATTGCCTGAAAGGTGACTCTGTTAGCCAGTGCCTAGCCCCTTGGCTCCTTTTCTAAGACTCACAGTGAGGTAGATACTCGCAGGCTGACCACTCAATACTTTTGTCTTAATTTATATGGGATTTTTTTTTATGTTCCAAAGATTTTTTTTTTTTCCAAGCCAGGCATTGTAGCATAAAACTGTAATCCCAGCTTCTCAGATTAGGGCTGAGGCAGGCAGATCAAGAATTTGGGGGATGTGTAGGCAACATAGTGTGTTCAAGCCTAGTCTGGTATATGTGTGACTCTGTCAGAAGAAGAAAAATAAGAGGAGAGACTGCATGAACAGCTTACTTTAATGATCAAAGATGTGAGCTAAGGAGGGTGGGACGTGGGTGTAATCCGAACACTTGAGAGGTGGAGGCAGGAGAATGAGGGGCCCATCCTCAGCTATGCAGCCAGTTTGAGGACAACCTGGGCTACATCAGACTATATCAAAATAAAAAGTCAAGGGAGTAAAAAATCCTTGTGACGTCATCTTGATACATCCTATAGCAATGTAACTTGATGCTGAGAAGCAGCGATGTGAGCTAAGCAGCCTTTCTGAAAAATAATATGCAATATGATTAGTCTTCAACACGTTTTGATCCAGTAATGCTAAAAGTACGTGCTAAGGAAATTATCAGAAGTTTTGACTAAAACCTGAGTTTGAGCCCAAGACTAGTGTGGGTGGAAAGAGGGAACTGACTAACACGGTTGTCCCTGACCTTCCACATGTGTTCTGACAAAGAAAAAGGAACTTTTCCCATGCACTTAGGTCTCTAGCTACAGAGCCACATTTCAGAAAGTATTGAAGGCAGGCTTATCTGTGTGGAAGTGTACTTTGGACAGAGCCCTTTTCTGTCTAACAGTGGGTCTACCCACAGCAGGTACCTGGGCTTTCTTGCCCCAAAGGCATTTCCTTTGTGATCCTGTGTCAAGCTCAGCTGAGACATCACTCCCTTGGGGAAGTCTTTCTAGCCTCCCAAGGCTAAACCAATGAATGTTCTTCCCTAAGTGTCCAGACCCCCCAGCCCTGCCAACAAGGGTACCTATCCCACTGCAGGAAGGGCATCTGGCTGCTATCTCTCCATCTGCTTTAGCACCACACAGAAAGGGTAGATGTCTTCTCTCCCACTGCAGTCTGTGGCTTTCCACAAAACCTCCTCATATCAGACATTCCAACACCATCTCTTGAATGCACAGGGGCACATTGCAGGATGCATACCTCCCAAAATGTAGTGTTTCTTTGTATAGCCCCCTGGGGCTGTGCACAGTGATTAGAACAACAATAAAAGCCAGGCAGCCAGACAGGCTGCTAGGAGCTGTGCGAGTCCCCTGAAGGAGGGACAAAGGGAGACCTCAGAAGAGACTGAGGGTCCTGGAGCCTCTGTTATGGTGAGGAACACTAGCAATGAGGAGCTACTATTTGGGGGACTTCAAAGAGGATCTTTCTTAGAAAAAAAAAAAAACAAAAAAACAAAAACAAAAACCACCACCACCAACAACAACAAAACAAACAAAAAACCCAACAGCAAAAGCACAGTGTTTTTCGGAAGTCCTTGATATGGCTCTATGTCCTTAGTCTTACAAGGTATAATGCCGCAGGTTGTTTTAAACAGGTAGTGCTTAGTTAGAACCCTCCAGAGGACACCTGGTGAAATGTCTTGTTCCCAGCCAGTTTTCTATCCCCAGAGCAAACAGCACTACTGAGGTCTTGATTATACTTTTCACAAACATGAAAGCTGTACATAAAAGCTAACCACCAGAGAATGCGGAGAATACCACAGCATAGGGGGCAGGAAAGCATGTCTTTTGTGTGTGCTATTGAGGCGAGATCTTACATAGTCCGGGGTAGCCTTGGGTTTGCTATGTAGCAGAAGATGACTTTGAATTCCTGATGGATCATTGATCATCGTCTTTACCTCTCAAGGGCTGGAGTTGCAGGTCGCAGTACCACACCTAGCTCTTGGGAAGGGGGCGCATGGGGCCAGCACGAAAGTATTTCTGAAATAGATACACAAGGAAACACATGCCTGTCACTGCAAATGTGGCCAAGAACCCACAGTTGTGGAATTCACAGGCCCTGAGAGTGAACCTATTACTATAATTTTGCTAAATGGACATAGTATCAAACTGTCCTATAAATTCATATCTCTCTTTACCCATAGATTAGTACAATTCTTAGACCCTATCAGAGAAGTTTCTTTGAGCAGTGGATGGTGAATCTCACTACTGGTAAAATTGCAGAGAATAAGTACCTGGGAAGCCCTCAACCTCAAATGGGACACTTGTACCACACCCCTCCCCAAAAGGCCCAGGGACCATGTACTGGCTGGTTTTGTGTGTCAATTTGACACAAGCTGGAGTTACCACAGAGAAAGGAGCCTCTCTTGAGGAAAGGCCTCCATGAGATCCAGCTGTAAGGCATTTTCTCAATTAGTGATCAAGGGGGGAGGGCCCATTGTGGAAACATCCCTCCATGGCCTCTGCATCAGCTTCTGCTTCCTGACCTGCTTGAGTTCCAGTCCTGACTTCCTTTAGTGATGAACAGCAATGTGGAAGTGTAAGCTGAATAAACCCTTTCCTCCCCAACTTGCTTCTTGGTCATGATGTTTTGTGCAGGAATAGAAACCATGACTAAGGCAGACCATAAGGACCAAAGATGGAGGAGAGATAAAACAGTGGTCCTCTGGACATGGCAGGACATGAACTCTCAGCAGCTGGGGTTGTCTGCACACAACCTATACAAGATCAAGGGAGTGGT
Source organism: Rhynchomys soricoides (assembly GCA_019843965.1). NCBI lineage: Eukaryota > Metazoa > Chordata > Mammalia > Rodentia > Muridae > Rhynchomys > Rhynchomys soricoides. The sequence goes on from JADRCH010000010.1 coordinate 14,400,058, forward strand.
TCTAGCATAGAGTGGGAAGGGGCTCATAAGCCTCCCACTCCTAACTGAGAAATAAGGGTAGTTGCTGGCTTCTGGGGGAGGGACAGTTAATATTCTCTAAGGGTGTTTAATTAAAAGCAAGTGATTACAGAGTGAGGTAGGGAATGAATATGATCAAAGTTCATTCTATAAAATTCTCAAAAAATGAATAAAAATACTTTTAAAAACCTACAGGATGCACAGGTCATAAGGCAATGGTTCATAACTTCTTAGCTCTTTGTTTCTTTTTTAAATTTATTTATTTATTTATTTATTTATTTATTTATTTTATATATGAGTACACTATAGCTGTCTTCAGACACACCAGAAGAGGGCATCAGGTCCCGTTCCTGATGGTTGTGAGTGGCTGCTGGGAACTGAACTCAGGACTTCTGGAAGAGCAGCCAGTACTCATAACCGCTGAGCCATCTTTCCAGCCCCCCACTTCTTGGCTCTTAATGAAGAATTTGTGTCTATACGAAAATGAGGGGAAAACACAATCTGAGAGAAAATACTTGCAATATTTAACTCTACTGCTGCTGTCTTCCCAGACAAATTCCAGACTCGTGGGTAGGCCTGGCTGGAGGTTCTCCCTGACTCCATCTGGGAGGGACAAGAACTGGAAAGACACCACAGAGAAATTAAACATTGGGGCCAGCAGCCAGGTCCGCTAGTCAGCCAAGCTCCGCCCTGGGGTGGGGGTGGGGGGGGGGTGGGAGTGGGGATGGGATCCAGCACACACTCTGAGACCAGTTTCAATCTGTATTGGGCGCAGCCCAGAAAGGCATGTGGTAAAATGGACAAATTGCCCTGGCAAATTCTAATTCTCAACCCAGGGAGTAATTTCCCGAGGGTCTGTTCCAGAGCTGAAGTGTGAAACTGGCCTTCATGGTGGATTACTGGCCTGAAGGAAGCTGTCAACGTCCAAGTGGGAGGGGGACACAGCGTGGCTAATTCTGTTTCTCTCTGGAAGAATTCCTTTTCTTGTCCAGCTTGTTACCCAAGCAACATTTCTTGTCTCCACAGTCCCTGGGGGTGGGGATGGAATCAATATCAATGTTTTTGGGTGTGTTAGGGTTCGTAGGGGGTCCACAGTTTCAAAGAATTTGTGGATGTATTTTGAAAGTTACACAAGAAGCAACAATCACAGATGCTTCATTCATTTAATGAAAAGTTACCTACAAATAACCTCTCCTGAAACTCTGACCTTCCAGAGGAGAACTGTGGTGTGCTACTCCCGAGGGAGATAAAGGTGGATCGGTAACACCCATAGCTAATATTAATGGGTGCTCTGTCCTCAAGAATGCCATCTTGTAGGGTCCCACAAAACTCACCCGGGGACCTTGAATATCAACAGAGTGGCAGGTGCTTCAGAAATGGGCAGTCACCTCCTCCCCGTGATGGCTGAGGGTTTGTGGGGTGTGGCTGTGGTGTGCCCTTATAGGAAAATCAGAGAGTTTACCAATACATGAATGGGACTGGCTGATTAAGGTGAGGAGGCAAAGACAGAGAAAGCAAATGGGCCTGAAAAACAGCCTGGAAGTGTGTGCCGGATCCTGGGCAAACAGCTGATGGAGAGTTTCAGCAGTCTCTGACATTCCCTAGGAAGGCATCCTGCATCCTCAGGATTGTGCCTGAGGTCCAAGTTCTCCTTAGACTGTACCTTCCAAGTGATCTTGGTGTGGTTGCCCAAGTTGGCTCTGATACTTGCCTTCATTTGTTCCCTTGGCCATTGCCACAAGCCAACAATCGGATGGGATGGTACAACTTGTGAGTCACCATTTCAGACTCCATAGCTCCCTCACCACTCCCCCCCTGGGATCAAGTGTTATCACTTGTTGTTATAATATCCTTCTGATTGAATTATTTGCAAAGTGTCTTCCATCACAAAATAAAATGGGGACAATTTATATTCCCATCAAATGACTGATTACTATTTCCCAAAGAACTGGAATGCACTCACTGGTACTGAGAACTTGAGTGTTAAGCACTGAGTCCTTTTGTTCCCATCATAGCCCCTTGCAGGGAGATGCAGCCATGTGACTAGTTCCAGCCAATGAAACACAAGGGGGAAGGACAGAGGTCCCCTCTGCAATATAGAGCCCAACTCTGGGGGGGTGGGGGGGTTCCTCTTCCTCTGGCCCAAGTACCAATGTGATCAAGAGAACCACATGTTCTAGAAGACATTTGAAAACAACTTTAGTTCCTCCTGCCAATTACTTACTGCCTATTCTGCCACCAGGGTTCCTTCTAATCCAGTGCTGTTGTAGCCTGTCTTAGCTACCAATGGCATGTGGACAAACCACTGCCACTGTAATGGCTTCAGACTGTGCTTATTGTCTTTGCACGTGATTCTGCAGTCCAGGCTGGCTTCTACCGGACAGCAATTCCGCAGCTCTTGCCAGGATTATTAATGTGGCTCTGCTCAGCTCGTGAGCAGGCCAAAGACTGGGCTTGAAATAGTGTATTCTCTCTCTCTCTGTATATGTATGTATTTATATATGCACATATACACACTACATACATGGTATTGTGTATGTTGTGTGTCTTTTTAAAAGCACTTTTGATATTTGCATTTACTTATTGTTTACATGAATGCGTATAACTTGGAGGAGTCAGCTCTTTTCTTCCACCTTGTAGATTCCAGGAATCAAACGTGGGTCATCAGCCTTGGAGAAAAGCACCTTCACCTACTGAGCCATCTCACTGGTCCATATGGGTCTTTATGAATTAAGACAAGTTGAAGGGAGGAAGAAAGGAAAGAAGGAAGGAAGGTAGGAAGGGGAAGGGCAGGAAGGCAGGAAGGCAGGAAGGCAGGAAGGCAGGAAGGAAGCCCAAATTGAGAAGGAGGGGTCTGTTTAAGGATATAGCTATTGGAGACACAGGTCATTGGCATTACCTGTGCAGCATTGCTGTGTGGCCTTTTCTAAGCAGTATAAACCTCCAGGGGCTCCTCCATGTGAAGGAAAATATCACAAGGTATTGAATACACAACACATAATCTTCAGGATGTGGTCATGTCAATGGCAACCAAATGTCATATTTGTCTCTTAAGAAAATAGTTAAAATTATAAATTCCATTAGAAACCAGCTACCTGCTCTGGAAAGGGGAAAAGTTAATAGTGACTTTTCAAGATAGCATTGTCTTCTTTCCCAGAGGTCCTGAGTTCAATTCTCAGCAACCCCATGGTGGCTCACAACCATCTATAATGAGATCTGATGCCCTCTTCTGGCATGCAGATGTACATGAAGATTGAGCACCCATACATAAAATAAATAAATAAATGAATCTTTAAAAGACCTTAGAGTTAAAGACCAAGTAATCTCAGACACTAATATCATTTGAACGCATTTTCAGTAGGTGAAGTGCTTACTACAAAGCATGGATAGCATATAACCATAGGAAAATCAAACTGTTGAGTGAGTTTTTTCAAAGAAAACCTTTGTGGGGAGCAGTGTTCTGGGCCAGAAGAGCCTTCAGATGACCCTGACAGCATCTGAAACAGAGAACTTCTGCCACCCTAGGTGTCTGCACTTAAGCCAAAGGACAACCACCCATCCCTAGGCCATGCTGTGGAGAGAAGTCTGCAGGGGCTAGATGCATGGGCATGAAGACTCTAAGACACTTTCCAGCAGATAGAATCCTGGAAGAAGAACAGATCCATGAGACAGTATTCCTGAGGCTGGCTTCAGGAAACGGCCAGGAGTTCGAAGGCAGGAAAGCAAGAAGGAAGAGAGGGAGGGAGAGAGGGAGGAGAGAGGAAGGGAAGGAAGGGCAGAAAGACAAGAAGTCAGGAAAGCAAGAAGGAAGGAAGGGCAGAAAGGAAGACCGGACGGCAGGAAAGCAAGATGGAAGGGAGGAAGGCAGGCAGGCAGGCAGGCAAGAAGAAAGGAAGGAAGGAAGGAAGGAAGGAAGGAAGGAAGGAGGCAGACAGGGAAGCAGGCAGGAAGGCAGTTAGGCATACATCTTGACCTGGGGGCCTCACTGAGAGCTTTTCAGGCAGGAGCCTTCCAGCTTACTTCCATCAAGATCTAAAGCAGAAAGCCTGCGCCTCAGTTTTTCTGCATTATTTTCTGAGGTTTCTTGCCTTTGTGGCTTTCATCACAGGAGACCATGTGGCGAATGCAATAAAGTCCATAGAGTGACACATGGAGAGCAGGAAGTATATAAAGAGCCAGAGATCATTACAGATGAGAGGTTAAGAGGGACCCTGACAGCAGCACAACTGTGACTGTCTAGCCAGCTGACTGCCCCAATAACTAATCCTGTAACCTAACCAGGACTGACAGACCACCTAGCTACTCCCTGGAGCAAATGCCACTTCCTCTGCCTCACAGACCCAGGAGGATATGCTTGGATCGCTCTTTATTCTTGAGCTGTAGTGGAGTGGTATTTATCTATTTATTTACCTCCTTCATTCACATAACAAATATTTACAAAAAAAAAAAAAGCCATAATATATTGGGCTGCGTGCTTGGAGCTGGGAAGAGAACAGTGAACAAGATGATTTCTTTGCAGTTGAACAACTGTAAAGAGAGGGCCCCAGAGCTGGACCATACAGTGCCTGTCTGTAGGACATCTAAGGATGGGCAGAGCACCACAATTCCACGCTGACCCCTGAGAGGCAGAGACTAAGGCAGCGGCTGCCTGGTTGAGTGTCTGCCCATTGCTGCAGGACTGAGGACTTTGGAAAGTGAAGCTAAGAGGACTCCATAGTCCTTAAGACCTTCTCAAAGTCACTCAGAGTAGCCCCCATGAGTGGGTGATTAGGGTAAGATACAAGTACCCAAGGCCTAGCAAGGAAAAGTTCTTGCCTGCTTGAATGAACTGCAGGAAGAAGTAGCCTCTTTCTGAGAAGGGGTCGATGGGGAGAAGTGTTCCTGTGGAATAGATTCTTCAGCTCCATGGTGTGTCTGGGGCTAGAGGGTATAGATTCTGAAAGAGAGGAGCAGCCTCCACTGATTGAGTACCAGATTTTCTGCCCCACTGGCCAGCTCCCAGGACTCCCAGGATCTTCTAGATAGGAAACCTATATACTAACCTCTGAGCAGAGGTCTGTGATGGGGAAGGGGACAGCCTCCCCTCCACTCCATGAGCTGAGGGACAAGAGCAGAGCAGACCTGGGATTCTCTCTTTGGACTAAAGCTTGGAAATCAACAACCTGCAGACTGGGGACACCCTTGTACAGCATGGCATACACACCCTCTCCCTCCCTCAGAGCCTTCCCTTTTGAACAACCCAGCCCCACCCAGAACACTGATCCCTGGTGTTTTAGTTAAGTGTAACTATCTTGGCAATATAAACTTGTTTCAATCTTTGGTTTGAAGGTTAAGCTCATTTGGAGCTAAAATTGTGTGCCTTTTGGGATACATGGGTGGCCTTGGGAGAGCCCCACCCCCAATGAGATGTAGCTAGTCAGAAACAATTATTGTTATTGTTTTTAATTATGTATAATATGAGCGTGTGAGCACTGGTACCCTCAAAGGCCAGAGGCATCAAATCCCCCTGGAGCTGGAGTCACAGGGAGTTGTGCACTGCCTGCTGTGTGTATCAGAACTTGAACTTGGGTCCTCTAAGAGAACAAGACGTGTTATTAAAGCTCAAGCCATTTCTCCAGTCCAGGACAATGCTTTATGTATCCTTATATATTCTTAGACCTCATTGTATGTTGTGTGCGCTTGTTTCTTCGTGTTCTAGAGCCGCGGGCTGGTCTCCTCAGAACACACTGTAGAGGCAACGTGAAGTTTTGCTAAAGCAGAGGAAATGATTTCATAGCCAGAAACTCAAGGACACCAAGCAAGATTCTCTCACTAGTCAGTACAGAAAAGAGGAGCTCTTTCTTCGTGAGACAGAGTCCAACCTCAGGAGCCCCAGGGGCCAGAGGTGCAGAAGTGACTTCAGCTCTGGACTCTTCTACCAAATCACAGACAGAGAAGAACGCTAGCATACAGCCAACACTCAATAGTTACTAACCCAGAGTTTGTGGAACCCTTGTATATGAAAGAAACTTTACAACGAACTGCAAGATGTACAGTGTTATTGTAAAGCTTATCTTAAAGATACATTCCTTTTACCCTCCGCTGTTATAGAGCACTAATTAATTTACCGTTGCAGTTGATATTCTCCATTCACTAGCTTCATGGTCCTCCTCACTGGCTCCTTAGCTCTCATCACTCCTGCCTCAGATACTGCCTCTTACCCACTTCCTCATTTGTATCTCTGTGGCCACCAGTGGCTTTCTTCATCTTTCCATCTCTAGAGTCTCCCCAGCAATCTTTAACCTCCCTGGTCCCTACTGGAAACCCACCTTGGATCCCCACACACAGCCCCTCTGATGCGCCTGTCATTGTGTGTACTCCATGACACCCACCAGGGAGTATTCTAGAACAGTGCTCGCTCACATTGCACTACCTACAAAAAGGTCCTGTGGCACCTGAGTGCTGAGGGAAGATGCTCACAGAGCAGGCTGGGGCACCGGGAGAGAAGGATGGCTGGGCCCCTAGAGGCTCCCCACCTGGCTTCCCTGGCAGAGAGACAGAGCTGGCCCAGCTCTGGGTGGAGATGCTGGGGCTAGCTAATCACCTAAATGGACACAGGCTGTTGAGAGACAGGCTCTATTCCCTAATAGAATTTGCCCTCAAGTGCAATTTAATTTTCTCTGAGGCGTTCTCCAACCCCTCTTCTACCCTCCCCCTAAGCAGACCAGGCTTTCCCAGCTTATGAGGGGGAGCAGAGAGCCTTCTACCAGAGAAAGAGGAGAAGGCCTCCTCCATGCTCTGTCCTGATACTTGGAGCACCCCCACTTTCCCTCCCTGGATGGGGATCCCATTCCCCTCTCCTGACTCTGGCTTCTCTCCACAGCAGGGAGAACAGCTGCTCCCATCAGAGCCCCCAGTCCACGCCATGGAGACAGATCCTTCCCCTGACCTCTGGTAAGTTCACGTGGGTCCAGAATTCCCTTTGTCTTGCTTAGTGAGAAAGGCTTGGGACTGAAATGGGCAGGAAGGGGTGTGGAAGACATAGAGATGGGAGGGTGTGGCTCACTAGTCCTAGGTAGAGGGGACAGAGATCATCTCAGAGATCTGTGGTTTAGGATAGCACCTAGCAGCCCAGAGCCCTGGAGATCTCTTGCTCACCAGTGCTGCTCTTGGGACTGGATGACCTTAAGGCAAAACCCCCAACCCCTGACCCCACTGCAGTACCTTGAAGCCTAACTCTGGCTCTGTAGGAGTCTTGGAAGCTGTGGAAACCCCAGCTTAGGGGTGTATGGGGGTCATCTTCAGAAGTCTCTTCTTCTCGTGAGACCTCCTATGTAGCCCCACCTCCTGAGTGTCAAGTGTATAAAGAGATCTGGGCAGGTTTCCACTGGCCTGAACCCCTTAGTCAAGACAGGGATGGGGCCCAGGACCACAAGAGAAACCTAGAGTTTGATTCGAGCTGTGAAGGGAGGGTGGAGTCCTGGGGTTAGCTTGGGGGGAGGGGTCAGGGAAGCAGGGATGCTATGCCCTCCTCTCAGGCAACCCCTAGAAGGTCCTCTCTAGCCTGTGCTCTTTATCTGGTAGCTTTGGCCTGAGAGCACTGGAATTCCTACTTCTTTGCTGTCAAAGCCTTGAAAAGAGCAGGGGGTGTGACCGGAGATGACAGAATGGATGGGTAGTGGGTCAGGGTCAACAGCAAAGGGGAGATAGTCATTGCTCAGGCCGGCCACCTGCTCAGTGCTCAGTGCTCAGCAATCAGCTATGTGTGCAGCTGAGGCTCTTCTCTGTGTGGGGTCCACCACTTCTCTGGTTGCATTTGTAAGCATCTTCCCCCCTCATCTGTCCCAGTGAATGCTTAATTAGTTCCTTACTGATTGCCGGAAGGTGGGCTAGAAGAGAGTGACTGCTTTGTGCCTCTCTCTGTGTTGTGTGTGCATGAGTGTGTATAGGCCCAGGAAAGTCAGGAAGCCCTAGAAGACCCATGGCATTTTATATTCCCTATCAGCCATGCTAAAAGAAGAAACAAATGAAATTAATGTTCATAAGAGATGTTATTTAACACAATGTATCCAAAATCATTGCGACACGAGAATTTTAAATATCTTAACAAACTGTCCCTTATTCTTTTCTATGTTTTAAGCCCTCAGAATCTGATGCATAACTTATGTTTATCACACATCTCTGTTCTGACCATGTACTCCGTGGCCATGTGTGGTCAGTGGCCACTGTACAGCACAGCAGAATCCTCAAGGGGGATGCATTCAGTAAGGCTCAGGAGCCAGCAGCACCAGCAGCACCCAGAAAGCCATTAGAAAGACAGAATGGCAGACATCAAACCTACCAAGTCAGAATCTATAGCATTTAAACCAACCCCCCCCCCATTATTGCAAGCATAGAGATGTCTAAAGGGCCAGGGGTGGAGGGCCCTAGAATGTTCTGATACAGGATCATGTATGATCCCGCCTCCAACAATTAAGAGACTTATCTGAATACAGGATCCCTGTTTAAGCACAGGAAAACAGGCTTAGAGAGTTTAACCTCCTATAGCCACAAAGCACGGATATGAATGAACCAGGATTAATGTTCTCTCCTCACCCCTACCCTCAAACTCTTAGCCTTTCCTCCTTGATTGCCCGAAGTTACAATTAGTCCCATCTCTTGTTCCCTTCTTGGCTGGCTGATTTTTCAAGCAAACAGGTTAGTAAGCAAGAACAAGCTTGTCATAGGAAGCCAGTGTCATGCAAAAGGATGGTCAAGCCATGAGAACTGCTGTGTTCCCTGTCCTCAGACACCAGAGACAGTTGGCATTTGTCCCTGAGGTGCTTGGTGCTAACTGGTCTGCCTCCCTTTGTTGATACTATGAGTTTGGAATGATGGCAAGCCCATTGCACAAACAGGTAAGTAAAGGCTTACAGTGGTTGATCCTTCAGCAATGAGCTAAGTTGGCACTGACCCTGAAGTGCATCGGGTTCCAGTGTCAGGAATCTGGTTTCTGTCTCATGCGTCTCCTCCCATAAGCCTCCTAGGCTTTTTCCTGTTGCCTCTGCATACATCAAACTGGCACCTACACTTCTTGGTTGTAAGTCAGTTCCTGAGAGGAAACTGCTGAGTTAAGCTCCCCCAGTAAGAATCTTTCTCCAAGATGATGAAGGGGTTGTTTTATGGATTCACTTTGACACCTTGCAGCTATTTCAAGGCCCAGGTTGAGCCTTCTCCTCTCTTGCTCCCCATTTTCCACTCGATGAGCTGAGAAAATGAATCAGACCCTTAGAAACTCTGGGACTGAGCCTAGGGTCTCAGAAGAGACAGCTTGGCCCTCTTGACTTTTGGTCTCCTTTAGAAAGAACTGACTACTGCTACTCCCTGAGGGAAAAGGCAAGACAAGAGTTGTGAGGGCTTTTAGCAAATTGGTTCCTTGAATGGCTCTTTTGAGTTCAGGAGTCTCTGAGTTCAGGAGCTTGAAGAGGAAGATGGGGAGGGGTAAACGGCTCAACAGAAGGCATCTGGAGCCCCAAATTGTTCTTTAAATAAACACAGGGACAGAGTAACTCAGAAACACACAACAGAGAAAGCACAGTTGCAATGTGATATGGGTAGATATCCAGGAAGAGAAGATGCAGACCTGGCCCCGGCTGTATTTTCTCATACCCTTTGTACAGAGCATGGCAAGGTGGCCTTTGCCATGATGGAGAGGGAGCTTCCCCAAGATAGTGAAAAATGTTGCCCACAGGGAAATTTGAGCATGCTGCTGACCACAAGATGAAGGGAACGAACAAGTCTCTACCTCCAAGAGGGGAAGACAAAGGAGGTCCATGGCCATGGGCTCAACTCTAAGATCTCCCAAATTCAAGTCTTCAGTCAAGAGCATACCAGGCAGGGCTAGGGATATACCTCAGTTGACAGAGTGCTTGCCTAGCATGCACAAATCCCCAACATCGAATAAAATATGTGTACTGACACACATCTTAACCTCTGCGCTTGGGAGGTGGAGGCAGCAGGGTCAGAAGTTCAAGGTCACCCTCAGTGACATAGCAAGTTCCAAGACAGCCTGGTATAGATGAGAACCTGTTTAAAAATGTAAAAGTCCAGGAGAATGTTTAGTGTCCAGTTGTGATAGTAAATAATGTGATACTACCATTTCTAGAGGTGCTCCCTCAGAGCTCTGGGTAACCATGAAAAGAGAGTTCTGTTATTCTCAATTGGCCAATGAAAAATCAAAAAAGCCAGAACTTTCCAGCAGCTGCCCCAAGGAGAATACTCAGATTGAGATTTGAATGCTGATAACCACAGTCTGCTATTCAATCCAGTTCTGATTTCATCTGAGGCAAAAAAGGCAGATGCCTCCAGAGAGCTCTGCTGGCTTTATGTCACAGGCATACTGTGAAAATACCCTATGGTTTGAACACCCAAGTCATTGCTTTCCAGGGCCAACCATTGAACAGGCAGATAGTAGGTGCCCAGTGAACGCATTAGTGAGTTATCTAGGTACTCTAGATTTCTGAATGATCATTCACTCTGACAGTAGAACAAGGCCAATCCCCAGATTCACTTCCCAGCTCCTGCCTGTACTTGATCCATGGGGTAAGAAGGAGGCACAGATGGTTCTTGGAGGCCTTGGCCCTGCTGAGTCATGTATTCTGCATGAATCCATGCCTAGTGAGCCTCAAAGGAGACTTATTCGGTAATGCTGGCTAGGCTAGAGCCTGCCTACCTGGACGTACATACTGGCTTACCACTGTACAACATGAAGAATGTTTCTCGATTTCTCTGTGCTCCACTTCACTTGTCTGTAGGTCAAGGATGATAATAGACCTGGGAAGATCTGTGGGGGATTAAGTAAGCAACACAGAGGGGCATTCTGAATAGCATTGCCAATAGGTGCCACTTCCCTGACTCCTCTAAGAATCTTAGTGTCCTTGTCCTGTTTCTGTTACTTACCGAGAAAGACTAAAGTGCTGAAGTACAGGATTGTGTCTTTTCCATGTCCCTTAAGTTGCTTTGTCAAGGACATGGGACAGGTTTATGGAGCAGGGATGGCCTTCTGCTCAACATCCTGGCTGAGAGATCCCTTTGAGGTTCTGGGAAGAGAAGGAGACAAATGACAAAGTGGTGGGTCCACAAAAGGGGCCAGTGACAAATGACTGGAAGGACCGGGTGGACAGATGCAGAAGAGCAAAGGCCCCTGTCCTTTTATTGGAGAACTCTTCACAGCTCCCTGAACAAGACAGACGCTCCCCAGGGGCTGGGTGGAGGGTTGGTCTCCCGGTTCTCTCTGCCCGGATGAGTAATATGGACTGGGGCAGAGGGTCTATATCAATCTAGTCCTACAGAAAAATGAATGAAAATTGAATTCCCCGAGGAGAATCGGGGAGCTGTTATCCAGACAGAGATAAATCAGAGGATGCCACAAAGCGGGGAAGGCAGGTTTGTAACAGTGGCAGAATAATTAAGGAAACAGTTTCAAAATTCAAATGAAGGAAGTGCTGGAGAGGAATGGGGACAAGGAGGGGATGATTAGAGATGGGGTGACAGGGAGCAAGAGCAGTGAGATTTTTTTTTCTCAGTGGAAAGGGGGGCTAGGATTCCCAGCTTTGGAGGGTGAGTCTGCCCATTCCACAGAACTCCTAAAATGTAAGGGTTACAAGGTGCAAGTCTGCAAGAGCTGAAAGAGCACCACATTGGGAGTCAGAAGGCTGGATTTAATTTCCAGTTGGCTCTGCAGCTTATTAGCTATGTGACCTCAGGCAAACCACTTAACCTCTCTGATTCCTGATAATCATACCCAAGTCCAAGCATAATATTGAAGATCAAATGAGATAAACTGCTGGGCAGTGGTGGTGTTTGCCTTTAATCCCAGCACTTGGGAGGCAGAGGCAGGTGGATTTCTGAGTTCAAGGCCAGCCTGGTCTACAGAGTGAGTTCCAGGACAGCCAGGGCTACACAGAGAAACCCTGTCTCGAAATACCAAAAAAAAAAAAAAAAAAAAGAGCTAAACTACATGGAGACCGTTTATGAAATGTAAGTGGTAGACAAACCGCAAGCTATCATCATTCTCCGAAATTGGATTTCACCCACCTTGGAATAGGATCCACTGACATGTCAGATTTGGTTCCCAGAAGTATCTAGAAAGTACTAGATTCTTTGGGTTGGCTATTGACCAGCTTCTCTGACAGACCCAAGGAAAGCCACACCACCACAGCCTGTCTCCTGGTGCCTACCTTCCGGAAGGTTCTTGCCCAAAGATAGGATCTGAGGGTAACTGGCTCTAAGGGGTGTTACTCCTGAGAGACCACCTTCCAACCTGGGCGCTTGGTAAGAAAAGGCAACTGAATGAAGGAGAGGCCTAAATTCTGAGTCCTACCCAGAGTTTTCTGGGCCTTTCTTCATCCTGGGTCTCTGTAGGAGTTGGTCATTCTCTCTTTCTGGGCAGAACACTGCAGAGGCTGCTCAGCCCCTCTTAGCCTGTCTGTTCATCCTCCAAGTACCACGTCTTGCTTGTGGTGAATGTACGGGTGGAAGTACTTACCATGGGGCTTGGCACAGTTATAAACTCTCAACAAACATGGGCTGCTCCTGTCATTGCCCTCTGCACCAGACACTAAACGCTCAGTTTAAGGAATGCTTTCAACTCATGTTTCCCTACTGGCAAATACAAAAGCGGAGGCCTCCGAAGGGAAGCGAAATGTAATAACCCCAAGAATAAGACACAGCTCACCCAGGGACAAATGCCCACGAAAGAATATTTATTGCTTGGAGTACATTATGGATCAGTTTGGGGGTGCCATGGTGTTGAGAGGCTGCTGCAGGTTCAAGCACTAAAGGCAAGACAGATGTGACACTGGCATTCCCTACATCAGCACCAGGACAACCTCACCCTATCCTAGTCATATTGTCTCCTACTTGGTGACTGGCCAGTACCCTGCCAAGGACAAGTAGACAGCACCCAGCCAGGTTATAGTAGAGGAGCTAAGAGGTGCAGAGGATGATACAAAAATATTATTTTATTCATTTATTTATTTAATTAATTGGTTTTTCAAGACAGGGCTCCTCTATGTAGCCTTGGCTATCCTGGAACTCACTCTAGACCAGGCTGACTTTGAACCTAGAGGTCCACTTGCCTCTGCCTCCTGAGTGCTGGGATTAAAGGTGTGCACCACCACTGCCCACCTTAAAGAATAATTTTAGATTATAAAGTAATCACTCAGAAGGTTGAAAGCAGGAGCATTTTCACAAGTTTGAGGCTAGCCTGAGATACATAGTGTGGACTAGGGGCTTGGCCTGCAAAGTGAGACATAGGCTCAGATCAGGGTGGGGCAGGGTGAGGGTGGATTGAAGAACAGTGTTTATTTACCTATAATCTCAGCACTTGGAAGGTGGAGAGGCGGAGAGGCGGGAGGATCAGGAGTTCAAGGCCAATTTTGGCTACATAGCAAGAGCAAGGTAACCCAGACTACATGACATCTTTGAAGTGTGAGTAACTACTATATTTACTGAACATTTCATTACATAGGATATTGTTTACTAATATTACTGAAAAAATATAGCTATATAACAGAAAATCTTGAATGTAAAAAATTGCTTCATAATACATTTCTCTAAGATGCTTTGAAAATAGATTTTCGAATAGTATTTTGATATATTTCCTTCTGTTTCCCCCCTCTGTTTTTAAAAGCAATTTTATCAGTTTGTCCTGCTTTATAAAATAATGTAAGAATATAATAAAGGCAAAATAATTTGCCTTTAAGAGGGCAAAAAGAATAAAATAAACTATCTGCTATATAGGTAACCACTTTTTACATTTTAGCATATTTTTCTAGTTGTGATTTTTTAAAATTCTCAAATTCATGCTGTTTTATAATTTCTTTCCCAACTTTCTACTACATGCCATTATCAGATATTCTATTATTTCTAGTGACTTCATAGCATTCAGCTTGCTCCATTCTGTTAAATAACTCTCTCCCTGATCTGTCTCCCTCTTCATCTTACTTTCTCCCTCCTGTCCTTTCTTTTTCTTTCTTTCTTTTTTTTCTTCCCCCGGAAATCAGCTCCCGAGTCTCTTACTTCCTACAACCGAGCATACTCTCAACCTCTATGTTACTTTCTTTTTAAAAGTATGAATACTTGGTAACTTCATATTCATACCATTCTTAATCACGGTCTTTGAATACATTTCTGTATAAATGGCATTTTAAGCTATAAAATATCTTACCCTAAGTTAGGGATATAACTCCATGGTAGAGCCCATGCCTACTTGCTCAGCAGATGCAGGGCTTTGAATTCTATCCCCTGTAGTGTAAAACAAACTATTGTCAAAATGCCCTTAGAAGACATTTGTATTCTCACTATGATTTTTCCTGTTTTCTTCACACCCAAATAACAATGGGTATTATCACTGCTTTTCTAATTAACTAACAATTTTTTACTGGTTGTCACAGCATTACCATGTTGCTAGACCTTATAATCAGTTTCAATGATTACTTAAGAAAATACCTAACAAATCTAATATGCTTCTCCAAACCATTTTCTTTTGTTGGGTAGTTAGGTAAATTTCCCCCTCCAGATTATAACGTTGTAGTAAACATCTTCATGCATGAATCTTTAAAAAATATTCTAGGTTACCTTTGTGTATTAAACACTCAAAAATGGAATTACATGAGCTAAAAGATAGGAAAAATTATGGTTCGGATAAATATTCTCAAATATCTTTCCAAATGGATATTAAGAGTTTATAAAGACACCAGCAATGTCTGTGAGAGAACCATTTACAAACACCAACTGATACCCTATTTCCTCCCAGGTGGTCAATTAACAAACAAAGCTGATAAACAAAACCGTAGGGGCTACACTGTTTTGTTTTCTCTGTGTTTGGTTGCTAATGAAGTTAGCATTTCCAGATATTCTCTCAATTTGTGTATACAGCTCACAGGTAAACAACAGGACAGGACCTTAGTTAGTGCCAGGACCCATAGAAGTCGCTGTGACCTCATTGGACACAGATCCTAAGTAGTACATACAGCCACGCCCTCCTACTGTCCATGTTCATCACCAACTCTAAAACACCAGCAGAAAAAAAACAAAACAAAACCTCAGCGCAGCGTCCCCCTCCCCGCCGACGCAGGATTCCATTGGGCTGGAAAGACCCATTTCACTTGAAGTCAGCAATTAAATCCGGAATGATAGTGTCCGAGGTGGCTGGGCCCAGGGCTGACTTGGTGGGTTTCTCCTGCCTGCGGTCAGAAATAGTGCGGTGTTTGAAAAAGTGCTAGAGACTTCGTCCCAATGTTGATCTTTGCTTTATTGCTTCCAGGAATGAGCATGGGAAGAATGAGTTTTCAACGCGCACCTGTGTGTGTGTGTGTGTGTGTGTGTGTGTGTGTATGTGTGTGTGTGTGTTAAACACAACAGCAACACACGCCCTTCGCCGGCCAGCCCCGGGGAGGGCCGGGTGCACGCCTCCGCGCAGCGCACACGCGGCCGGGGATAGTTCAAAGTGCCCGCGGTGGCAGCGGGTTCCGCCGAGCTATCTCCAGGAGCCAGAGAGGGCGGATCCGAGTGGATGCCGGCTGGAGACCCACCTGGGAGGCCCTGCGGCGGGGAGGTGTGGGACTAGGACTGGACCCGGGGTGGTGACAGTGCCAACTGTGGCGGAAGGCCGAGGCGAGTGTGGGCGCGCACGGAAACCCGTGCCCTGACACCTCCGTGCACGGCCCAGGCCGCCTTCCTGCACCCGGCCCCGCGGCGGCCCGCGGCGTGACTCGCGCGTTCCCGGCGGAGTACGAGTTGTCCCTGGCCCAGCCTCAGCCAGACGCGGGGGAGAGAGAGTAGGGTCTGGTTAGAACCGGCCGGAAAGGAATTGGCCAGGAAAAAAAAAAAGTGGAGGATGGATGGAATCATCCAGTTACAGAACACGCTCGGTGGGTTGGAGAAGCTCTGAACTCCGAGCTCCAACCGAGGGTCTGTGGGGTCCTGGCCCACCACGCCCCTCCCCTTGACCCTAGAGGACGGATGCCGGGGACTAGCCGGGAATCCCCAAGCCCGCAGAAACCTGCCTGGCGCGGTCCCTGCGCTCGGGGACCACCTGCTGCCGCGGCCCAGCCCGCCGCAGTATTTATACCGGGTCCGGAGCCCGCACAGCGGGGTGGGGGAGGGGCTGCAGGCCCCGCCCCTCGTCAAGCGGTCCCGCCCTCCCGCACCTCCGACCAGATTCCGGGCTACCGAACTCCCTCCCTTCGCTCCTCCGACCCCCACTCTGGCCAGCCGGGGGTCTGCAGCGGGCTGCCCGGTTGGCAGCACTGGCTGGAGGGCGGGCTTCCCTGCGGAAAGCGACGTCACGGCCGCTCCTGCAGTGTGAATGAATCAAAATGCCTGGGTGACCGCGGCCTCCCGGGCAGCCGGCACGCGAAGGGTGGAGGGGGAGGGGGAGAGAAGAGGGCGGGGAAGGGAGGAGGGGGGAAAAAAGCCAGAGCCGCAGCAACAGCGTCTCCTCAACCCGGGATGTGCACCAGCCCGGGAGAGCAAGATCAAAGGGATTTGAAACAGCCTGAGGACTGGCGGGGGGAGGGGGGCCGCCAGCTTGTGGAGTCCTCCCAGAGAGGCGGAGGGCTCGGCTTCCTCTGTGACTTCAGCGGCCTGGTTGGTTTTATTATTATTATTTTCAAATTTCCGAATCCAGCCAGAGGAAGAGCGCGAGAGATCTCGGTAGACTGCGACTTGCTGCCTCTGGCTCCAAGATGATGCAGAGCGCGGCTGTCCCCGCGGAGGGGGCTGTCAAGGGGCTCCCGGAGATGCTCGGTGTGCCGATGCAACGTAAGACACCCTCCTTTCTCGCTGATTTAATTTGATAACAAGACGGCTAACAGCCTCAGCGGGTGCGGGGAGGCCGGACGCCGCTCGTGGCACTGGCCGGGAGGGGTCCGGGTGCAGAGGCGGTCACAGAGCTGGGGTACTACCAGTCAGTGTTTGAAGGGCTTGGCTCTTGGCTCTTTGGGATCGAATACGAAAGCTTCCGGGATACTGATCGTGGAGGGCCCGAGGGTAAAGAAAGTAGCGTCTATGGGAACCCTGGGGAGGAGGATGTTTAGGGACAACAGAGGTTTCCAGCTACAGGCCAGGCCCGAGGGCAAAAGTAATCCGCTAGATGATTACCTTTCGCGGCAATGACCCAAGCTCGCAGAACCACTAGTACAACTTTACCCCAGCTGGCGGGAAGTTGGAGAGCGCGTCCTGGGTCGCAGGGCAGTGCAGAAGCCCCCTGCCACACTCTTGGTTTCGGCAGTTCGAGCACTTGGTTGAGTCCCCAGTCGCTGCTGCCCGGGGCACCCGCCGCCTGTGTCGCCGCCGACAGACTGCTTCGGGTGAGCGAATGCACTCGCTACATTCCAGCTAGCCGAGGAATGCAGAGGCGAGAAGCTCTGGAACGAAGTTGTGGACTCGGCGTGCAGCCTTGGCTTAGGCGAGGATAGGCAATCTTAGTGGCGCGGGGTTGGAAGAGGGAGAGAGACTCAGACGTGTGGGTACTTTGTACCTTGCTAGCTCTCTCAGTTTCTTCCAGAGCCTGCAATTAGTTAAGGCAGGTCTTTCACCCCAGGTTTCTGGTGTGTACGGGTGTGCACACACCGCAGAGATTTTCCGGGAGGGAATCTGTCTGTGTTTCCGACTCATGAACAGAGACAGAGAGAAGAAATCAGTGCAGAGACCTGAACAGGTCCTCAAGCTTAGCGCGCGCTTGCAGGCTCCTGGTTAAGTCTAGGTTCGCTGCATTGGGCTAGGAGCCCCTGGGCACCCTAGAGAGATGAAGGGTTCTCTTGATAGCTTGCCAAGAGACCGTACTTCCGCCTACAACTGCTTTAGTGATGCGGTAGGAGTTTATTGTAAGTAAGAGCAGGCTCACCCAGGGATGGAGACTACCAACGATCCAGGGCGCAGCAGCGCGCCCTCCTGCGCCCTGCCTTTCCATCGCAGGGGTTCTGTATCAGCAAATCTCACGGCAGGCTGCCCAGCCAGTGTCTTGTGAAGTTTTTGAGAAGAAAATGGAAGAGATAGCTTTATTTGAGCCCGTTTTAGAGTGTTCCTTGACTGTAGCCTTCAGTTGTTGTGTCACCTGTTGGAAAACAGTTTCGAAGTTCGTTGCACCTTGGAGAATTTACTGTAGGCAACGTTGGTGATTGCTTCCGTCAGCCCACCGAGGGAGAGCCTGTATGTTCTCATCTCCTGAACAAACAGAAAAGTGAGCCCTTTCTAAGGTACTCAAGTTCTTAAACTACTTGTAGCTATGCTACACGTGAGGGCAGTCTGTGAATGGATAAAGGATGTGGCGGTGTGACTCCCCCCCTCCTTAATGCACCTGTATTCTAAGGACTTCCTCCACAGATGTCATGTCCGGATTCTGGACTCTCCTCTGACGGTACATTTGTTTTTGACATGTACAAGATTCAGATTGTCTTCATTTTTGTACCTTTTGCTCAGGGATGTTGAATGTCAGGAAGTCGCTTTGCTAAGAAGACATGGAAAATCATTTTAGCTTCATACACTCCTCCAAAGGCTGAGTCTGGACCCACACTATAGAAAACTTAAGGAGGCAAAGAAAATAACTCTGGGCAGAGAGGGAGAAAAGGATGGGGGGGGGAGGCAGGAGGGAAGATTGAGCCCACTTACTCTAGTGGTTCCCAAGAGCAAGAAGGGGCGTCTTCAGCCCTTCCTTTTGTCTGTCTTGGGTTCTGTGGAAGAAAGAGGAGACAGGTTGGAGGAGGCACCAGTCAAGACTGAAGGGTCCAATCCCGGAAGAGTTCCGGATTCTTTTCTTTCAGCCACATTCTCCTTCCCTTCACTGGCATATCTATCCTCCAGCTTTACCCTGTGACTAGGGGACAGGTTTGGTATGGTTCCTTCTCCCAACTTACAGAAGCCCCCTCTTTCCTGATGGTAGGGCTTAAATGAACTAAGAACCAGGCTGGAAGAGTATGGGGTACATCCTTGGGCACGGAGGAGAAATAGGGGTAACCCCAGGGCTACGGACTCTCTCAGCCCCTAGAAAAGATAGCACAGAAAGACTCTTTCGAGGGAGATGGACCTTCCAGCGGGCCAAGCAAGTTTGGGTTGCCCCCTTCCTCACAGATGCTGTCTATATTTTCATCTCTCAGAAGCACCATAAAGAGTACCTGACAGTGGTACATGGATCCCTAACTTAGGTACCCCTGATGCCCTAGACTCTAGGGACTTTTTAGGATTTTAAATCCAGGGGGTTTGGGGAAGGAGGGGAGAAATGGAAATATCACCCTGCCTGTTTGGGGACTGGTAAAAAGACATTCCTCAGGAAAATGTCTCCACTGGTGTAACTTCGCTCCCTCCAGTATCTGTCCACAACACCATAGCTCTATGCGCTGCTCTGCCACAGGTCAGTCTTTGTGCGGTGGCAACCTTTGTGCTTCATCCCTCAGAGGTCCCTGCCTGGCCTCACAGGTCAAATGGCCTCCAGCAAGGTGCAGACGGCGCTCTTCTCTAATAAACTGCGCCTCTACCAGCAGCAGCTGTCCAGATGTTGACTTCGGAAAGATTCCGGGAGGGAGGGTTCGCACTGATGCCCAAAGCAACCTGGGGTAGAGAAGAAGGGTAAACTGCTTAGGTCTCTCTTTGGTGCCATGTTCTTCCTTGCGGCCTCGCGGCCTTGCGGCCCGTGTTTTCTAAGGAACTCCAAACCGCCGCTCATTAAGTGGGTGGCCCTCGTGTTCCTTTGATGACACCCGCGAGGTTACTTCTAGGTTCCTTTTGAGAGAGTTCGATGTAGTGTCTTTCTGGGGGCGGTATGGATGGGTGAGGGGCTGAGTGAGTCCTCACAGCACCGGTCCCTCAGTCCCTACCGCCGTGCATCTGGATACCGCCGGCCTGGCCCCTCTCCCGCACTAAAAGACATTTAGAAAAGTTCAGAGGCATAGGAAAGTGCGGAGCATTGTCTGCCCTTTGCCCTGGGTTTGAATCCATCTTCACACATCTTTCTCAGCATCAAGGAGAAGGCGGTGAAAATTGGCTATCCGGGGATTGTTGGCGGGCAAATGGCGGGGGCGGGGGGGGGAGCCGCTGCGGGAGAAGGAAAGGACGAGCGGGTTCTGAGTGGTAAAATCAGGAGCGGCGCTTCTGCGAGTCCCGAACCCTGTCCTTCAAGCAGGGTTTACGATTCTGACCGCTGCCTTGGGGTGGAAACTTCTTTTCCAGGTCAAGACTTCTCCCGGAAGCCATGAGCGCTCTTCCCTCCGTTTCTGCCTTGTCTCCTGGCGGAAGGAAGACCCCACAAAAACTGGAAATAGACATGGGAGACAGTCACAGACTCCGACGCGGAATTTCAGTCTGGCACAGTGCGCTACAGGCCTCCCATTTACACACACACACACACACACACACACACCTCAAAATGAGCCTATTTTATCTTCCCTGTTTTGGATGGTTATCCCCGCTAGAGCTTCAAGCCCAGGGAGTTGAGTTTTGCCTTCCCTAACTGCTGGATGCTGCCCAACCCTCCGTCAGACTTATAAATAGAAGACAACGTGAAGAGACCCGCGTGACAGCAACTCTAAGTTAGGACAACGGGTATTCTAGAAGGGGCGAGCTGGCTTTGGCAGTCCCTTTGTGGATGGCAGTGAGGGCAGAGGGAAATTTGAGAAGCCACGCGGCCTTTTCTGCCCCGGCTGTAGATTTAACGATTAACCCTCATCATGAAAGTCGGGGTAGAGAGAGTGAGGTGGACGCAGGGCAAAGGGCTGCACGCAGCAGTTCCTTAATGTCCCCGGGAAGTTGCAGAGTCGGGAGTGAGGCAGGGAATCCGGCTTTAGTTTGGTGCTGGCTACTTTGCTTGGCTGCAGGGGTGTTAGGCGGGAGTAGCGTGTTTGGGTCTGGGAGCGTTGACCCGTGTGACCTCTCTCTGCCCGGCGGGCACCGTGGACCTGGGTGGCCCTGGCGACTGTGCCGGATGGATTCCTTTTCGCTCACTTGCAGTCGGCGCGTGCTTCTGCAAGGGTCTGTTCCACTTGTGCTCTGGGTTTGGGGGACAGTCGCCGATGTAGGCAGGTGCCACCGCGATTGTCCTTCGGAACGTTGTGCACACTGCGTCCGGGACAGTGAGCTGGCGGGCTAGAGTGCTTGCGGTCCCTGCCCCTGGTTGCGCACCTGATCCCTTTGCCCTACCCTCAACTCCGCTCGCGCTTCCTCTTCTGGGTTCCTTCTCATACCCCGAGGTCTGGTCTAACTGCGGTGGCCGAGCCTGGGACGCGTTTCTTGTTTCTGAGCGTCGGCCGGGACTGTCACCGCGAGGGGAGGAGCGCCAGGTGCTGGAGTGTCCGAACGCACGGTGCCAAACTGGCCACGCTCTGACCTCCTGGGCCGCCCGCGCCCAATTCGCGCCTAACTCCGGTAAAGACCAAAGCGAAGGGTGGCGCCGCCTCGGAGCTCCCGCAGGGCACCGGCGTCCTCGGGAAATGCTGCTTGCCTTCTGGAAGCCACTGCTTCCTCCTCCAGCAAGGAGGCGACGCACGGCCCGCTCCTTTCGCCGGGTTCGAATCTCGGCTCCCTCGTTGAGGACTTGAAGAGGGCTAGAACCCCATAGTCTTGAGGAAAAAAAAAAAAATCAAGGTCTCTGGGTGGACAGAGAGTGGAGCTCGGCCCGTGGCCGATCAGTTGGTAACCCCTTGCCGGCGAAGGCGAGCCCGCGCCGGTCGTGAGTGACACACGCGTTTCCAGAAGGCGGCACCTGGCTAACGACCAGGCATAGGCTTCATCCCGTGCCTCTCCAGGATCCGCTTTCCCTAGGACCGGACTTTAACAGAAAAAAAAAAAAAATTAAGATTACCTGTGTACAACAAGGGCAATGTGCTTTTAAAGAGATCCGAAGGTGAAACTAATTATTAAGAAAGAAGGCGTAGGATAAAACCGCAGGAAGTTAGGGGAGGGCAGGTGGCCGAGCTTGCCTGGACGACCTCCACCCTGACAAAGGAGGTTAAGGCAAGAATGTGGCCTGAATACGGTGAGGATTAGGGAGCCGGGAGCCGGGAGCCCTCCAGACGTCGTTGAGCTCCCCAATCTGACTACAAATTCCAGAATGATTTTAAACCCGAGTCTTTCTGCAGGTGAAGCGGGAACCGGGAGAGGTGGGACCCCCACAAAGCAATCTCTTCCCATTGCGTAGACAAAAACATGGGCGACAGTGTTTGATCACTGACCTGATGACCCCTGTGACCAGGTGTAGACAGCCTCAAGTCCTAAATATTTGCATTGTCCCAATTTCCCATTTGCTTCGGATTTTAGTGCGCTTTCGCTCCACAGTACAGTCAATTAACGATTACTTACCACCCGCATTAGCAGGCGAGCTGGACAGCGGGAGAGCGAGCGCCCAGTACTGCGGAGGAGGAGGCCAGGAGCAAGGGCAGCCGCTTGCAGGCCTGCAGGAGTGGACAATTAATTAACTGGGATTAAGGGTACTTTCTGTTGCCTTAAAAAATATCCTTTGAGACTCCGGTTGGGGGGCCGACATGGTGACTGTTTGGTGGGTTTCTCTAGCTGGGAAAGGCGGGTGCCCTTCTAATTGAAGAAGTGCGGGAGGGTGGGAAGGATTGGATGAAGGAACCTTGTGCCATTTCTTACAATTAGGGAAATTTATCAAGAATAGAGCTGAGAAGCTTTGGGTGCAGGAAGCTGATGGGAAGGAGTGTGAGTCGTTACTCGTTTTGGAAAACCCAAGGTTAGACTCTGATGCTGCCGTTTGCTGTGGCAGCACAGGATGCATCTGCATGCATTTGGAAATGACTTGATTGGGGTCGTATTTACCTCTGCAGTGATTTTTCTGCCCTTTCTTCCTTCCTGGAATTAGTATTAGCAATACCCCATAATACAGATGTGTGCGCCCTGGCTTGGTGACTTGAAAGTCCTCTTTCCTCTTGCTACCCCGCCCCCCCCCTTCTTCCATCTCTCCTATTCTCAGCGAAATCTTTGCAGGGATGTGGGACTGCACTGAAATTCACAGCACGGGGATTTTAAGAGGTAGTGTGCCAGCAACCTTTCAGGGTGGTGGGAGCCATACCCTGTCCCTGGTGCAGGATCAACCAGATTGACAACACAAGGTCCCAGGTGTAGGTAAGATGCTGCCCTGGCGCTGGCTCCTATCGCCTTTTGTGGCAGGAAGAGAAATCAGCTGCAAATAGGTATGGGTAGTGGGGTTCACCTTTTTTTTTTTTTTGACCTTGGGTTCTATAGGGGGCCCTCATCAAAATCTGTCAACCATTTTGAGGCAGTTGTTGGTGATAGGTGGCCAGGTTGGCCTTAATTGGCAAAACTGAAATTGATTCTTCCTTGCAAAATGTACTTGGTTAACTGTGTTAGGGTCAGACTGGATGGTCACCCTGGAGGTGAGTTCTTGCTTCTGCTACTATTTTCCTAGGCTTTTTTTTCTAAATCAGACTCCCCATTATCTTCTCTCTGTCAAGCTGGGTCTAGCCACAGATGTTTTACTGCAGTACTTCACCCTCAGATGCCCTTAAATTATAATTTGCTTTAATTATAATGTTGGGGGGTTAAGGGATTGGTTCTGGAGGATAGACAAATTGAGCAAAACCTCACAGCCAAATTAATTGGAAGTTTCTTCGTATGAGGGAGAGGCTGCCAAACATATGGGATATTGCTACAGAATGTGACATCGGAAAAATACCGTGTGGAGATTTAGGGATGGTTAGCTGGGAAGGGGCATGGAGACAGGGATGCGTCTACAGAGTCTCCCAGACAGTCTTGGACCAGTTTAGTGTATCTTTCTGTTTTATTTACAGTCACCAGAATATTTTATATACCAGCAAAGGATACTAATTCCATGACAGTCTATCTTCTGGAAGATTATCTTTTCTCTGCAAATACATATGACATTTGTGTGCTGGTTTGCTGCTGGACTCATTAAAATAGTACCAACATTACAGACAGAAACATCGAACTGATCTCTAGAGCCACTTTTAATCTACTCTTTCATTAAAGAGCTAGGTTATTTGTTTTTGGTTTTTTTTGTTGTTGGGTTTGGTTTTTTTTTTTTTTAACTGTCTAAGCAGAAACAGAACAAAGGAGGTTTTTGAAAAGACTCCAGACTGCCAAGTGAACAAATAAGATCTGTTGGGGAAAGAGAACCAGAAAGAAATGGAAGGAAACTGGAGGGAAGGACACAGTCATTTCTGACACCAGCCTTCCCTGGCTCCTACTCATTAAGACATTTGTTGAAACAAAGTAGGAGAAAATTCAGAAATTAGATAATAAGACACTTGTAGATTAACACATCTTAATCACGTAAATGGATATAATCATGTAGAGATTATTACCTTAAATGTGTTGCCAATTTTGAAATTGGGATTTTCCCCCCAACATTTTTGTGGCTTGGCCTTTGTCTCTGTGTAGTCCACCTCACAATATCATGATGTTCAGTTCATCTTTTCTGTTTTTAAATAATTAATATCACAACTCTGTGCTCTAGTCATGCTGGTATTTAGATGATTTCTACTAGGTTGTGAAAATCACTTAAGATTTTATGACATTTTGGAAAGTTTCTAGTATCTCTAGAAAAAAACACTAGAATAAATAAAAATGTTAAGAAGTAACCATAAATTGCCCAATAAAAATGAACTAAATGTCCTCCGTGACATAGAGTCAGGAAGAAGGTGGGAAATGCCACCGTCATCTAGCCATGATCTGTACCTATGACTGAATCCTGGGACTTAGGCTTTGTAATTGTAAATTGCTGGCTGAACCAGCCCTTGGTTCTATAGGGTCACAGTCATCAGGCAACTTAAGAAAGAGTGAGTGATCAGAAAATAAGATTCTATTGCCAGCAGGAATGGTGACAACTTTGAATTGGAAAGTTTATTTTTGAAACAGTTGTCTAGGCACAAGACTATAATTTAATTTCAATATAGCCTTATGTCTGATCTGTCGCTTAGAAGATTTAAATGTTTCAGAACTCAGGGGTAGTTAGGCAAGCATACTATCATTTGGTAAGTCCTGTCTTAGCTCATAGGAACACTTTAGAACTGGTCATTCCCAGATTGACCCAATGAGCTTCCACACTGCTATCTTCCCAAGCCCAGAATTTTAAAAAAGGCTCCCTGCTTTGTTCTTAGAGAAGACCTCTGACCATTGTTTTCTTCTTCCATGGAAGGCAGGAATGGAAATGTTTGAGAAAAGTGTGCATGTGACATTTTAGTTGTGGACGAGTCTCCTTCATGCCCATTTTAAAAGTAGGTGAAGAAATTTAAATTTAAAGATTGTGGGTTTTTTGAAACTTATGTCAACCAACTACTTATTCAGTTGAAGTCACCTGTAAGAGAACCGGAGGAGGAAAGCTGCAGAGAGAGGTGTTTTGATGATCGGTGGAAGCCAGGACCTTCAGTCAGCCCCAGAAACTGTCCTGGAGACAAAGAAGGTCCTATTCCCAACTCAGTCCCCAAGTATGTGCCTTATTCCCACAACCTTCTAGAGGTCTTCTTCAAATGGTGTCTGGAAGTGAATGAATGAGCATGTGGCTTTGAAAGTATTTGACAGTGTTCAGAGGTCCCCATAAGATACATGGAGGCCAGAATCACAGTTCTCATTTTGCAGGTGGGGTGGCTGTGTTCACTCCTCGAGGAAGCGAGAACATAGCTAAGCTGAGTGGGAGGGGCTTATTGTAGGGTCTACACACAGGGAGCCATGGAAGCATCTTCCACATTGCCCTTTCTTGAAAGCAGCTAGATGAAATCCCGTTCTGAGCACCAGACTGCTGAGCTCCATTATGAAAAACTGAACCATATCCACCCAAAAGGCAGTTAAAAAGCAATGCCCCATAAAGACTGCAAGTTCAGATTTTGTGAAATGTTAATCTGGCATCAGAGCACGGTCAAATGGACATTATCCCTATCGGTATAGAAGAACTTGCTTTAAAAACGTCAGAACCATGCATCAGCATCGTGATTCATTTACCCAGGAAGGTGCACTTTCTTAAGTACATTTTAGAAGGCATTGCTGGGTGTGTGGTGGTCTCCTTAGTGATTTTTTCCTCCTTCTACCCTGTTGACCTTCTGTGACCAAAGAGATAGAAAACACCATTTTTCAAGGAATTAAAATCGATCATGTAAACACATACCCTCTGAAATGTTTGCTGCTTCCTCTGATTCCTTAAGAGCAGTTTCTTGGAGGTGAAACACACACACACACACACACACACGTAGGGAATGAAAATGGATGGTGCTCATTAGCTATCTCGAGAGGGCATGAGTGACTTGACATGCCACAGATCACACCAGGCTTCATTTCCCAGCTCCCCAAAACTGCTGATGAAGGAACTGGGAGCTTGAAAGAGCAACCCACTTTCTGTTGGGCCAGTGTGAAAATTAAGCCTCTCCTGCAAATACTTGAGGAGCTTGGAGGGCACCCTCGTGGGTCTTGTAGGCTCCTGATGAAGAAATGGATTATCGTCCCAGGGAATAGTCTGTAATCTTTGGACATTTCAACGTCCGTAAGAACAATGCTCGAAGCCTGGAGCTAATGCTCACCAGAACCTATTCCATTCCCACCTGCACATGCAAATGACCTCATCCTAAGGAGGAGTCTGCTAGATGAAAGATGAAAGCCTTCAATTGCGTTGTCTTACATCCTCTAGGAGACAGAAAGGAGTGGGCATCTGGATGTGTTAGAAGTCAGGGAATGGAGGAGTTTTGAAGTGAAGCAAGGTATTCTGGGGAAAATGGGGAAATGTGAAGTAGAGTTTGTTTGTTTGTTTTTTGGTTGGTTGGTTGTTTTTTTTCTTTTTCCTGACAGTACCTGAGGGTAAACTTAGAGGCTTGCTCTTGCCAGGCAAGTGCTCTGCTACTGAGCTACAGTTCCAGTCCTGATCCAATCTTGATGCTCCTCAAATACATAAACTTGCCTTGTTGGTGACTGACTATGAGACCAGGCAGAAGGTAACTAATGGCTGGGCAATGGTATTGTAGAGCTGGGTGTTCCATACTCAGCTCATGTGATCACAACCCGGCAATTACTGACAGATGCTATCACTCCCATTTTAGGCATAAGAAAACAGAGGTTCAAAGAAGTCTAGGAATTTGCTCACATCTGGGATCTGCATATGGATCTGACTCTAGTCTCTAAGCAACAGGGCAGACCTACGGATTTGAAGGTCAAAACTTGACACAGCTTTGAAAGCTTTCAAAATCACCAGGATATCTCTCTCTCTCTCTCTCTCTCTCTCTCTCTCTCTCTCTCTCTCTCTCGTGTGTGTGTGGCCCTCTCCCACTTTCCCTCCCTCCCCCCTTAAAGAAGAGAAGAGAACCGTTTCTACGCCCCTCCTGAAGGGTTTCTGTGGCACTCCTGTGTGTGGCACTCCAGCACCCCAGGCTGGGACAGCTCCCTCAGTCGCTGGTGGTTTTCTTGTCCCCAGCTTAACTGCAGACTTGGCTCTTTGCCAAAATGACAATACTTTGGCCTATGGATATGTACATGTTTGTGTGCAAAACAGGTGGCCTGTTTGTACCTGTGCATGTGTGCACATCTAGATTATATGTGTGTGTCTTTAAGTATTTGTGAATATGTGTGTGGGTGTGTATGCATACTAAGTGTGTGCACCCTTTGGCTAGTGGCTTGTCTTCTAGTCACTGCAAAACAGTGGTTTCAAGACAATCTCTCTCTGCCTTCATTTACCCTCCCCTCTATAAAATGACAGAATCGGGCCAGATAAGGCTTTGTGTCTCGGGGTCTATCTTTGTTTATCTGTGCTGGTTTATAAATGCGCATCTCTGTATATTGATCCCCTGTATGTGGCTCGTATGTGAGGAGATCTGCATGGATAGTTAGCATGCCTATGTGTACATGCAGCTGGGGCTAACTGAGTACTCTGCAGGACATTGGAAACTCTGGTGTGTAGTGTTCAGAATCACCGGTTCCTTCCTTGGCTATCCCTCGGCTGTCTTTCCAAGCCTGAGTTTCCTGTCTGCAGAGCTTCAGCAGAGAAGATCACCACACTTAATGTGCAGCTGGGATTAAAGCTTCCACTCCAAATGAAATGACTCCTCTTAACAGGAATTGAATTTACAGATTACAGCCTTCTTTAGTGTCTCCAAAGATCTTTCTAAATTCCAGTTTCCAAAGGAGGACTTTGTGATGTTACTAAATACTGATGGAAATTGAGCTTGCTGGAGAGCTGCAAAGTCTCATGCCTCTAAAATGGTGTGGCTACAGCTTTATCCTTGGTAGAAAAATGTATATGACCTCTGACCTGGTTAGGCTTTCCCAATCATAAACAACAATAACAGTAATACATCATTATACTAAAAAGATATTGTAGCTGTTTGAACAACATCCAGATACTTTTCTTTATTTACTAATCAAATGGGGTTGTGTATCTTAGAATGTGGGGTCTGAGTTCATTGGTCAGCACCTGCTGAGGGGAAGGGATGGTTCTGGAGTTGACAGGTGCCATCAACAAGCCAGCACCTCCCAGCCGAAGTGTTAGCCCTCCTCTGAGCATTAGGCATCCATCCCATGACACAAATTCTAAATTTGTGTCTCGGAAATGTGCATTTGCTCAGATGTTAGGTAGTGCAAGAGTCTGTCTCCATTTCCTATCTAAAACGTACGGTGGTGGTCAGTCCCCTTCAGCACTGGCCTGGGTTAGCCTGTCTTAACGAGTATAGCCAGGCTTAGGCTCATCCCCTCACAGTGGGCTCTGGGCAGGCTGCTGACCCTCCAGGCATTTCCTCATCTGTTAGAGAGGATGGCAGGACCCTTCCTGCTTCACTGTGTGAATCCACAGTTCACAACGGCCCCTCCATACCTGGTTTTATTCTTCCTGGGCTTTGCAACTGTTTCTTAGTTTTACTTTTAAAATCTCCTTTCTGTGTGTCTGTCATCTCTCTGTGGGAAGTTTTGTGTGTTTGTTTTTTAACATAAAATGTGTCCTTATTTTTGTGTCAAACCCAAGGGTCTAGTTTGGTCCCCAGACATCCACTAGCCACCGCTAGCTGGATGTCCCAGCCTGGCCAGCTGTGCTGTCTTCTAGCTGCAGACTGAATCGCCTTCAGTGCTTCTAGCTGTGTGCTCTGCGCTCCCGCTCCCGCCCCTGCACTGCTCTCTGCATACATTAGCCCTAATGTATTCTCTCTCGAATACCCATCATATTAAGTCTCTCGCTAGGTACCTTGCTCGAAATAAATTTTATGGCCATACATCCTCGCCCTCATCACATGTATTTGTAGCTTGGAAGAGAAATACAGTCGTATCAAAGCAGTTGCACCGAGTAGACTAAACAATTGGGTAGGATTAGGCTGTGGTCCTGGAGCCAAGGGGGAGGCGACTGCTTAGTCCAACTCCTCTGCTCAGAATCCAGGACCAGGCTCGCTCGGTCCCACAAAGAAGTCCCTGGTGAGCCATTGGGACCGAGGCGTAACCAACTGTGTTCTGCTGGAGGGGGTGGGGTGGGGCGGGGTGATGCCCAGCAGTAGCAGGTGGTTGGCGGCAGTCAAGTGGCCAAGGTGCTGTGCTGTGACCCGCCCCTCAGGATCCTTGTTCAGTTTCTCCCGCTCTGCATCTTTTGTCCTTGCTTCACTTCCTCGAGCTGGAAGGCTTCTGAGATGTCTGCCTCTCCCTGACAGATGTGTGGGAGCAGGCATCCCTGCTAACTTTCCACCTAACCCCTCCCCTTCGGGAGGGATGGAGGAGCCACTGTCCCTTGCTGGAGGCCGGACTTGACCTGGCTGTCCCACGGCTGTGCGGTGCTTACACGCAGTCTCTCTGGCCAACACTCTTTCCAAGCCTTTCCCCAACAGCACCGCTGCCCTAGGCCCCCACCCCACCCCACACCCCCTACCCCCGGTGGCCACAGAGAGAGACCATAGGAGTGTCTGGATAAATACTTTGAGGCAGGCAGGTATGCCCCAAGCTTTTCTGGCTTGCCCACCGATCTTTATTGGAGAGCAGTGAAGTGTCCAGAGAGGTGAAGCCCACGGACAGATAGACTCGCAGGACTTTCCACCCCTTCGAGCTGCTAACCCATCTTGTAATCACAGAGAAACCTGAGGGAGGAAGGCTGTGTATCCTGCCTTGCCCTGACTTTTCCCCACGTGTTGATTCCTTCACCTCAGTAATCTTGAGAGGAAGTGTTGGCCACATCACCCCAGTTTTCCAAGTGAGGAGCTGAGGCAGAGTGGTCAACCGTCCAAGGTGTCAAGGCAGAGCCAGGATTTAAACGCAGACAGTCTGATCTAGAATCCACACTTTATGCTGTGTCTTTCCCGTCTGTCTTGTTAGTCTGTCTTGTTAACTTGCTGTCGTGAGCCATCAGAACTCCTCCGTAAGTACTTACCAGTTTTTTTTAAATGCCTTTCTCACAGAGGAAAACTTATATTGTTTGAGACAGGGTCTTGCCTAATCTGCTTTAAAAATCTTAATCCTTCTGCTTAGGCTTCCCAAGGGCTGGGATAACAGGTGTGTGCCACATTCCTGGCTGGGAGAAAAAAAAATCTGTGAAGTAGAAAGAAAGAAAGAAAGAAAGAAAGAAAACTAGAATACAAACTGAAAATTAGCAAGTGTCCAGCCAGCATGTCTCTACCTTGGTGTAGGAGTCAGGAAGCAAGGGGCTGACCAGCAGATCTGATTTTCAAATGAATGCTGGTGGTCCTTAGGCTCTAAAAGGGACAGGGTGTTCCCCAGCTATTGATGATGTTTAGCAAGTATCCCAAGTTCTAACAAGTGACTTGAGAGTTAAGAATGCTTTTTCTGAGCACGGATGTTTTTGAGATTTTTTTTTGTTATTGTACATTAATTGTACATAATAATGAGTTTCCTTGTGAGATTTCCATACGTGTATATGATGTATTTTGATCACGTTTGTTAGCCTCATACTCTCTCTAGTTCTTTGTGCCCACATCTCCCACCCCTTCACAGATCATCTTCTCTATTCCATTCCATTCGTTTTTCTTTATTTCCTTCTGACAGGATCGCATGGAACCCAGACTGGGCTCACATTTTCTATGTAACTTAGGCTGTCCTTGAACTCCTGATCCTTCTGCCTCTATCTCTCAACAGCTGAAATAACAGGTATACCTAGTACACTTCTACTTTAGACTTATTTTTTATTAATTAATTTATTTTATGTGTGAGAGTGTTTTGCCAGAATGTATGACTGTCACCATGCGCCTAGCTGTTCCCTGCAAATGTCTGAAGCTGGAGCTAAGGATGGTTTGTGAACCACCACAGGCTGGAAACATAACTCCAGCCCTCTGGGAGCCTTTAGCTTCTGAGTCTTATCTCCAGCACCACCTTTTTTTTTTTTTTTCAATCTGCTCAGATCTAATTTCAGTATTTCTGAATGAATAAAAACTCTATGTGTAAATATACCCCTTCACTGCCTTATGACAGAGTCTCACTATGTTGGGTGGTGGGATTAAAGGCACACACCACCACACATAAGTCCATTTTCTTTTGTCTTTTAGATTTATTTTTTATATATGTACATGTGTCTTTGTGTGTATGCTACATGTGTGCAGGTGCCCACAGAGGCCAGAAGAGGGCCTCAGATCTCCTGAAGCTGTAGTTATGGGCAGTTTCTGATGGGTAGGTATGGGGAATCAAACTTAGGTCCTCTGGAAGACCAGGACCTCTCTCTAGTCCCATATCCTATTTTCTTTATCCATTCACCTGTGGATGGACACCCAAGACAATCCCACAGTGCCACTGTTGGGAAGAGTACCGTGAGAACTGTGGATATGCAGGTGCCTCTGTTGTAGGCCGTCTGCCATTCCGTGTGAGATAGATTCAGGAATGGTGCCACCAGGCACCTGCCAGGTCTGTTTTTAGTTTTTTGAGGCATGGCCATGGGATTTTCCATAGTGGCTGCTTTAATTTATATTCCCTTCAATAGTAACTAAGGTTCTTTTCCACACATCCTCTGCCTTTCTTGTTTTGTTGTTTGTTTCTTCACTGTAGAAATTCTGTTGAGGGTGAGAGGAAATCTCAGTGGCCATGTACATTTTGATATGTTGGGTTTTTTCTCCTTGGTGTTTTTCCCATCCTACCTCACTCTTGAGCATGACATGAGTAGTGAACATATGAGATTCACGAGCTGTTCAGATTTGGTGCTTTTGTCGATGTTGTGGAGCATGGAGGAAACACAGAACCTTCCAAGTGAATGTTGGTAGTGAGAGTCGAAGCAGTTGCTGTGGAGTAGATAACCTTGTGAAACTGGAATCTTGTGCCAGGCGCCTACTAACTGGTGAGGGAGAAACAGTGTTCCTGCCCTCTGAGGACCTCTCTTTCCAGTGGGAGTAATTATGTGCAAACAATTAGCAAAAATTAACTATATCAGATAAGGGAAAGCCATGGTTGTAGAAACTCATCCCTGTGAGTGCCTATCTGGGGGAGGCTGTGGGGGGCAATGCTTGGACCTTTATGTGTTTACTCTTACTGTCTGTACCTCCCCCATCTGGCTCTGTGTGTGTCTCTCTCCGTGTGTGTCTGTGTGTAGGAGTATAGGGGAAAATATCTAAAGACACTAGCACAATTTGTCCATCCAACCATGGAAACCTGATCAGTTTTTACAGATTTTGAAATAGTGGTCCAAGATATTATCAAACCTCAAGCAATCCCTTGATGGAATTGTCAGAAAAACGGAGAGGCAGGAAGTCACTGAGGGAAAGGATGGGGCAGTGGTTAGAGTTCGGTTGCAGGCAACAATCCCCACTTCATTACTGTAGTGGACAGTGGTCCATTGCCAGGTGCTGAGTGACTTTCAGCTTGGAGGGGCCACCTTAATGTTGAGCATTCAGGGACAATCCTTTCCCTCTAGAACGTCCTTGCCTTGGCCATGATTGGTCAGAGTACTTAGACCACAGCTCTGCTTTGAGACCCACACCAACATGATACAAGGCTGTTCCTCAGCTGTCATCCATTTACCTCAGTTCTGAATTAAAGTTCCTTTTAGTACTTCTATTTGGTGGACTTCAATCAAAGCATAAGCTGGGGATTGGGGGTACAGTTTAGTTGTAGAGTACTTGCTTTGAATGTGTGAGGCCCTGATTCTACTCCTGCCACTTCAGAACCCAAGCTGGATGGGAGTCTGGAAAACCAATGCATAACTTTCCTGTGTGGAGCCTAGGAAAAAAACATCACCAGGGCCATACTGCTCGAGTCATGGCATCTTTTGTTCCTCATGAAAATTCTGAGTTTCCCTTGGCTTAACCCCACTCCTGATAGCATTTGCTTCTCGGGCCAGATGGCCTTGGTCCATGCCTAGACATGCTTCACTTTGGGATGATGTCTTAATACAACTTCTACCCAGTAGTGAAAATGTGGTGGCCTTGGGGTAGGGTCCTGTGAGGCACCCATTTCAGGGCCTGGTCTGGCTGAAGACTCATATTCTCTCCCTCTCTCTTCTCTCCATAGAGATTCCCCAGTGTGCTGGCTGCAACCAGCACATTCTGGATAAGTTCATCCTGAAGGTCCTGGACAGACACTGGCACAGCTCCTGCCTCAAGTGCGCAGACTGCCAGATGCAGCTGGCTGACAGGTGCTTCTCCAGGGCCGGGAACGTCTACTGCAAAGAAGATTTCTTCAAGTGAGTCACAGCCTACTGCTCCTCACGGTGCCTCTGCCTTATCTCAGGCAGTAGGGAGGATAGGGAAATTCAGGGTTTTTGGCCCCTTTGTTGTAGTCCCTTTGAGCCTCATTGCAACCTGGGAACTAGCATCTGACCTCACCGGGGCTCTTCAGAGTGGAGATCTGACAAAGGGCATGGGCTAGGCTTCACCAGTATAAGGAACTGTGCTTTCTGTCTCAGTGAATTGGGGCTCAGGGTTTGCTCAGTCATTCAGGCATCTCTCAGAGCATATGCTCTTTAGCTTGTGCCCTACACCTGAAGAAGCATTCAAGGCTGTCTCCCTGGCTGCTTTCAGGCCTCAGAGGTGAGGGAAGGTTGCCAGGGTGCATAGGTTTCATTGTCTGGAATGGAAACTTGATAGTTAGGAGCCCAGCCCTGTCTGGGCTTGAAACTTATTGGCTGTGTTCCTTTAGTCAGTTACTTAACTTTGGTGTGTCTCAGTTTGCTTATCTGTACAATGGGTTACAAATAGAGCTCTCATTTCACATTGGCTTTAAACAGGGTGACATAGGTAAAGTTCTTGGGAAGAAATGTCACTTGACATCGGCTCTAAAGGCTGCCCTGGACTTTCCATCCTGGGATTGAGCTCATCAGGAAAATACTGCTGGGGCTTTGGGCAAGTGAGGGTCTCCCAGAATCTATTTTCTGTGTCATTTAGTTCCTTCCTAGGACCCATGACCTGAGGCTGATGCTTTAATCAACATGGAGCATCCAGCCAAAGGAGAATCAAGCCAGGGTGTGGGGGTGACACATTAGTGTCACTGAGCCTGGTGCTCACCATGAGGAGCTCTCTGAGAGTAAAGTGCAGCTGCCGGGGAGGCTCAGCCAGGCCTAAAGCATTGGTGACCAGTGGCCAGCTGGGGGGAGGGGCAGTCACAGCCTGATCACCTGTTCGGGAGACAAGGAGGAGGAATGCTGGGAAATTCTGGGGCTTTCCAAATCCCTTTCGTGGACCTGAAGAAACAGATCCTGTCTCTTCCTTCCTTTTCCTTTGGGGTAGGGGTAGTTTCTGCTTCTCTTTCTTCCCACCTTCCTCTAGTTTTCTCCACCTCTGACTCTCCCTGTTTCTGCTCTTGCTACCACAGCATTCCCCAGTGGGTGACAATATTTGTCTCTGTCTTGCTGCTTCAATGGTGCCCTGGCTGGGCAGTGTGGCAGCCCTCGTGGGGTGGATTCCATTGGTATTGTGTTTTTCACTGCACGTGTGTGTGTGTGTGTGTGTGTGTGTGTGTGTGTGTGTGTGTAGAGTCAGAGAAAGCTGGGGAAGGGGTAGCCTCTTTTGTGATGAGAACACCACCCTACAGTTTGTCCTTGCATTTGGGGAAAGCCTCAGAGAGCTCCAGTGATAAGGCAGAGTCCAAATTACCTTCTCAAACACCTGGAGACAGAACTGAGTACTGAGAGATGCCCGTGGATCAGACATCAGAGTCCACAGGAATTCTGGCTGGTCTAGCCTGGCAGCTCATGGTAGCTGGTGTGGTAGAGGCAGAGGCTGTTAGGGCTATGGATCAGGGCTTCCCCCCTCAGAAGCACCTCCTGAGCCACTCAACATAGCCTTGGGATCCTGTCTAGTTTTGACCATGTCCAGCTGGTTATAGCTTGGGAAGGGGAGTGGGAAGCAAGGGTCTGGGAGAAAGGATGGCAAAGAAAGAGCATCTCCCTAGATCCAGGAGGGGCCTAGGTGAGGCCGGAGAGGGATCACTAGAGTTCTTCACTCAGGCGAGTGCCCCAGCATCCCTGCCTCCATGGCTTTCTCATTTGTCCCTTTCTTGGCCTTGTAGCAACAACTCCTGACTGGTCCTCACTTGCTTCCTGAAGTTCACAAACCTCTCCAGACCAGCTGCCTTTCCTCACAGCACATGTCGAAGGTCACAGGTCACAGGTCAAAAGTCGGGATCCCCAGGGCCCCTTACCCACAGAACTTCCAGGTAGCATTCATGGAGGCTTCTGACCTGGGCTTCCAGATCTCACTCACTGGTTCCTTCCTGCTTCTGCACAAGTTTTAGGCTGCTTTCTCCTCCAGGGAGGAGGATTACCCACTGTTCCATGGGATCCCAGAGAACAGTTCCTGATAGTAGGAGCTCTGGGGAGGCATCACACCCTCTCCTGCCCTCTCTCTCATATGATTGACTCAGGCAAGCTTGTTCCTCTTGAGTCTGTCTTATCTTCTTTGTTGGCTGAGGACTTGTGTTATTTCTCCACATAAACACCCAACCCTTGCCCACAGACTGTTGTTGCATTTGAGAAACACACAGTAAATGCCACAATGGATTTGCAAGGGGTTTGGTGGACAGTTTCTTCTGTGTTTTGCTTGGAGCCTTGGGAAACGCAGCTATCATTATTTCCTTTGTTCTGCAAGACTGCTCAGCTGAGCGGCAACGGGGCTGATGTGGAGGGAGCTGGCCGCAGGTTCAGTGCTGAAGCAGGCCATTAGCTCTGTGAGGGGTGCTGCGAGGAGGAGGGAACTTAAAGCCAAGGCCATTAGCCAGAGGGGAAGATTGGCACCTCCCAAGTGTCCAGTGAGGAGGCTTGATTTATGAGCCTCATCCAACTCTCTGAGACTGAGGCTTCTTGGGCATGAACTGATGCTGAAGGCCCCATCTTAGATAAGAATAGGGGGAGGGGGAGCAGGCTGTCCCCTGGGAACCCTCCCCCCACCCCAAAATGACAAGTACCATGTACTTTCCTGTCAGGCCACAGTGTGATCTCTGATGTGGGATCTGGAAGACACTGGTCAGAGCCAGAGAGAATCCTTCCTCTGTGCACAGAGGAAGAACTGTGGCCTTTTCTGGCAGCTACTGCATAGTCCTGCCCCGAGATAGGGACAGGACTCAACTGCTTTGCTGACTGGCACTGGCAAGGCAGTTCTAAGGTCCTGGAATAATCGTGTTTGCCCACAACAAGAAGCAGGGCAATGACTTTATTGTTTTGCACAGCCTCAGAGTCGTTCTTCATGTGTGTTCTATGTGCAATATGCAAGTCAAGAATAGGATGTGGAGAGTGAATGCCCTCGGAGTGTGTACTATCTCAGCAGCAAAGAGCAGGAACCGAGAGAGCCCCGCATCAGGTCTGGGCAGCCCTTCCACCAGGGAGCTATGGCAATACTGGCCACAGGCAGCAGGGGGCGATGTTGTTGTATACCCGAAGGAAGAATTACTTTGTGGGGAGATGGAAGATCGCATTCTGTGGTGCTTTTTTCTTACCGAACCTTTAACTTCTGACCTGCTCAGTAATTCGGGTTGAATTTTCTTTTGTTGCTGTTTCTCACTTTCTGTGTCTTTAGCTTCTCTTCTTCAAAGGATAGAAAACCCTCAAGCCCAAGGCAAGAGACAACCAACTACTACATAGAAATGGGGCTGTAATTTACTGAGTCCAGTCAGTACTAGGAGAGCCACCCTCCATGCAGAAGGCATCCTAAAGCCTGTTGCACTACATTCGTTAAGCAGGTCTTCTCCAGACTATGTGTTCAATGTGTCTCCTTGTAATAGGGCCAGGGTCTGAGGAGAGTAGGGGGTTGGGAATGAGCTCACTCTTCATCACCATCAAGGTGACGGGGGGGGGGGGGCTGAGAGTTCCCCAACTGAAGCACAGTGCACCCAGGGTGGGTGGGTCCTTTGCTCTAGTAGCTGTGTTCCTGCACTGCTAGATGGTTCCTTAGTATCTCTGGGCTCAGTTGCTTTCTTTAGGAAAAGTAAGAATTCTGATATCACCTGCTGTAGAAGACATGTGATGCATAGGACCATTTTGCAAAATGGAGTTGTAGAAACATCTTGGTGAGCATAGGTGGAGCTTGGTAGCATCTGTCCTATCTTCTTCTAGCTGCCTGCCAGCAAAAAAGCAAGTACCCAGCCTTTCTATGCCTCTCCGGAGTGCACACTGACCTCTAGAGTGGGTAACCATGCCCACATGGCATTAGGGGTTTGATGACTGACTCTAGGTCCCTGGTCCTGATGTGGAGGACATGGCTGTTAGAACCTTCTCTTTCAAGGCTGGGGCTGCTCCCCCCTCTCTTATTCACCTTCCTTTCATTTTGAGAGCTTCTGATAGAGATGACTTGTAACTCTGTGGAGCTGCTCACATCCAGGTAGTGCAGTGTGGCTAGTGTGGAGGGTGTTCTCAGTGTGTCAGAGGCTAAGTCACAGAGAAACGCGTCCTGTTGATTTGGGAGAGAAACCATGATGCTTCTGATTCGAGAGCAAGCATGGCTGTGGAGTGGAGGGTGGTGAAGTTCATACAGCTTGTGGGTAAAGGGAAGTCTTCAATGCCATTCCAGAAGTAGGGAGTTTCAGTTGACCTGGGTGACCAGGGATCTTTGCTCACACCTGCCTGTCAGGGCTTGTGGGAGACAAGGCTCAGGCTTTCTAGGGTGTGGTGGACCTGGAAGGCTCCTATCTGAAAGATAGTACTTTGGAGGGTACCTCCTTTGATCCTAAGGCTTTAACCCTGTTGGGTAGTCAAGGAGTCTCTGGAGGGATGAAGGACACAGCTCCAGGGAGCTATGTGGGTGAACATTCTCTTCGCCTTGCCAGCCCCTCCCCCAACCAGTCAATCTGCAGGTGGCTGTCAGCCAAGGGCAGGTAGGCAGCGTCCTTGGGGCTGTGTGATTTATCCCTGCAGTCCAGGACGCGGTGTTGCAGCCTGCTGGCTGTTTGGCTGCCACAGAGTGGCTTTCCTGGCTGTGCACAGGACTTTGCTGGTGTCCTCCACCTAGTCTCTCAGTGACCAGAACCATGGTCTCATCGTTAAGAAACAAGGTTGGCCTCTCGCTTCATAAAAGGGGTGGGGGTTGGGCTCTAATCCATGATCAGTGTGAACTTGAGACATCAGACTTCATTGAGCCACTCACTTGGCCGTGTCTAAGGTGGAAATAAGAATGTCAGCCCCTTTGAGTTACTATTAGCCTTGAGTAAGATTAAGCAAGTGCTAGCTGGTTGCCATTATGAGCTATTCTCATCAGGGCAATGATGGTGTGTCCAGGCAGTGGTAGGAAAGCAAGAGAGAAGGCTTGTCCTAGGGTCAAGCTAAGGTGACAAGGCTGCAAAAAGCCTGAAGCCAGATAGAACTCTGGACAGAGGTTGTGGCAGTGTCAGGTCATTGGAACAATTTTGATGTGGGATTACGACCAGAACCACCTCTAGGTCAGTACCATTCTTGGACTGGTCAATAGCTGTGAGTGCAGTCTGGGGCCAGACTTTTGCTCATTCACCTTGTATTTCTGATAACTATACCCCTGCTGGGAGACAGACAGACAGACAGACAGACAGACAGACACAGACACATAGATGCATAATCACATATAGATACACACAGAGACACACAACCACACACACAGACACACACAGTACTGAGGATCTTGCAGGCAGGAAGTTCTCTTTGACATGTGGCTTTCCATAATTTCTGAATAGTTTATAGTCTAATTCCCTTGCTAAACAAATTACACCTTTTAAGGTAACGATCGGATGGTCCCGATAGTGCCTGTGTGCATGGATATTTGTAAGACTTGAACACACTGGAGGGACCAAGCCACAGTCATTTGTGACAGCCAGTAATCAAGAGAGAAGCAATTACTTAGCCTAGCAGGTCTCCCAGGGGACCAGCAGCCATATATCAGGTGGTGATGAGCCCAGGATTATCTGACCACCCAGAGCCCTTGAGTTCAGCTGTGCCCTATGTCCATCCTCTGGAGCCCAGTCTCCCGACATCTGTGGAAATCACATCTCAGGATCTCCTGCCATGGGGGACTCTTTGGAACCAAACAGTTGCAAATCAGCTTGGGGGGCAGATGGCACTGGGCTGCAGAAACAAGGTCCCCAAGCGCAGTGGATCTGGGTGACATGGGAGTGGCAGCTGTGGGCAGCATTAAGGCCAGCTGCAGTACAGGCAAGCCATTTAATTCTCTCCTTTGCTCTTATCCCTGTCCATTTGGGTGGCAAGTCACAGTGGTTCACCTCAAAGCCTCTTGTCATTCCTGCCTCCCTGTCCCACAGATTCCTGATAGACACTTCTGCATTACCAATGCTATCAGACAGTCTCCTTCAAACCATTTGTCCCTTCCTGCCAGACCCCTCTCTAATCAGCTAACTCCCACCACCTCCTGAAACTTAGACGCTCGGCATTCCTGGTCCCACAATCTGGCATCCATTCATCCTCTGCTGAGTCTCTAGCCAAAGTCATTCCTCGGTTGTCGGAGTCAGTGTCTGATTTGTGATTCTGTTCCCGGAGAACTTCCTATGTCCCTAGAATCCCACTTTGAGAGGGAGAAGCAGAAGAGGGTTGGATTCTGTGGTCAGTATTAGCAATGAGCAGAACAAAAACCAAACCAAACCAACAAAAACCCTAAGGGACTGGGTGGTGCTCTGTCCCCAAGTGCCCTTTCCAGGGTAGCTTGGGACTCAGAGCTCAACAAGCAATCTCTAGCTGTAGGGGGCAAACTCGGAGTGTGAGGCTTCCTGGATGCATGGGGCAAGAGCATGGTCCCTGGCCCAGAATCAAATATCCAAGGGGAATCTTCTTCCCAGGCTGAGCCAACTCCTTGGTAGAAGCTGACTAACCCAGAGTAAAGAGGGTGTCGTAGACCTAAAGGGTTACCATGGGCCAAATAGCTGACCGTTCCTACTCTATTGCTATCTTTGAAACTGGAATAACAATGTCAACTACCTACAAGACTGTTGAATGTTTTAATGAGGTTATCCAAATGACATGCTTGGTGCATTACAAAACTGCAGGGGGCTGGACAGACACTGGCCCTGACAACACTGGTGTGACCTTGGCCAGAGATTCAGCAGTGGATGAAGGGGAGCCAGACTGTGGGACCAGGAATGCTGAGCTTGGAGGTTTCACAAAGCGATGGGAGTGAGGTGGCCAGGGAAGGGCTTGGCAGGAAGGGACATATGGGCTGGAGGAGGTGCAAGGAGTAAGGAATGGCCTTCTGAAAGCTTTAGGGGCACAGAGAATCTGTGCCCCATCACTTCTTAGGAAGCACACCTGAGTCAAACAGGGGAGAGGGAGCATGTGACCTATGTATTCGTTAGTTTTCTCATTGCTTTGGTAGAAGACCCTAGAAGAGCCACCTGAGGAACAAAGGGCTTGTTTTGGCTCCCTGTCTAAGAGTCCTTCACGGTAGGACAAGCATGGGTCACTGTGTCACTCGGGAAGCCAAGAGGAGTATTGGTACTCAGCTCACTTTCTCTATTTTATTCAGTCCGGAACGCCAGCCGATAGAAGGGTGTGGCCTGCATGCAGGATGGGGTTTCCCTGCTCAATTAAACCTCCCTAAAAAGATCCTAATAGGGATGCCAGAGCCTACTTACATGATGATTCTAAATCCGGTCAAGCTGACCATGGAGGTTAACTATTAGGCATTCCGAACTCTTTCTCATCGGCTGAGCTGTGTGGTCTTGGCAAGGGGGTTGGATTAGATTACTACCGCTTCCCAAGTAACTTTCACCTCAAAATCACAATATTTCATACTCTTTAAATTACAATATTACATCAATAGCCCAAATAATTGTCAGGCATGGTAGCACATGCTTTTAATCCCAGCATTTGGGAGGCAGAGGCAAAGGCAGAGGCAGAGGCAGAGGCAGAGGCAGAGGCAGAGGCAGAGGCAGGTAGATCTTTGTGAGTTCAAGGCCAGCCTGGTCTACAGAGTGAACTCCAGGTCAACAAGGGTTACATAGTGAGATCCTGTATCAGAAAAACTAAATAATAATGGTACTAACAATAATAATAATAACCCAAATACAAAGCAGATCATGGGCCAAGGAGATGGCTCTGTGGGTAAAAGGAATGGTTTGCAAGTGTGGGAACGGATGTAAAGCCAGGTTTAGCAACACATACCATAAGCCCAGCACATCTGTCATAAGGTGGGAAGTTGGCCATCTCTGTCTAGCTATCCTGGCATATGCAGTCATAAAATAGAGTCTCTGTCTCACAGAAGGTAGAAGACAAGGGCTAACACTTGAGGCTGCTCTCTCTGACCACACGCATATGCTACAGCATATGCACACACACCCCAAACATGCACACACATATACACACTATACATGCACTGAATACACACATTAAAAACTGAGATCACAGTGGGGGCAATCCCGGCACCATGGACACGTGACCGTGTAGTTGCATGCTGTTAGCAGGGGCTATGTCCCCACCCCAAAGGCTCTTGTGTACTCTGGACATGATCCCCTTTTCTGTGTGGAGCAGGCTGGCCACAGCTGGGTAGAGCTTTATGTGCTCATGACATGGCTGTGGCCTTACAGTGGGCGGTGATATATGTTGGAAATATTGGTACATACAGTAACAGTAAATATCAGCAACTCACCTGTCAAGTGCAGCAATAGATAAAAGAGATACATGTAGAAGGTGTCAGCCGAGAAAAAAATATACAGCCAGCTGTAAATCACTGCTGCGCAATTAAAGCATAAAATCAAGTTGGGTAGTATTTTGTTTCCTTGGGATGGTGGACGGTGCATTATGGGGTGGCAGCTCCTGCACACAGGAGGTTGAACTGGCCTGGTGCCCACTGTCTGCCTCCCAGTGGCCAAGCATGAAGGAGGAGCTCTGGGGAAGGGCTCTAGGACCCGACCCCATCACCATGACTCTCAGCTTTGAGATGGTGGCACCTTACCCATCTGTAATCTGTGTGGATGCTCCTTCTTGGGAGGGGACACATTTCTAGGGAGAGGATGTTGGGGTCAGGGAGCAGGTGAGAACTGACCACTAGACTTAGCAATATGAGGCTGTACATGACCTGCCAAGTGCAGGCTACATTGTCTGGGCAGCACACTGAGTGACTGGATTCAAGAGAAGCCTGGCTCTGGGATACTGGAGTCATTGATTCTAGACCTCCTCAGAGGCGTTTGCTAAAGGAAGTAGAGAGCTGTGTAGAAGTGGTGTGGGGTGTGGCGTTTGCTCTAAAGGGTCGAGGGGAATGGGTGGTAGATGACCATTGTGGGATCAAGTGTCAGAAGAGTGTCATTTGTCCTGTGTGCTGAAGGGTCAAG
Organism: Rhynchomys soricoides; assembly: GCA_019843965.1. Classification (NCBI taxonomy): domain Eukaryota; kingdom Metazoa; phylum Chordata; class Mammalia; order Rodentia; family Muridae; genus Rhynchomys; species Rhynchomys soricoides. The sequence goes on from JADRCH010000010.1 coordinate 14,442,694, forward strand.
GATACAGGTAGAACAATATGCAAAGCAGAGGGGCCGGGCAGGTGTTTGGGGAATCTAATCAGGTACCTGTGTCTAAGGGGAGGGCTGGCTGTGAACAGTAGTGGCTCGGGCCAGCTGTAGGAGGCCAGGGAAGTCTCCTGCTACCATGGTGGGTGAGAGAGTGGGTTGAGATAACACATGGTAGATCTCTTTCTAGAGCTACTCTTTGGGAAATCAGGAACTGGGCCTATGTTGATTTTTGGGGTCCTCTTGGGGTGTGTATTATTATTTATAGGAAGCCTAAGCAGTGAGGTGGCATACTTTTCCTTAGCTCTGTTGTCCTTCAAGACACCTCTGCTTTTGGGGAGAGGGGAGTGAAGGTAGAGAGAAACCAGGAAAGCCAGGGGGTGTGGGAACGATTAGTCAGATGGATGTGGATCTGCTGGACAGAGACCACAGAGCTGGAGTGTGAGAGGCAGAGGCAAGGACAGTGACAGCACAGTATCTTGGAGTCAGTGCTAGAGGACACTCTGACAAGAGTGGACGGGGGATGTCATCCCTCAGTGGGATGACTGGGGACAAGGTCTTGGGTAGTCTATGAGAATGAGCAGCAGAGGAAGGGTAAAGGCTATGACCTTCTGGGAGAGATCATGTACTAAAATGGGCAGCACAGGAGGCCTGTGTCATGAAGCCACTAGAGGTGCTGGTAGGCACGATGCTGAGCCGGGGACTATAGTCACCAAGAACTGAGTACGGGGTACTGGGGTGACAGTGAGTGCCAAGGGGAAGACAAGAGGCTGTGAAGAATGGTGGCTTGTGTATTCACAGGGTCTGCTGTGCATAGGAGTTTGGTGAACGGGGACACTTATTGCTGTTTCAGTGACCATAAAACCATTGTGTGGATCTGGTCACATGACAGCACCTAAAACCATCAAAGGGTGAGATGTGTGTAGGGTAGGTTTTTGTGTTCTAGAACTTCTGTGTCTGCAGGGCCTTCCCTCTGTTGTCTTGCCATAGGACCCAGACACTGTGAATATGTCCTTGCACAGGTGAATGCCCCAGCCCAGGCCCAGCAAGGTCAGAAGGACTGTCAGAGACAGGAGCTCAGACCAAGGGGACAAGGACAGAATGGCTAGCCCTTCCTGGGGTCAGAGGTAGCACTGAGAGATGGCTCTGATGTCTTTGGCACTTCCTTAGCCCTTGAGCTGTGTGGCGAATACTTTGGGGTGAGGGCTACTACAACAGTCCCTGCCTTATGGGACTGGGGACCCTGTGGCTTAGGTGCTGCTGGAGACGTGTGAGGGACGTGAGGTTCTGTATTCAAGCTTGATTTTAGTCAGGGTACCAGCTTTCTGTTGCTGAGACGAATCCCTGAGAGAAGCAACTCGAGAGAGGAAAGATTTGCTTTGGTTCCCCATGGCAGGAGTTTCCATCTCATTATGGTGGAGAAGGCATGGAGGAGCAGCTAGCCTTGGGCTGATGAGGGGGTAGAGAAGAGAGATGGAGCAATCACCTGCATGCCAGTCTTTCTCCTTTTATTGCACCCAGGACCCCCAATCTATGGGATGACATCATCTACACCAAGGCAGGTCTTCCACCAGTTAGTTAGTTCTCTCCGGAAACACCCTCACAGACACAGGCAGAGCGGTCTGTACCAACCTCCCAGGTGTCCCTCAGTAGATCGAGGTGACAAGCAACTTAAGCCATCCCAGGTGCCATATCCGTGTTTGTTGCCATTGATGCTGGCTGTGTTGTGCTCCCTGTGTTTCTTAGAAGACCTTGAGTTTAGATCCTCATTCTCTCACTTGCTGCTGGCACGCTAGAGCAGCATGGCGCCTCTCTCTGTCTCAGTTCCTCATCTGTTACAAGGTGGTACAGTACCCTCTTTTCAGCTGGGACATTCTGGGGACATCCGTGGGATGACTGGTGACAATAGCAGCAGATGTCCTTGTTTTAGTAAATTTCATTGTGGGACTCTATGTCTTGTCCTCACTAGAAAAGCTTTCAATGGGAGCTGTTGTTTTGCTCTTGGGAACCGTTCTTCCCTGGCTACTCAGGTAGATCATTCATTCGTTCATTTGTTCATTCATTCTGCAGGTCTGGTTCCTTCCCTACTGCATGCTAAGTGAGGATAGGAAGAGTGGGTGATGTGAGCTGCGGCATCAGCATGTCTTTCTTTGCATCCATTTCTCTCTTTGTGGCATTGTTTAACCCTAGTGTCTTGGGAATGCTAGGCATTCCCTCCCCCAGGCCACAGACCCCAGCCCCTTCTATACATTTCTGTGCTTGGATAAGCTCTAGTTGCTGTCCCATGAGCTTTAGCCAGGCACAGTTGGCAGGGATAGCTTCTGAGAGTGAGGCCAGGCTGCAGATTTGTGGAGGAGGCAGTGCCTGCACGGTAAATACTTGGTGATAGTACCAAGGCAGCTGTTGCCTAGGAAATCCCCCAGAAGCCATGTTTCTGTAGCTCTTCCCTCTGTAGCTCATGTCCACCTCTTCCCTCACTCCAGCATCTTTCAAATCCAGTCAGACTATTGTTGGGACTATTGGCTCTCTGTACAGCAGCCACACTCAGAATTTTAGTTCATTTTGGACCCGGTAAATTTTACTTCTCTATGTATATATGTCTGTGAATGCACCCAAGAAAGTGAGAGCTATCAGCTTCCTGAAGCTGGAGCTCTTGGCAATTGTGAGCTGCCTGGTGGGTGCTGAGACTTGAACTTAGGTCCTCTGCAAGAACAATAAGTGCTCTTAACCGCTGAGACATTTCTCCAGCCTATGCCCGGGATTTTCTAACATGACCAGTGTGTTACATTAATGCTGATCACATGATGACCGTGTCACCTGCCACAGTTTCTTCATCTGTGTAGACTATTCCTGGTCTGTGACTATTCCTTGGACACTAGAGTCCATAGTCTTTGTCGCATAGAACCTGCCCCACCCCACTTATTCTGGGACCACTGGCTGTGACTGGAGAACTCCTTGGGGCTGGGACAGGCCAGGAGAGTGTCTGGTCCAAGGAAGTATACAAAGTACCCCTGGCAAGGATCCTGTTGGCCATGCTTCAGGAGAAAAAGGTATGGAGGGGAAGCTTCCACTTCCCACTGGAATAAGTCCCACAATCAAAAAAAATTGCTTCAATGGCTGAAAAACACTGGTGGGCAAGTGCATTTGTTTTTCATTTTCCTTGAGCACTTACACCCTCGAGCATGAATCACTGTCGGGATGAGATTAAATTTATCCCCGGTTATCTTTCACATCTCTGTTGCTCTGGTGTCAGTTGGCCCCTGGGTACTGAAAGCCCAGCAGCTTCTTAGAGGCCAGCAGAAGTGGCTTTCTTGTGAGAGAGGCTGATGCAAGAGTCCTGCTCTGCTCTGGTGTCTCCCCTCAGCCCTCTTCTCCTCGGTAGGATTGGCTTTAGAGAGGTCTTCCCTGGAGAAAGGCTTCTTCCCCGGCATCTTCAGTAGCAGGTGTGGATGGACACCCCCATTTCTTCTGGAGCTTCTTGGAAGGGTTGTGGTGAGCATGCTAGAGGCATTGTTCATCGGTGGGAGTGGATGGCAAAAGTGTAGAACTGCTGAGAACATTTTTCTAGTGACACAGATACAGGTTTCTGTCCTGTCTGCCTCCTGTGCCACTACCCCATACAGAGGGACACATGGCCTCTTGCACACGTAGGACAGAGCTGTCCTGACTTTTGAGTTTAAACCAGGAGCAGGTGCAGCTTCGCTGTCTGTGGAGGAAGCTTGGACACCATCCATGTTCTGGGGAGTTGAGGCTGGTGCAGACCTGGCATTGTGCTCTCTACGCTCCTGTTTAGCCCTCTGTGAACAGCCTCTGATTTTTTTTTTTTTTTTAATTCAGCAAATAGAAACTGCTCTTCTGGGTTCTGCATCTCTCTGAATGCCTGATAAAGCCCAGGCTCCTCTGAGGCAGGTTCTGACTGATTTGGGGGGCTCATAAGGCCCCAAATTCCTGCCCTGGAAGGCTAGATTTTTCTAGAAGCACATCTCAACCCCTCACACCTAGCCCCTTTCTCTCATGGCTTCAGAAAAGCAGCCACGTTACTGGCTGTTGAGAAATTACTCTTGCTATGTAAACCCCCACTTCTCTCTAGGACACCATGGGGGGGGTGGAAGCCACAGCTGTCCATGCCTGTTGCAGACCTGTGCAGCCCCCTCAGCAGGTATCACTGCTGCATAAGAGACCCATCATTCTGCATTAATCTGGGATTCATCATGATAGCCATGACCATAATTAATTTATTTGGTATTAATGTGGATGAAATATGTACTGTCCTTTCAAGGGAAATCAGGCTGCCTATAAGCATTAGTTAAAAGGACCATTAAAATCAAACCTTCCCCAGATCCATTAGGCGAAGTCTCTCATCCTGAAGAAGATGAAGCTCTGTCGTGTGAAGTGTCATGAATAATTAGGTTGATTGCTGTTTTAAACTCTGCCCCAGCTTCCCAACCCCTCCTGCCTCCCTCCCTCTTTCCTTCCAGACCTGGGAAGAATTACCTGTGGCCAAGCACCCCCTTTGCTGCCTTGACTCCAGCATTTCTCACTGGCTTCTGTAGCCACTGCTATGGCTCTGTGTGTATCCATGTTTGGGATGCAGAGATGGACTTCAAAGATCTCACTGGATGCTGCTTCCAATGCAACCTTCCTTTCCTTTGCTAGCCCCAGTAAAGGGTGGCAGTGGATGGCATCTCTCGCCTTCCTGCCAGTCTAGAAGCGTTCGAGCAGAGAGCTGCTGGAAGCAGGCTTTTTCTAAGTGAGATCTGCAGATTCCTTACTGGAGCATATAGTAAGGGTTTGATAGCGTGGCTTCCTGGGCCAACCTAGGACCATGACATCCTAGAGCTGAGTGGAGATGGTTGCACTTTTCTGTGGGCTCATTACGTGTGTGTGTGTGTGTGTGTGTGTGTGTGTGTATCTGGGGGAGGGGCTGGGCGTTCAGAAGGAATGGGTGAAGACTTCAGGAGAGCCTCACCCTGCTGAGAGTGTGTGGACATACGCATGTGCTATTCTTCAACCAGCTACACAGGGCTCCTCCTATGGGAATTCTCGCAGAAGACTATGTATGCTAGACTGAGAGTTCCACAGCATGCAGGGTTCCCTACCAGGTTGGTCTTTTATGAGAAGAAACACCACAAAAAGCAGGAGGTGAAGGGTGACTTCCTGCTCTGGAGGGCACTTAGAAACCCCTCCCACTGCCTCTGTGCATTGAGGGTGTCCCCATGGACCCTGGGATGTCAGCCTTGGAAAGGGAACTGATGACTCTGACCCCCCCTTTTGTTGCTGTAACAGCACCTGGAGACACAAAGCAATGAAGGAAGCTATTAGGAGACCCAGAGTACCCGTAAACTTTGGTGTTCCCTGAACATGGGAGTGGTGGGGCTGGAGAGGGTTTATGAGACCCCAATCCCAACCACCCTGTTTTTACTTCTTTTACCGCTGCCCTGACAGGCGCTTTGGCACAAAATGCACAGCCTGCCAGCAGGGTATCCCCCCGACCCAGGTGGTCCGCAAGGCTCAGGACTTTGTCTACCACCTGCACTGCTTTGCCTGCATCATCTGCAATCGGCAGCTGGCCACGGGGGACGAGTTTTACCTTATGGAGGACGGCCGGCTAGTGTGCAAGGAGGACTACGAGACAGCCAAGCAAAACGGTAAGCAGGGTGGCCCTGCTCACGCTCCTCCAGCGCTCCGCAGGCTGTGTGCTATGCACTGAGATCCCTGCCTCTCTCCATCTCAAATGTCCAGCTCTCTGGGAACCGCAGATGCTCAGCCTAGTCCAAGAATTGTAACCAGAGCTCCACAGTGAGACTCAGTTCTGAGCAGCCTCCAACTCTCAGACCTTGCTGGCTTTGTGAAGCATTAATAAAGCTGTAGTTATTAAGAGTTGCTAAGGTCCTTATAAAGTTGTGAACTCGGTGATCTCCTTGCCTGGAGCACAGCTGGTGGGCTGAGGGTAGCTGGGAGTTGATTGATGGGCATGTGTGGGGAACATATTTGGGGTATATTCCTCCTTCATCATCGTTCCTCACAGGAGGCAGTCAGCAAGAGCTGCAGGGCTTGCAGGGTTGGCTTGTTTTCAGTTGTCTCCTCCCTCTCCTCAGACTGTGGCTCATGGGAACTGACTCTTGAGTGCCTGAAGCCCTGAAGCTTGAACAAGTGTGTCAGTCAGTCAGTCAGGGAAATCACTGGGAGGACCATGTTTAGAGAGACTCAACAGTATGATGGCCTCTATCTCACCTTAAGGCTGTGCCCATACTTCAGTGGAATTTCACAGCTCAGTATAGGTTGAGGTCACCCCTCAATGTTTTCCGGACAACCCTGCAAACCCAGCCTCAGCTGGGCAGGCAGAGAAGCTGCTGTGCTTGTCCTCCTTGTCATGGCCTCAGAGAGCCGAGGCCTTCGCTGTCTGAACAGGGTTCAGACTCGTGCATTCCCCATACTCTCCTCAGGAAGGTCAGTCCTGACTCTCACTTTCCTGAAGCACCCCTGTCTCTTGGTTTCTCCGTAACAGCTCTGCTAGTAGGATGAGGGTATCATGTCCTGCATCTTAATCCAGAATTGGACCAAACCCAACCTAGGTTTCTTAAGCCACGACTCCCAGAACATCAGGGTCCTTTGCCCTTGACTAGCATTTTTATCAATTCAGGTATTTCTGTGGAAGGCAGCTCTGTTGATGGTCTGGGCTTGATGGAAACAAACCACCAACCAACCAAGCAGCTAGCTCTTTCCAGGGCTCAGTTACCCATGTTGTCTGGGTCTGATTAATACATGGAGAAGTTAGATTTTTGTGGTGGGGAGCAGAGGAGGCAAGAATGACATCACAGGCCTTGTCACCTTATGGAAGGAGTTTGTCTCACTGCAGTCTTCTGTAGGACAGTGAGCGGACTTGGCACCCAAGGCTGGGTGGGCAGCTTACAGGTTTGCAGCTTCTTTGGCAAGTTGTGTAACTGGCTAAGTCTCAGCCTTGCCACACTGGGGTGTGTCCTGGGGCTAACTAAGAAGTAGCTTATAAAAGGGAATACAAAATATGAGCAAGGGCCTAGCAGAGAGAAATGTAGACAGGAAGTGAAGTACGCTAAGGGATTAAAAGCAACTGAAGGTCCTTGCTCTTGTTTCCTAGGTGTCCCTTGCCTCTAGCTGTAGGGCCCTCCCTTGTGTACAGGGACCCTTGACATGGTAGAGGATGTTTGGCTGTTTTTAGTTGTCATTCCTTCTGGTTTTTCTAAACCTTCTTCCAGGCTCATAATTCCCTCCCTTGAGCTAAACAAAGGGTCTCATATCAGCGATTTGCAGCGTAGTGGGAATGGCTTTGTTCATTCATCTCATCTCCTTTGATATTTACATTTTCAATATAATGACCCTGCATTTTATGCCAGGGACAAGTTTTAGGAGACACTGCATAATTCAAGATGAACATATCTTAGGGCTAATTTTCCATGGGAATTAATGCTGTGAGTATGTGTGGCAGGGTGTATTCAGCAATCACGCCCGTCCATAACCAAACCGTATTTCGTCTTAATGCTACTTTTTATTTTCTCAGCGTTATCCCCAGTACCTTGCTGGATGCTCTCTCCTAAATTAACAGCCCAGGGTGTCGTGGTCTCGCTTGGCCTTCTCATCCTGTTTTTATCACGTTTAGCGTCCGCACCAAAGTCATTGATTTTCGGGTACATTTTTCAGCATGGGCACTACCGCCACCACTTAATGAATACTTGGATGACATTGTCATAGGATATAAAAAAGATTTTAAATTATAATAACAGCGAATGTTAAAATAACAGCATAATAGTCCCCATGATCGCATGAGGAAAGTCCTGTAGATGTGGGCAGTGCTGCTGTACCAACCAGCCACCACCATGGGGAAGGCCACAGACTTGGGCTGTGAGGAAACGCTTTCTAATTCACTTGGCCAACCTGTCCTGAAACTAAGTGACTCTCAGGAATTGGGTCCCTTCCCCTGTCACAAGTATGTACACACATACCCTGCCACACAATATACCTGCCATGCACACACACACACACACACACACCCTGCCATTCCCCTTGCCCCCCCCCACACAGAGACACACATCTGATACACATACACCCCGACACACACACACACACACACACACACACACACACACGTTTCTTTTGAGGAAGGGATTCTCATTGTGTTGGCCAGGCTGGCCTCAAACTTTGGGCTCAAGTGATCCTCCTGCCTCAGCCTCTAGAGTAGCTGGGACTATAGGCTTATATTATTTTTTTTTTTTTCTGTTTCATGATTTGGAAGTTTTTATATGAAGGCCATCTGCATATTTTGAAAGTACATCACTTCGTTTATATAATTTAGATTTGTGTCAAAGAGTGTTATGTTGTGAGCTCTATAAATCTGGTGGGAAGGGCTGAGCCATGTGCTGACTCCCAGAATCTCCTAGAACCAGGGACTGAATGCACATAAGGCTCGTAGCAAACCTGCACACAGTAGGCACTTAATAAATGTTGGCTATTTTTGCTATTTCTAAATAAGAGCTTTTTTTAAATGGAAAGGAAGAGGGGAAAGGTAGGGAGAAAGGCAAGAACACATGGGAGGGCCCAGAGAAGTGGGGGAGCCACTTAATTTCTTGTTGATTCTATGTTTAGCTTTCTGCCAGGCATGCCAGGCAAAGCCAAGTCTAAGGGCTGGGAGACAGACAAACTGCACCTCATTGTGAATCACTGAACCCAGGATGTCACTCTGTGACCAGATGTAACAACCCAGCTTTAACAAGAACTTGAGGCTGACTACTGGAATCCCACTGAAGACTTTTGCTGACCAATGTGTTGCCCTAAACTAGTCCTTAACTAGTCCTTAAGCAGTGCTTTTCAGAAGATTTGACTATGACCCACAATATGAACCTCATTTTACTTTTTAATTAAGTGTGCATCAGCTCTATGAATGCTAAGCATGTTTCATGAAACAATATATATTTTATTCAATTTGTCCTATGAGTTTTGAGCATTGAGTTGACTTCATGACTCCGGGGATGAGGGTAAGTGGCTCTGATCCACCCTTTATAAACATGGATGACTAGTAAGGTGGAGGCTCCTGTCAGTTGTGAGGCAGGCTAAGCTGGCAGAGTCAACAAGGCCTAGGATGAGCCAGTGGAGCAGAAGGCTCTGAAGAGTGAGGGGGCAGGCTGCCTGAAGCAGCTCAGGACAGACTATATTTTGGCTCCTTCCTTTGACAGCCTGAGGGTGTTTGAGCAGAGAATTCCCCACGACAGTGTCCTTGAGTGGGGTGTACTCCCCAGGACACACTGCCTATTCTTCCCCCGAGGTTGTCTGGAGGAAGGAAGTGGGACAGACAAGGCCTGGCTACTTCCGCTCAGCTGATTCTGTTAAGGTGGTTTTCACTACAGATGACTCAGAGGCTGGGGCTAAGCGGCCACGGACCACCATCACAGCAAAGCAGCTGGAGACCCTAAAGAATGCGTACAAGAACTCCCCAAAGCCTGCCCGCCACGTAAGGGAGCAACTCTCCTCCGAGACAGGCCTGGACATGAGAGTGGTACAGGTGAGATGCCTGCACTGCTTTGCCCCTGAGTGATCCAGGCCTGAGGTAGGTCTGTGGCTCCCCTCTGAGGGACACCTGGGACATGAGTGACACTTGGGTGAGCAGTGGCATTAGTGTATAGGGAGCCGATTTCTGGGGTGTGAGGCTCAGGTGAGGAGACAGTGGGCACCCTGCCATGCCCATTTTTGACCACCTGCCTTAAGGGTCCAGGGGCTTTGGGTACCTCCTGGGTGTTATTCTTGTGGGCCTGGGGTCATTAGGTAACCCCTGAATGTTTTCCCTTTGCTTTGTGGCAGGTTTGGTTTCAGAACAGGAGGGCCAAGGAGAAAAGGCTGAAGAAAGATGCTGGGCGGCATCGCTGGGGCCAGTTCTACAAGAGTGTCAAGAGAAGCCGGGGAGGCAGCAAGCAGGAGAAGGAGAGCTCAGCAGAGGACTGTGGGGTTAGTGACAGTGAGCTGAGCTTCCGAGGTGAGCAGGGCTGGAGGGGTGAAGCCGAGGTCCTAGGTGAGACCCTGGGGGACACCAATCCTTACCAGCAGGAGGAATCTTTCTGATGATAACCTCTTGGACACAGGATTTTCCTAGACTTTCAGTAAAGGGTGGGAAGGGTGTTAGCGGCCCTTCCAGAAGGGTCGAGGAGTAGAGAGCAAGAGAACAGACCACTGTTGCTGAGATAAGGAGGCTGGGGTCCCTGTCCTGGCCCAGAGGCCCCTCCCAGTTTCCTGCTGCCAGAGATGCCCTCAGCAGCCCACACAGTTGTGAGCAGATGGCCATGTCTCAGTCTTTGCCCCAGCCCTCCTGCACCTCTCCCCTTTGCAGGGACACTGAGCTCCTCCCACGGTCCCCTAGAGTAAGCCGGTCCTCCAGTCCTGGTTGCAGGAGGACATGCTCAACAGGCCTTTTCCTGGGAAATCAATAATGTGAGTGCATGCTGGGGAACTGGCTGCGGTCCTGAAACCCCTCCCCCCCACTCACTCCATCTGTCCCCTGCACACAAGCTTTGCAGCATGCGCTACATTCAGATCTGTGCATCAGCAAAATTGCAAATTACCGCATGAGTGGACTCTCAGGTTGTTTACAAATAACCACGACTGTTCTTGGTCACTGAGCCCTCAAATACAGAAGATTTATTTATTTATTTATTTATTTATTTATTTATTTATTTATTTATTTTGGGTCGGGAAGGCAGAGTCTGTACCAAGGATCAGAAATCCGATTTCTAGTGTAGCTCTGTCAAAGCCATCCGTTTCTCCTGAGCCTCAGTCTTTACCTGGGGAATGTCATCCTTACCCATCTCACAGAGTTGTCATGGGCATCTGTGGACACAACCAGCTATGGATGTGCTTAGGGAAAGATGAGCACACCTCTGCACGTGAAGATAAATGCACAGCATGGTTGTTCCCATAGTAGCCTAGCATAGGGAAGGCAAGTACCAGGTGAAGGGGCAACTTAGCCATTTTACAGTGGAGGAGAATAATCTCTACCTTCTTGCTCCCTTTGAATGACACATGCTTTTTTAATGTTTTGGAATCAGAGAGACAGGGTGTTGAAGTCTAGTCACAGTGGCTGTTTGTAGGAATCAGTATAAGGCCAGGTAGACATGGGAAAGGAGCCTGGAGTAAGTTGCTTACCATAAGCACAAAGCTGTGAAATCTCTGACCACAGCCCAGGAGTCCGCTGAGCCCAAATTCTTAGAACACAGTGCTCAGGACCCAAGGAGGGCCAAGGAAATTTGTGCTATTCCTGGGCCTTTTGGCAAGAATGGAGGAACAGGTTAATCCCACCCGAGCTGCTCAAATCCATACCTGGAACACAGAGGAGAACTAACTCTTGGGGTTCATTTCTCTTGGGTGCGGGCGGGCCTCTGGGTATAACCTGTTCTCTCTGGGTAATACACAATCTTGTAATTCTTGAGACTAAACTTGCTCACCTCTATTGAAGAGAGAAATTCTTTCAGCAAATTCCATTAGATCCCCTTAAATAAATTCTTCAAGAAACCAGAAAGGAACCGAGTTCTTTGATACTGAACTCCGTTTTGGGGTGGATCGGGATTTTACATACAGGTCTGAGAGTTGCTTGCTCCCAGGCTCCTTTATGGTATAGGCCCGTTTCTCAGCCAGCTCAAACAAGCACTTTTCTTGGTTTGAAAGGCTTCAGAGTAAACTGGATCATCATAGTTTCCATTCGTGATAGAAGGCGGCCCACTAAACCCTGGCAGGCATTCACACTCCTCAGGGTAGCCAGGGCATCTCAGAATTACTCTAGACCAACAAGCTCACCAGCCACTTCCCAGCCCATGGGGCCTGGGGATTTAGGTTCAGGCATCCCATGTTTTCCCTTTGGTCTGGGTTGGTCTCTAGATGGCAGGCTGACATGTTGGTGTCTGACCTGTGCTTGGCAGGGAGGCAGCTGCTGTCCGTGGGCATCCTTCCTGGTCATTGTATTGCTGGTTGTGAAGGGCAGGGACCACAAGAGTCCGGGGCACTGACAATAAATCTCCGTTCTTTTGTCCACAGAAGATCAAATACTCTCAGAGCTTGGCCACACCAATAGGATTTATGGCAACGTGGGGGACGTTACAGGCGGACAGTTAATGAATGGGAGCTTCTCCATGGATGGGACAGGACAATCCTATCAGGACTTAAGGGATGGGAGCCCCTATGGAATCCCCCAGTCTCCATCCTCCATATCGTCTTTGCCATCCCATGCTCCTTTGCTCAATGGGCTGGATTACACAGTGGACAGTAATCTGGGCATCATTGCGCATGCAGGGCAGGGAGTAAGCCAGACACTGAGAGCCATGGCTGGGGGACCCACCTCTGACCTCTCGACAGGAAGCAGTGTAGGCTACCCTGATTTTCCAACTAGCCCAGCCTCTTGGCTCGATGAAATGGACCATCCTCCTTTTTAGACTCTCCTTGCCACCTTACTTGTCCTCCTGGCGTGAGAGAATGTCTTCAAGGATCGAAAGTACGCCAATGGGAATTTCCATTATTTTAAATGGAAGTCCTCTGCTGGTTCCTACGAGGCAGAGACCACACTAGGATACTGCTTTCTTGGGAAGAGACAGGAGAGCAGCCTCATCTCTACCACAGCACAGGGGTGGACAGCCTAGAACTCTAAGGATGCTGGCTTGTTGGCTCCCTCCCCTCCCATCTTGCTTAGAGGCTTTGGCTGCTCAGTGCTTGGACAGCACAAGGTGACCGTGACAGGCCACCTTGGCCTTTGGGAACTCTGCTCCAGCTGGTGCATCTCACATTTTTGCCTCCCAAATCACCCCTCTCACCAGAACCAGGATTGCTGAGGGAGAGGCACCATGGCCCCAGAGAATAATACAATGGACCACCTTGATTACATGCTAATTTTCAAAATAAAGTCAGTTATTAAAGGCTAGCAAAAACACCGATGGCCAGTTTGATATTAAAAAAAAAAAAAAAATGACCCCATCCCATTCAGTTTGCTGCTGTGAAAATAATGACTCTTCCCTACCTGCAAGTGCAACCCGAGTCAGTCTGGGTTTAAAAAAAACATCCAGTCTATATTGTTGAACCCCTGATGGCGAGAAATGGCTTCCACTGCAAGTGACTCTGAGAGGAGAGCCAAATGACTCTGGACCTCCCCACAGGGTCTGATGAGTCCCCTTGGTGCAGAGTGCCTTTTAATTTGCTTACATCATTTGCTCCCCAAGACAGGCTGAGGGCCACAAAATGATAACCCATGCAGAGACCAGAATGACAATCAGTGAAGACATTTGTAGATACATTCGGATTTCCAACAAGTGGTCTGTTTAGCCACACTAGTGGATGTTAGTCTTCCTTGACCTTCTGGTGACAGGGCAGAATGAAAACGGGAGCATCCATGGTACTCTGAGAGAGTTGGTTTTGATGAGTTTGCAAACTAGCTGATTCTGTTTTTGTTGCTTCCAGGGACTTTTCTTTTTTCTTCTTCTTGGTTTGATCTGGAAGAATAACTGAGCTCTCTGGTTGGACACCTAGAAAGCCCTAGCTCTCTGGCCAGCCCCAATGGAGGGACCCTCTGCCTGAAAGGTTGGCAGTTACTACTTTACCTAACCTGCAGTAGGGAGCACAGCCTGGCTCCCAGTCTGTCACCGAGGCTGTACCTCTGGTAGACACAGCTGTGAGTGGTGGCAACTGCCACCGGTGTAGCCCACTTCTGGCCATCAGGAAGTGCTCCTGTTTCAAAATGGGGTTTTAGCCCCCTCAGGAAACTGGTTGATTTCTTCTGGTCCCACATTCTTTTAAACAAGACCTGAGGGGAAGAAAAAGGGGAGTAGGCATAGCCTTTCTTTTACTTGAAGTGATGAGACAGAAGGCCCAAGGACACCCCCCCACACACACACACACTTTTTTTTTCTCCTGTCATCCAGTCAGCCATATTCTGAGGATTCAGGTCTGTGATAGAGGAATGAAAGGAAGAAACCCATCTCCTCTTTGGCTGCTGTCTTTTTTGGAAGCCTCTTTCAAAGCTCAGTTCAGTTAAACTTATTCTTTGGAGAAAGATTTCTGCTCAGTTCTCTAGTAGTGTTTTGGTGGGCTCTAGCTGGCCTCGATTTTCTTTGGAGGGTGCAAACACAGACCTCTTTCTTGAGATCTCATGTCTGTTGAGTGATGATATTCACAAGTCAGTGCTATTGGAATTCCCCCAAAATGTGAATGCTGGGGGACAATGGAGAGACGGATGCGAGACAACATGCCAGTGAAGAAAATGGCAACCATCAATGTGATGGTCCCCTTTTTATATACCCCATTCTCAGCAGACTGCCGATAACAGACAGGAGCAGAGGCAGGCTGGGCAATCTAGGTGAAAGGTTGCCCTAGGTGGCTCCTGCCTCAGCTTGACTGCTGGTTAGTGTCTCATGGGTTTGTGTCTTTGAACATTGTATGTAGCACCCCTGGAGACTGACTGCAGTTGATTGTGTTTTGATTTTGTAAATGAGTTGATTATTCTAATACTCAACTCAGTAATGGGAGAATAGGAGGCTGCTCTCGCTCATACCAACCAATGTGTGTCTTGAAGAAGTTGGTGGAAGAGGAGGAAGGTGAGGATGTTGGCAGAAGCTTCTTGGGTTTCTTTTGGGGCCATTGAGCTGAAAGGGCTCTTAGGACAGCACTGGGTAGGAGGCTCTGAGGGCTTCCTCTTAGTTCTGTTCAGAGCCAGCTCTCCAGAGAACAGCACACTCTGGTACCCACTCAGAAGCACAGCCACAATAGGGCTCAGATTTTAAGTGGATCTCCCTGAAAGTTCTGTTCAAATCATGGCTGAGCTGGTGTCCCAGGGGGCACTGTATGCCAAGACTGTTCTTCGGCTTGTCTGTGGGTCAAGATGGAGAATGGGATGCTTCCGTATGTGAGTCTACACTAGGATACCAGGTGCCCTCTGGTAGCCTTTCCCTCCTTGTCTTGGAGCAAAGATAATTTCAAAACATAAAGTATGAATGAAGTGTGACCTTGTAGAGTCATTTACAGCATTTGGGCCCAGCTTTGGCTCTAAGAGTTAATTGACACCTATGTTAGGGTATGTCCAGTTTCTGAATCCTGGAACAAAATTAAAAATTAAGTTAAAAAATCCCATTTCCAGAGGCAATTGGCATAGGCAAGAATGGAAGTGGAATGTGCCTGGAGAAGTCTTTATTTGTGGGAAAGTGATCAAACTGGAGGAAACATCAAACCTCAGGGCTGCTGGTCAGCTGAGTCGACGCTCTGGGTGAATGCCCACCCATTTCTCTCAGGCACCTTCTGCTAGTTACAATTTGAGGTGAACACCAGGGACCAGATTGAGAAATTTGTTCCTGCTAATTAATACAGTCAAGCTACAGGGAAAGAACCCAGGAAAAGCACTGGGCGGTGGCCTGAAAGGTATCTTCTGCCTTTATAAAACAAAAATCCATTAAGATAATTAAGGGTTGTTAGCCATCCTTATTAAGTTTAATTTGCA
The DNA here is from genome assembly GCA_019843965.1 of Rhynchomys soricoides. Classification (NCBI taxonomy): domain Eukaryota; kingdom Metazoa; phylum Chordata; class Mammalia; order Rodentia; family Muridae; genus Rhynchomys; species Rhynchomys soricoides. The sequence goes on from JADRCH010000010.1 coordinate 14,458,187, forward strand.
AGAATGTGTGTTAAAAAAAAACAAACAAATCTGTAGAACAACAACAACAACAACAAAAAAGCCAGTCCCACGTGTGATGCTCCCAGGCTGAGACTGAGGGGCCTGTTGGCAGGAAGGGTTCAATGCTTCTGAGCCTTGACCACAGTCCACCATCCTGCATTCCCACACAGCCCCTCTCCCATACCCTAGTACTGACACCTAGCTCCAGCCATGGCAAAGATGACCATACCTCCTCAGCCGGCAGGGTCTGGAGGCTCATTTTTAAACGGTGCACTTTAAAAATTGGAAACGGTGAGATGAAATGAAGAAAAATTCAATTAAGCGGAAATGAGTTTTGTTTTACTGCCTGCTGCTGAAGGGCTCTGGGCACGCTGAAAGCTAAATAAAAGCACACGACTGGCTCTCTCTTTCTTGGATTGGTCAAGCGCCCACCCCTGCAGTCATTGCTCTGACTGCCCCCCCCGCCCCCCCCCCGCAGTCTTTGCTCCAACTGCTCTATGAGTGACTGGAGCCAAAAAGAGAGAGCCCAGTAAAGCCATCCCATCCCCACTCTGCTTGTTAGGACCACACTAAAAGCACAGATTCATGCTGCTAGCTCTGGTGAGGAGACAGCTGCAGGCTTGGGAGGGGCGCCAAGCGTTCCTTCGTTCCTTTGCTTAGTGGGGCAGAATGCAGGTGGACAGAGCCAGGCCACCTCCACTCCCACTGGACATCGCCTACAGGCAGGGATCACACGGGACTTTTCCTGTGTGAGGACCGTGTTCGGCCTGAGGAGCAGGTTCAGGGCCGCAGGACCCAGGATGCTGCTCTGAGCTCACACTTAGACCTCAGAGTCCCAGATCTCCTAGGCACTGGATCCTTCATGGTGTAAATTTTGTACAGTTAAAAAGAAAGGAAGTTGGGTTTCCTGGGAAAAAGAAAAGAAAAAAAAAGCACCCTCCCCCTATTTATTGCCATGTGACTTTGGAGAGCCGTTTGTCTGTCTATGCCTCCTGTGTGCTGGCATGAGATGTGTATGGTAAAACTGTAAAATAAAGATGGAAATTCTTTAGAAGCTGACGTGTCTTGCTTTTTATTTGGTCCTCTGGAGAGTTTCTCTCTTGATATAGGCAGCTTAACAAGTCGAGCTGACAAAGGAGCTTGTCGGCACCACAAGGAAACCGAAACCACAATTCTGAATTTAAAAAATCTCAGCCTCGAAATATCATGAAATGCCAGACTGGCCGGTCTTCATGCCTGCCCCAGCGTGTGGCCAGCTCAGCTTTACAGTGGATGCTGGGATCCAAACTCAGGCCCTCATGCTTGCTTGCACAGTAGGTGCTCAGAGTCACTGAGCCATAACCACAGTCCCCTTTGGGTTTTAAAATATCAATTTCCCGGGGCACAATCCTCTGCCCCTAGTTTTGGAAACAGGATGAAAACAAACAAAACCATCTATTGGCCATGTAATTAGTAATGACTGACCTATATTTTCTATAGTCTTCACATTTATGATTTCTTCTTTATAAAGCAACTGCAGGTGTCTATATTTGGGTGAGAGAAGACAGGAGGGCAGAGACCCTCATTGGACTGATCAGGGCTCTTAGATAAGTGTTTTCTAGGGAAATTTCCATATAGTTTTGTTTCTCTGCAGGGGACATTAGTGTGAAGTTTAGTCAAAACTAAGAAAGCAATAGACCCTCTCATTAAATAAAATCATCATCACCATCATCAAAAACCCAAGGGATTGGAGAGATGGCTCAGCAGTTAAGAGTGCTTGCTGCTCTTGTAGAATTTGGTTCCCGACACCCATGTTGGGTAGCTTACAGCCGGCGCTCCTGGGGATCTATACCCTCTTCTCAACTCTGAAGCACTCATGTGTACATATCCACACAGACACATAACTATACAATAATACAATAATCTTTCAAAACAAAACTAAAACGCCCCACCCCCCACTCCTGCCAGACACTGAAGTCATGGTATTTCTTTCAAGTTGGGATCTCGGAGATAACTAGAGCATTGTCCTTCCCTAGTGATTAGTGTTGCTAGTTGGAGAGATGGTCTACAAGGCACACATGGCTACTGAAATGTAAAGCAATTACTATGGAGCGAAATGGGATGTTCTCGCTCTTGTGGCATTGAAATGCCCAGTAGCTACTGCTGCTGGTGCTACTGTGTGAGGACGGTGAGGGTATAAAAACTCCTCCCACTGCAGAAATGGCCCATCGCCAGCGCTAGGATGGATGGCCAGGGGCTCTCTTGTCACCTGGCAAGCATCCTTTGTGTTTGCTTTCTTCTCTCCTCCTCCATGGGTATGCACCTGTTGTTTAAAGCAGGCAGTCAATTGGCTTGCTTAAGGTCCACATTATGAGGCTGGACTCTGGGCCTGAGGTCTCTACTGCTACTGGGATGCTGTGGCTGCGTCACAGCCTTAGACACACCTTGTGCCCCAGTATCTGCTACCAAGGACATTTAAGTCCTTTGCCAAACTCATCACCTTTGGTTGGTATTTTATTAGGGCCAAGAATGGCTAAAGGTATCAAAGAAAAGTAGAAAAGATGAAGGCATCAACTGGAAATATATATATTTTTTTCTTTTCTCTTAGCTAGACCAGTCCCCTGGATGGCTTTTAGGGAAAACCACCGTGTTCTATGAAAAGCCCTGGGGCCTCCCAGCTGGTGTCTTACCAATGTATTGATGAAACACTAACACTTGGACATGTTGCCAACCCACCCTGGATAGTCTCATTTGGCTTCCATTCTCAGCCCCTCATCACCAGCCTATGAGTCTGGCTTGTCTTCAGTTCAGTATGCTGACAACCCATGGGGCAATTTGCATGCTGTGTAGTGTTTGTAGGTCCTACCACAGTGCTCAACTTTTGGGATTACTGAAGGAAAGAGGACCTCATTGTCCTTCCCACCCCAGGCTTTCCAAGAGGGCAGCTGCTTAAATAACAAAGGGAAGGGGTGGGGCGGGGCTGGAGAGATGACTTAGTGGTTAAGAGCATGCACAGCTCTTCCAGAGGTCCTGAATTTAGTTCCCTGCACCCACACCAAGTAGCTTCCAATTGTTTGTAACTCCAGAACCAGGGGATCCAACACCTTTAGTTTCTTCAGGCACTGGCGTTCACACAACATGAGCATAATCGTCACAAAATACATATGTAATTTAAAATATATATATATATATATATATATATATATATATATATATATATATGAATGAAAAGAATGGAGCCAGGCACAGTGGCACTGCCTTTAATCCCAGCAGTTGGGAGGCAGAGGGAGGTGAATCTCTGAGTTTGAGACCAATCCTCAGTATCTGAGTGTGTTCCCTTCTGATACTTGAGATGCGGTGGGTACATGCCTGTGATCCTAGTACTTGGGAAGTAGAGACTTGAGTTCAAGGGCATCCTGAGTTTCAGACCAACCTGGTCTACATAGAAAACTCTAGGACAGCCAGGACTACAGAGAGACCCTGTCTCAGAAAACTAATTTAAAAAATAAACAAAACACACAAACAAGGATACAGACAAGAAACCACAGCCCAGAAAGCATTAAATAAGACCCACCGGGCTGAAGGGATGGCTCAGTTGGTAAACAGTTGGCCTTGCTTCAACCCAAAATTCAAGAGGAAAGCATACAAAGTGGAGTGTGGTGGTGGATGACAATCCCAGCCCCAGGCAGATGGATCTCAGGGGGCTCCTAGTTCAGCCAGCCTAGACTCATCTGCAAGCCCCAGGTTCTACTGAAAGATCCTGGTTATCTTAAAAATAGAAACAAAATGGGTGGCACCTGAGGAACAACCCTGGAGGCTGACGGCTGGCCTCCATTTGTACAGGATCTAACATGTGTATGCACCTACCCATATACATGGATACACACTCGAGTGCACGAGAGCACATACAAACTCACACAACACTAACACACGCACATACACACGTGTGAGCACACACACACACATGCATGCACTCTTACATACACTAGCCCATTTGAGAACAAGTAGAAACTTAACCATCGCTGTCCCTGTTGCTTTCCTAGCTATCTATCTTTCTTCTTGGGCCTGTGATTCTACAAAGCTAAAATGACAACAGGATAGAGATCCAAGGCCATGCTGTGAATTCTAACCAACTGTTGGATAAACCAAAAGGGAGATGATTCTTAGTATCTGAGTGTGCTGGAGATGCTGTGGGTACATGCCTGTGATCCTAGTACTTGGGAAGTAGAGATGAGTTCAAAGGCTAATTAGTGAGTTCAAGGCCAACCCGGGCTACAAGAAATCCTTCGCAAACAAACAAAAACAAACAACCCCTCCAAATCCCACACATACACAAAATGTCCTTCACACACCGAAGGGAAAACGGCTCGATCCCTTAGCATGTATCATTCAGAGCTCTCAGTTCCTTTCACAGGGCGGCTCTGCTGGGATTGGTTACTTGGATCATGGTTGTGGGGGTGAAAACAATGTGGTCAGTACTACTGGAGAAACGCTTGGAGTTGGGCAGGGAAAACCGGCTTGTAAAATGGACCAATCGTTAGGAAGCAAAGTTTTTCTAAAGGAGTCATGAAAACAAGCTTTCCAAACTTAAATGTCTTTGATGTCATCAGCACCCTTTCAGAGAGAGCAGGGCAGGGCTCCCAAAGAAGCATTTGTCTCTCTCATCACCTCTTCATTCAGTTCTTTTTATTGTTATTTTTTTATGCCAACGGTTCAATGTTTTCTGTCCTGAGAATGATTTTTCCTTCGCTCATCTCAAACACAAGGTTGAATTCAGATACATATACACTGGCATATTGTTTTGTAATTAAATTTAACAAGTCATAGGCTGTACCTCACAGACTGGAGGCCTGTTCTCAAAACAGTATGGTCAAGAATAGCACTGCAGGTGGGGCTCCTAAGACATAAATGGCTTCCAAGTAGTGACTGACACAGGTGGGGTGGCCAGAGCTCACAAGGCCAGGGTATGGATTTTATGTATTATTATTATTGGCTTTTTATTTTATTTTTTAAAGATTTATTTTATTTATATGAGTACACTGTAGCTGTCTTCAGACACACCAGAAAAAGGGCATCAGATCTCATTTCAGATGGTTGTGAACCACCATGTGGTTGCTGGGAATTGAACTCAGGACATCTGGAAGAGCAGTCAGTGCTCTTAAGTGCTGAGCCATCTCTACAGCCCTCTTATTGGCTTTTTAAGACAGGGTTCTCTGTGTAGCCCTGGCTGTCCTGGAGCTTGCTCCGTAGATCAGGCTGGCCTTGAACTCACAGAGATTCACCTGCCTCTGCTTCCTGAGTGCTAGGATTAAAGACGTTTATCACCACTGCCCAGCTTATGTATTATTATTTTTTTACATTTTAAAATATTTATTTATTGTGTAATGTGCTTGCACACATGCCACAGTGCACATGTAGAGGTCAGAGGTTGGAGGGCAACTTGCACAAGTTGGTTCTCTCCTTCCACTATATGGGTCCCAAGGATTAAACTCAGGTTGGCAGCCTTGGTCAAAGGCATTAATTAACTGGCTGAGTTATCTTCCTATCATCATTACTAGTGTTACTATTATTATTATTGCTGTCATCATTACTATTGTTGTTATTACTACTGCTGCTACTCCTATTGTAATGCTTTAGCTTTTTCCTGCTAGTCAAACCTGGACCAGCATCTCTTATGGGTGGGAGGGGCTTGGGGATCTGTGGTGGGGATGAGGACCGCTCTATAAAAGATAAAATACAAACTGAAAAAAGTGGTCTTGGCATAGCCTTCCAGTTGGAAATAAGCAGTTTTTTCTTTTCTTTTCTTTTCCTTTTTTGCCATTAAAATGGTAAATAGGTTTTTAACAGATGGTTCTCCCACAGCAAGGGAAAGCACAGGCAAGGACTCTGGGGTTAAATCTCATATTTTAGTCACCCGGGACTAGTTTATTATTGCAGAAAAACAAACATCCATAGACTTGACAGCTCCCTCTTCTCTCAAGTGGAGTCCTTGAAGCTGACTGCTCTCTAGCCAGGGGACCTAGGGAATTAAGTTACATTTTCGACACCTGCCAACTGCAAGGCTTAAAGCTCACCCAGGCTGGAGGCATATGATAACCAAGAAACTCTATTATTGGTAGGCTGGGACTTTTATACTCAATATGTGTGCTGGCTTTTTCCTTTTTTTAAAAAATCATTTTAACATTTAATGCTCCTCAATTAAAGTGATTTCCTGGAGTGGAAGCCAAGCTTCGTTTAGAATGTGCATTAACCACTTTCTGTATCGGTAGTTAAAGGCACTGAGGGATTTAAACAGCAATCCACAAGTCTGTTCAGTCAAGGTTTGGCGGAATAAAGCAGATTATAAACAATAATATATGTCTTTCTCTTCTTTTTCTGGAAGGGTTCCAAACTCACAAACAGGGCTAAAGTGTTATAAACATATCCAGGACCAAGCTTTGGGCTCCACAAATGTACTCCGTGAAAGCCACAGCACCCGAGTGCCACTTTTTATCCTGTGTGCATCTGTGTGCGAGTACTTTGAAAGAGCTTTTTATTACACAAAGTGTCCATCAACTGAACTTACCTTCTAAATATTAAAATAGAAACCAAGATTGCCACACATGTGAGAGAAAAGAAATCCTGGTTGCAGAGGAGCCGGTTGTTGCTGCTGTCCGGGGTGCGTGTAGGTGTGGGGCAGCCCACTGAAAGTGACTGCCTTCATGATCTCACTGTAGGGCAGCTTCTCCTGGTCTCATGTTTCTGTTGCTCAGTTTAATTGAGACAGGATCTTGCTACATTGCCCAGGCTGCCCTGAACATCTTGTATCCGTATCCCAGATGCAGAAATTACAGGTGCACACCACAGTTTCCAGCTGCTTTTTACCTTTGACTGCTACCTCAACCATTCCTTATAAGTCGAGCCAAGAAAATCAGCCAGGACGATTCTGTCCTCCATCCAAAGCAGTGGGCAGCCTGTGAACATCCTGCTCTGGTTTTTAGGGCCAGGAAGCTAGGCATTGGTGGAGGAAGGAAGTCACATGCACCCTAAAACTTCAAGTAATACCCTGACTCTGTGTGAGGAGAATGAAGTAACATGGCAGATGAAGACTCACACCATGCTGATCTGCATTTTGCATGGGAGGAGGGGCATACCAAGGGCTTCTCAGGGCTCTGATTACAGACTGGGCTATGCAGCTTTCCCCTTTAGTGGGATGCCAATCAATGCTTGTCTGAAAAACTGATCATACTTGGGGTATGACACATACTAACTGATAAGTAGAAGAATAAATGATGATGCTCTCAAGTCTGATACTCTCTAAGCTTTGCACCAATAACTCTCTGAAGAACTGTGAACAGCTGCAGGGCAGATGTTTGCTCAAGACAAAGCTTAATAGTGACAGCATACTCTAAAAGTCACATTTAGGAATTCCTGTTTTCTCAATAGAGTCGAAGGATGGCCACAAAATCCACTAACATGCCTGATGATGCAGCTTTTGAAGGTGGCTGTTTTGCTTATCCTGAAAATATGACTCAGGGAAAACTTTTGGATTTGGTATCAAAGGGCTTGGAAAATTCCCTAGATTTCCAAGAAATAAGGTTCATGTACAATATATTTATTATATATCATGAAGCTCATGTTAAAATGGGTCTTTTACAATTTCTCAGTTCTGAGTTTCAATTCCCTTACTTTGTAGACTAGAGAAAGTGGCAATTATTTTTATCTTTACAAGTATTCTTAGGTTAAATTAAGTTCCCAAGAATAAATGTTGCATAGAAAGATAGCAGTGGCCAGCACAATGCAGTTGACATCACTGATGGGGGAGATGTTGGTGTACACATTACCTAAATAAAGATGACTAATTCTGTTAGTGCTTTGTTGCTGTGGAGAATACTGAGTGTGAGGGCATGTCTGTCGTAGCGGGAAGCATGGCAGCAGGAGTATGGGCTGGGACTCCATATCTCAGAGGTAGAGGAAGCACAGACCTCGGGCAGGCTATGTCCCTCCAGGCTGTTCCTACTGCCCTATGTCTACCATGGAAGCCCCAAGTTCAGAATGTTCCACAGGCTTCCAAAGCACCAGCAATGCCAGCTGGGACCAGGCATTAAACACGAGTCTATGGGGGACCATTTCAGATTCAAACCGCAGCCAGAACCACGCCCATCACTGCCCATAGTGCATCCAACTCTGGAAATGTTAATGTGAAAAATCTGCCTCTTAGACTAGATCTAGTATTTTAATTACTATGAAAACAGTTGGCCAAAGTCACCTTAGGAACAGGGATTTGAGATATATTGGTAAGTATTTAAACTTAATATTTTTTCATTATGAAATGGAATGTGGTAGGTTCACATTTAGTGTTAGAAGCATTTATAACATGATTTTTTAGGGGCTCAAAGTTTGATAATATCCTTTGCATTTTAACTTAAAAAACAAACCAGTTAAAAGTCTTCACGTTAAATTGATGACTATATATTTTCTGAGACAAGAAGCCCTTCTACAACAGCCAGCTCTGCCACAGTCACATATATTGTTCATTAATCTTGGAGATGATGTTCTGTACACAGAATAATAACCTATAGCCAAGTAGTTAAACCTGGCAGGAAGCTATGAAATACTTATTTAATAGGAGGGGTCACTGGATTATAGGAACCTTTTAACTGGAAACTGCTGAAACATTAAAACCAGACAGAAGAGGCAGAATTCTGAAGACGATGCTTCGGCTGTTCTCCTTCTACCTGACAAGCAGAGGGGACAGCAGTGTGTCACCAGCGGACTGATTCCTTGCTCTTCAATATTAGAGAGATTATTAACGATTTAGTCAGTTTCTGATGGTAATTCATGATTTTAGACTTGTCTAGATATTTTAGGCAGAACATGAATTCTTAACATCCGTGCTGATGGAAAGTGTCAGTGAACCGGCTAGACTGTCAGTGGGTCTGAGAAATATCTGTGGGGTGAGTGAAAAGCTGGGAAACTTCACGCTGCTTTGGGGTCGAACAAGAGCGACTAGGATTCAGTAGACTTGTCCTTAACTGTGGCTGTCACCAACTCTGGGACCCTGGGTGAATTAACCTGCCTGTGTCTGCTCCTTGTTAAAGGTTAAAGAAGCCTATGAAATCATCCTGGAAAGTCAGGAAGAAGTTAAGCAAACATGCTAAAATCCCAGGACACACACACAGTTCAATCTGTGAGCTCATTTCTCTACCATACCGTATCTGAGGCCAAATACTTCAGAGACCAACTTCTTGGACTCCTAGTGTGGTGGTCAGTATGGCTATCAGTATGTATTACGGGTGGACTCTTGGCTAATGATTTAAAAACAAAACAAAATCAAACAAGCAAACGAAATCACCACTGACTTGGATTGGACACTTAGGCTGGTAACAAGCATTAGCAAATGCAAGGTCCTGGCTTTTCGGCCCTAGCACCCACACCACCGCCATTACCACCAAGCCTCCTCCTACCCTGTTCTTTTAAAGAGGCACAGCTACACAATGCATATCATCTGGTGGAGACACTTAAAGCCATGAGAACTGGACAGCCGGCCACGGGTTTTCCTCCTGGGATAGGAACCAGAAGCTAATGGTGTCGATGGATGGGCTTTAAGGGAGCATAAAGCCCTCAGAATTCTGTTCCAACTACAACACTGTCCCAAGGCAGCGTTTCAGAGTGACTTGAAACTCCCTCACATTTAAGAGCTACACACCAGAAGTCAGGCTCAGGCAAGGCCTTGGGTGTAGGTTAGGTGCAGAACGCTTGCCTAGATGGCACAAGGCTCCGCCTCTGGTCTCTAGTGTTATTTATACACACACAAGTTCAACCTGGGCTCTGAAGCGAAAGTGAGTCAGACACTATGCCTTCTCTGTGATATGTGTTGACACGATTTTCTTTTTATTTCTCATTTTTCATCAGTGTGCACCGAAACTATCGTGACTGCATCGAGACTAATTTAAAGGCAATGGGCCTCTTAGATCAGCCGGCAGAGGGCAGAGTAGATGACAGCTGTGAATAAATACTAAATATGAAAAAAAAAGAGAAGCAACTCGGGAAGTAAGGCTAAGTGTGCTCATGAATAGGCACACATCTACGAAGGTGGCATTCAGGCCAACAACAAAAGAAATACAGACTTGAGAATGCTACCAGAATGAGAAGGTAGTGTGTACAGTCTAGAAACTGAGGTGGGGATGTAGCAGGTGTGTCTAGTCACAACCACTTTATGAGTCCCCCTGCCAGTGTCTAGTAACCATTTTTAAAATGCTCATATACGTTAGAAATATCAGAGAGCTGAAGGCAAGAATGAGAGAAAATGAATTCTAATTAGGAAGCATCTTCAAGTGTTTGTGAGGTATAAACAGAAATGAGTGTCTAGGTTAATAGTCACGCCTGTTAAAGAACTATCTCTTAATGGCTATCTTTACACTGTGACTAATTTCTTCTTACATTTGACTTTCTGTTTATTTTTCTCATAGAATAAGAACATCAAGGGTTCCCTGGTGAAGTTCTTGAGGTTTCAAACAGAAGCAAAGGAATCAGGCTCAGTAATAGTATATTTGCTTATCCTTAAAATAAAAAGCATGGCACACTTGCCTACCTATTATGCTTCTGGTACCTGGAAATAACTTCAATAAGAATACATCAGGGGCAAGCAAAGAGCCTAACAGGTAGAAGGTCTGGTCTGAGTTGGTAATTTTAGATTACTGCCGAAAAGGACATTAGAGCTAATTAAGAATCCTTAGAGGACTTTTCCTGCTTTGTGCTTACGGAACCCTGATCTAATCGATGTGTCTGGAGAACCTGGGTGTCAATCCTCAAGTGAGGTTGCCCAGTACAACCTGAAATGCTAAAGGCTTTGAGCTTCTCAGTACCCACTGCTGATCTGACTTCCAAAACCCCAGCTGACAAAATGATGTCCTCTCCTCTTGCTTTCTTACCACCGTCTTCCTCCTTACAGTCTCAAGCCTGTCTTTAGAGAATAGCCATTTTGCCTATCTATTCAGACTAGCTGTGAACCGCTACAGGATCATTTGCTTTCTACCATGCTGGGATTTCACAGAACTTTTCTAATTGTCACTGCAGTGCTGATGGACACATTTTGCTTCTATATTGAGATGGGGGGGGGGAGGAGGAGGAGAGGGAACCATGTTTAATATTGTGAAATATGATCTGTCTGCTCTTCTCCCCACCTTCCACAGCAGTGATAAATCTCAAAGCATGCTTGGCAGAACTGGATTATATTATGCACAGAACACATGTTCATCACCAAACCCGTGCTCCCCCGGAATGTATGCATGGAGAAGGAATTGCTGAGACGTCAAAATCCCAGTTCCTCCAACTGATTTTATTAGCCAATGCATACCAAAGATGGGTGGCAAAAGAAGTATAATTTTTGCAATTTCTTTTACCCTGGAAGTCCTATTCTGCCAAACCGAGCTTCTCCAGGCTTTGGGTCAAGCCTTGCTAGCTCTGTGCCGCTGCAGCACCAGAGAGACTGCTTTGCAGCCTGTCACCTCTTCTGGCAAACAGCCGTCTTGGTCTTGGAGAGTGGGGTCAGCGCCAGACTGGAGCAGCAGCTCCACAATGTCCAAAAACTCGCAGGCAGCAGCTGCAAGAGAAAATGATAAACATACAAACGAGTTTACAGTAGGTCAGGGAAGCCACTTCATGCAGCAGGAACGGCAAGTGCAGGCAGTAAGGAGGCCTACACATTGCCCACCCTTATGGTGGCTGCCGGATGCTCAGGCCTTGCAGCCAGAACAAGTCTTAAGAAACTATCTTTTCCCTCCGATAGAAACACACAGTTCTTTTGTCAAATTGTGAGACTTTTGACCCTATTTGCAAGGAGAGAATAAAAGCAAAGAATAAAAAAGGCAATGGTTTTATGCTGATCTATTTTCAAATAATAATAGTTGGCTAACCCATGTCAAAAGGACAAATGTACTGCACCAAGTAAAACCATCTGTTTGTTTTTGAATACACACCCCCACCCCCACACGTATATAACTGAATTTATCACTGTGTGAAATCTTGTGTGTAGGTTTGTATGTTCAGATGTATGTTCAGATGTATGTGCAGGTATGTATGTGTGTGTACGGAGGTCAAAGTTCAGTGGCAAGCATCCTCCTCCATTGCTCCTCCCAAGGGTCTCTTACTGAACTTGGAGCTGGCTGGCTAGCAAGCTCCTGGAATCTTGTCTCCATCCCTAAGAACTGGGTTAGAGATGTGCATCTATGCTTGTGTGTGTGTGTGTGTGTGTGTGTGTGTGTGTGTGTGTGTGTGTGTG
>JADRCH010000010.1:14470437-14500335 GCA_019843965.1 Rhynchomys soricoides
GTGTGTGTGTGTGTGTGTGTGTGTGTGTGTGTGTGTGTGTGTGTGTGATGGGGCCTGCACTAATTTCCTAGTGATGATCCAGCAAGTGCTTTACCCACGGAGCCATCTCACAGCCCCTAAGATCCTAAGAGGTGACTGGGGTCACCGAGTCTAAGCACAGGAGGGGAGACCTCCAAACATCAAGACCTATGGTGAAGACGGTACTGTCACTGCTCCAGGACAGACAAACAGACCACAGGTTAGAGCAGAGAGCTGTCTACTGTTCGGCATATATACAGAAATCAGATTTATGACAAAGCCAGGATCACAAGCAAGGAGGAAACAAAGATCTAACAATTAGATGTCTCTGAGGTGACTGAGCTGAGGCAAAAGCAGGCTTTTTACACCAAATGAGTCCTAACAGCAATAAACACACGAAAGGTGAGCAGGGGGGCCTGGTGCAGGGAAAGCACCCTTAGATCCGGAACAAGCGGTCACTTTGGACAACTTGTCATTACAGGCTGTCCCTAAACACACCCCTCCAATGAAGGATCTTCGTCTAGTGATAATCTGTGGAGATTTTTCTGCTTGTGTCTCCAGCTGATATTTGAAGGATGTACAGATCAGCACCGTTCCTAATGGGCAACAAATGCAGATGGCTCAAATGCTCATGAGCAATAACATGTAGGAACAGACACTGTTCATCTGGAAGTGAAAACTAAGGAACTCCAACTTCATTCGCCACCGGGTTCATCTCAAAGACATAATGTTGAAGAATAAAAAGAAAAATCAGAATAAAGCAGTTTAGTAGGATTCTATTTAAAGAAGTATGTAAAAACAGACAACTAAACATTATCACTTAGACATACAAATATGTAGTGAAACTATAAAAGGAAGCATTTATATAAAATCTGCCATAAAGCTGGGCAGGATGGCACGAACCTGAAGTCCAGCACCTGGGAGGCAGAGGCAGGAGGGTCAAAGTTCAAGGCCAGCTTGGTCTGCACAGTGCATTCTAGGCCAGCTGGAACCACATAGTGAGACCGTGTTTCAACAAAAGTAAACAAAACCTGAAATAGTGCAATACTGGTAATCACCATTGGGTACAGGGGCACTAAGGAGGGACGTGAGGGGAGAGGCACACAGGAGGCTCACTGATGGTGCTGGTGATGTTCCTGACTCTTAAGCTAGGGAGGAGAGACATTTTCTGCAGCTGTAATTCCCCTTGCTCATTTTACAGTCGCTTTTGTGGTGCGACACATCATACCACAGCAACAAGCTTTCCGAGAAAAGGCACAGAGGCTATGGAGGTTGGACCCCAGGCTGTTTTATTGAGCAAATGCTGCATCAGTCCTGTCAAGGATACAGTTGAGATTCCTGCTCTGAGAACTTATAAACACATCAACAGCCAACTCTGATGTAAAGGAATGAGGAAGTGCTGGGCAGGACACACTGCTCAGACAGAGGGGAAAGAGGAAACGGAGGAAAGCACTTGGCCTTTCAATGCTGCACACGGCTTTACCTGCTGATTTCCTAGGCTGAGGAAGCTCCTACTACTATTACTTTGCTGGTTGCTTTTGAATCAAGGTGTTACTGTGTAGCCCTGGCTGTCCTGGAATTTACCATGTAGACCAGGGTGGTCTTGAACTGAGAGACTGAACTTAGTGTCCTGCGTGCAGGACTAATGGTGAACATCACTAGGCTCTATTTGGTTATTTTAGCCACAACAGGAGGATGAATTTTGCTAACAGCCCTTTCCACCTATAGCAGATGTTTTTATGCTTTGTGTTGATGGCTATGGTATAATGCAATGATTTCAAACTATCAAAACAATCAGGATGCCTAGATAATACTTCATTTGTATTTGGGTATATTCTACATGCTAAGAATCTTGAACAGTGTTCTCTTTTTTCTGAAACAGTTTGTGTACTTTTCCAGAAGGAGCCTTGTCTGTTCTTACCTCCTGCTTCCTCCCACCCAAGAGACTACTGCTGCTTACTCCTCTGGTTGAGACTTATCCTGGGATGAGATGGAAGCTCCTTGTCCTTCTGAGTTGGTTACAGTCCTTGATCAGCTTTCAGGGGTGATTGTTCTGCGTTTCCCCAAATCTTCAAGCCAGCCAAACTGTTGTGTGCGTGTGCGTGTGCGTGTGTGTGTGCGTGTTTTGGTATTAATAATTAGAGAGCCTGGCTATCTTCACTCCCAGGCAGGTGCTTCTTTCTAGTTTAGAGCTTTCAGGTTTTATGCTGTGAAGGAGGCAAGAGCTGCTAAGCAAAAGCCAGGTTACGGTGGGCTATCAACTGGTGTAGCTCTGGTGTCTTCTAATTCTTTTGGTTGTGAGCCTAGACTCCCCAGGCTGGACCATCTCAGCGGCCCTCCGGTATCTTTTTACATTCTCTATCCTGATATACTTAGTCACTAAACTCTTGTTCATAACCAGAGAGAGCCTGGTTCTAAGCGAGCCAAAGTGGAGAATTTCTGAGCTAATACAAGATGGTGTGGGAAACCTCTCTCTGCCTTCAGTGCTGTGGGATCTCTTGTATGTGAGAGAAGCATTTGATGAATGAACAGACGAAGAATAGGAGCAAAGGAAGAGAGAGGCAACAATTATCCGCCCCAATCCTAGAGCAGCTGCTGATCGGTGATATAACGGGCATGGTAGATGCTGAGACTACATCAAAGTGGGAAATGGCAGAGGCAGGACTGTCTTTGCCAAGGCCCAAGATCAAATAAAGTGTTTAAAATTAGAACCTTTCTTTCAAAATCTCCCCTGGCCGTTCTGTTCTGTGATGCTGGGGCTTATGTGTTCTAAGCATGTACTCTTCCATGGAGCCATATGCCCAGGCCACCAACTGGCACTGATCATTTAGACCTGCACCCCCAAATAACTTCAGCTTTACTCTAAATTTCTGGAGTTTAATCAGGAATAACTGTCTACTTAGGCTGAAATTCGGAGAGTCTTATAAAATAGAAGAAAGTCAAAATACACTGCCTGGCGTCAAGCGGTTGAAAGGACATACATGCTTCGAGAACTGTCCACCGGACATCTACCTTCTGAACAACGGCACTCAGTGTTTACACCACCACCAGACTCAAGCTCATGTGAGAAGCATTTGCTTTGGAACTCCATATATAAATCTGTAACTCAGGATAGCCAACACGATCTAACACTTAGTTCCTCTAACTCAACACTTAAGCAGGGGAATGGGGCTCAGCAGACGTCTGCTAAAGATGCACAATGTGGCCTTTCAGGCAAAGGGCTGGTTTCACGTGTGCATACCATGGCGTAAGCTTTCTAGCAGTGAAGTATGGTGTAATCTCAGGATTCAGACTCAGGAGCAGAGGGAGCAGGATTTTAGGAATTTAATCCCATGGCTAGCTGACTGCAGCCACCCAAACTAAGGAAACAGTACTCACACTGTTAACAGTGCCCTAGCAGGACGGATGTGAGTGAAATTTTAGTCCCTCTAACTAAAAAGTGAGATTTAACTCACAGTATTTCAGAGCAGGAGTGTGGTGTACATACCTATATAAAAGGGATTTTATAACAAGCACCTGAGGTTTATGAAAAAGACAGGCCCACATAGAAGCATAAGCAAGCAGGGAGTAAGAGCAGAGAGGAAAGAGAGATTGATTTAAATGATGGGATCCTGCCTATAAAGCCACTCCAGTTAATTTTATGCTTATTTTATGATAAGAGGGGGCATGTTAGGGCCATGCTGGTACCTGGGGGAGACTGGCCCAATCAGATGCCCAACCAATTGCTGTTGAAGACACAGACCTGGACCTCCGGTCACATGGTCAGCTGTTCCAGTGCATGCTGTTTTGTTCTGTTTTGGTTTTTGGTTATCTTTTCTATCTAGGATGGTGCTGAGAAGTTAGAATTTACTCAAAAGTCATTCCCCTCCCTTCTGCATCTTTAGAGAATCACAGGTCACAAGCCAGAACGTGTAATCTGCTCATACTCTCAAAACAAAGGCAATGACGACTAGAGAAAGCAGGCAAGAAGAACAGAGAGGGGACCAGTGATAACACACACCAAATTAGCAAGGGGCCGTATGGGTGCCCACACTGTGTTGGGAAATACAAAAACAGTCGGAAGCCCATGTTGGAAAAGCCTGAGCCAGTCTACAGGGACCCGCACAGTTGCTGAATTTATGGTACCCTGGGAACCTCTATTTGTCAAGTGCCTTACAGGCAGCCCTGACACTGGCCCAGGTGAAGATGAATTCCCATTCAGAGCAGTGAGCCTTCTGACTCCATCAATCCTCGGGGCCATGATGAATTCTTTCTTTTTTATTTTATTTATTTTTACTCTAATTCCTCCTCCCACTGCCCGGTAACAGTATGGAAGGAAGAGGACAGATGGTGCTTTTCGTGGAAGCCTGAGGGCTCATGAGGATACAAAGCCGGCCCACTCTGCAATCACATGACCACACGTGCAAGGAACAGCCTTGATTTCCCCTGGGAGACACAGATGCAATGATATTAGTATTCCCAGTGGAGGAAGAGGAGGGGAAAGCTAACAGGCCATTTATAAGGGAGACCACACTTACTGCAACATACTCCAGCAAGGACCATGGTTAAACACAAAATAACAAGAGGACCAGTATTAGAAGACTCAAAACACTCCGGTAAGATGTGGGGAAATAAGGCTTTTAATATGTTTCCACACAAAGACCATGTAGGACAAACTAGTAAAGACATCCAGTAGTACAATAATAGCCTCTAGTTAACCTGCGATTGGCTCTGACCCAGTTTTAATCGGAAGAAGCCAGGATTTACAACCTGCTTAAGGATGGAGTTTGACAACTGCTATAATCAGAAGAGCTGTCAACACAAGGACAGCTGTCAAGCTCAACCATAATTCATAAAAAGTAATAGCTAAGCCCCTAAAGACCTTCCCAACACTGTCTGCACTCACTGTATTTAACCACACTTACAGTTTTATGGAAATTCCAAGAATAGGTGAAGGCCC
Source organism: Rhynchomys soricoides (assembly GCA_019843965.1). Taxonomy (NCBI): domain Eukaryota; kingdom Metazoa; phylum Chordata; class Mammalia; order Rodentia; family Muridae; genus Rhynchomys; species Rhynchomys soricoides. Next base: position 14,475,395 of record JADRCH010000010.1, read on the forward strand.
TGAAAACCAAACCAAATCAACAGCTACTGAGTACCCACTGAATAGAAAGGACTGAATAACATTAAATGACCAAATGCTCAACAGACTCCTAGGCATAATAAATGATCATAAATGCTTAATAAATGATCATTATTATCACTTATAGATGGTTCTGACTGTGTCTATTACAAGTCTAGTAAACTAGTAAAGAAATAAAACTAAAGGTAAATTACTCTAAAAGTGCTTATTAATCTGAAAAAGTTTTTATGAGACATTCCTGAGTTGTCAGAACATTTTAGTTTTATATATCTGTAATGTCAAAATGTCTGACTGGTGATATTATTTTAGTGTTTAATTATGTTGATTGTGACATATATGGTTATTTGCTTGGTTCTTTCCATAGTAATTAATATAACCCGAGAGACAGAAATAGAGGGTGTTTCAGTAGATGTATTTTGGGCATGATCTGAGTTAAGGATCATTTTTATTAATGTCTAATGTCCCACTGAACAGAAAGATTATAAAAGCACACAGGATATCAGTATGATAGTTGTGGGTATTGGCTCTGCCTCACTGACCAAGGAGACCAGTGGGAAGGGATTTCCCTGTTTTATTATTCCTGAAGAAGGTTACTTTCCAAGCTGGATGTGATGGTGCGTGCCTGTAACTGTAGCACTTTAGCTGGGCAGGAGTATTATGAGTTTGAAGCAAGCCTGGACTACATAGCGAGTTCCAGGCTAATGCTGGCTATAGAGTAGGGCCTTGTTTAAAACACCAAGACAACACACCCTCCCTCCTTTCTCTTTAATAATCTCCCAGAAAATAATGTGAATTTCTCTCTGGCACTGCAGTTATGCATGAGAGTACAAAACAGGAGTCAATGTTGGACCTTCCATCCTGGATGGACAGTGGCTCCGCTTGACAGCTGGACTGTTGAAAAGGTCATAGCACCTTCCCAGCCTCCAGATTTTCATTCGACAGTGGAGAAACAAACACCTAAGCTTGGCCATTTGTTGGGAAGACTAGTGAACAGACAGGGCAACACTGCTACCAGATCTCTACCTCAGTCAGACTCCGTCTCTCTCTGTGTAAGCTTTACTAGGCTATAAAATACACACACGAGAGTATCCGCCATATATGTTTTCTTAAGATGAATCTACTCATGCAATGTGTACACACATTATCACATCTGTATAAGAATCCCAGAAGCACCCCTCCCAGTTTTACCAAGCCACTTCTGCTAAATTAATCATCCTGTCTCCTGATGCTGGAGTCTCCCCATTTTTGACTTTCATGTAACAGAAAGCACATGAATTCTTGGGTCCAGCATCTTAAGCTCCAAGTGTTTAGTGAGAGCTCCAAGCTGTGTTCATGTGGCTGTAGCTCATTCTCAATACAAACAACATCCTGCTGAGAAAACACTTTAGGTTGCCACAACTATGCTGTCTGATTCCCAGATCTCAAGAATCCAGTGCTTTACCAACTTGAGAAATTATCAGTGAATATTCTTTTTGTTGTTGTTTGCTTGTTTGAAACAGGGTCTGTCTATGTAGCCCTTGCTGGCCTGGAACTCACTATAAAGACCAGGCTGGCCTCAAACTCATAGAGATCCGCCTGCCTCTGCCTCCTTAGTGCTGGGATTAAAAGAGAACACCACTGCACCCAGCCAGTAAATATTCTTATATACTGATTCTCCTTGAATCTTTCTTGGAACACCTATTAGAAATTTCTCATTTCCCCTTTTAAAAAAAAATAGCTTGACAGTCATGGCACACATATTTAATCCCAGCTCTTGGGAGGCAGATGAGGTAGATCTCAGAGTTTGAGAGGCCACCTTGGCCTATAGAGTGAGTTCCAAGACAGCCAAGGCTATACAGAGAAACCTTGTCTTGAAAAAACAAAAAAAAACCAATAATGATGATGGTAAAGGAACTGGAGGGATCGCTCAGTGGTCAGAGCACTGGCTGCTGTTCCAGAGGTCCTGAATTCAGCACCCACATGGTGGCTCACAACCATCTGTAACTCCAGTTCCAGTGAAACCCACACCCTCTGTGGGTCTCTGTGGGCACCAAGCAATAGCAAAACACCCACACACAGAAGATAAAAATAAGTCAAGGGTGGAGAGTGAAAATGAATAAATGAATAAATGAATGAACGAATGGTGGTAGAGATCAAAGCACAGGCAAGTGCTTTGTCACTGAGCCACATTTCTGGCTTGTCATTAGGCTCTAATACAGTGCTTCTCAACCTTCCCAATGCTGTGACCCTTTAATACAGTCATTTTAATATGGTTGTGTTGACCCGACCATAAAATTGTTTTTGTTACTATCTCATACTGTGATTTTGCTGTCATGAATCATAATGCAAATCTCTGCTATGTGGCCTCAAAGGGGTCATGACCCACCGGGTGAGAGCCACAGCTCTACGCTCCACCACATTTCTGTTTCTTCCTTCCTGCCCTGCGTTGTTGGTGACTTCTCACAAACAGCTTTCAACCATTTTCTTTTCTTTTTTCTTTCACTACTTGTGCTAACTACATTCTTTAACATAACCATTGTAAAATTTCTATATTTGTTAAATTTTTTATTTTAACTCCATTTGGCGCTGAGCATGATAGTGCATGACTTTAAACCTAGTACTCAGGAGGCAGAGGTAGGTGGATCTCTGAGTTCCAGGAGAGCCTGGTCTACAGAGTGAGTTCCAGGACAGCCAGGGCTACACAGAGAAGCCAACCCCCTCGAGCCAGCTCTTTCACGCCTACCCATTCTTGGGCTGTTGAGTCCCTCTCTACATTTTTGCTCTGGTAATCCTGATCCAATAGTTTCACTAAAGTCCTTTAAAACATAAACCTGGGCTGGTGAGATGGCTCAGAGCTCAATGCACTTGCCAACCAGTCTGGCAACTTGAGTTCAATTCCTGAGATCCACATGGTGGAAGGAAGGGAACCAACTGCAAGTTGTCCCCCACATATGTGCTGTGGCACGTGTACACCCCTCTCCCAATAAATAACTGTGAAAGACACGGAACCCCATGTTTACTGCACCCAAGGACGTGCATGAGATTGTCGTCTGTAACATTAGCTTGTGAGCTTAGTCTCATCTAAGGAACTTCAGAGTGCTGCTGCACTAAAAATGTGTCCCTTGGGAGAAGTTAGCACTCAGGTGCAGGGAGATGGCTCTGTCAGTGCAGTGCATACTGAACAACCAAGGGGACCCGAGTTCAGAGCCTATGCATCCACGCAAGAAAGCTGGGTGCAGTGGTGTGCACCTGTAATCCCACAGCTGGGAAGGCAGAGACAAGATGACCTCAGCTGGCTCTAGCAGGACTGGTGAGCTCCAGGTTCAAGGGAGAGTACACACTTCCATCAGTGAGTGAGGCAGGGAGGACAAACCAGACCAGCACCCCTACCTTAGGTCCTTATTCTGGTGATTCCCAAACAACCGAGAATATAAACTTGAACTTTAAATTTGTGTGAAATGGGGCTTCCCCCAACTAGACACTAGTCTGATGTAGATAATCTGTTTTTCTTCTTTGCACTGTTAGACTAAATCAAAAAAATTTTAAACAAAATTTGTTTATCTTTTAAAGATGTTTTTATGAAAAAGTCACTGAAAAGTTTGTAAAACTTTTAAAGATATATACATATATCTTTAATTTTTCATAACTGAATTCCATATTTACAACAATGAAATAAAAAAATATTGAAAACTGCAAGATTTTTTCTTTTAATATCCAATTCCTGTGTGTGAATGGAACAGACTCTAAACTTTCAGTAAAAATTCATCCCTAAGTTAAAGTTATCTTTCTATGCAATTTCCCAAATAAAAAGCAGTTTTAATCATTTCTGTAACTGCATAAATGCCCTGCTGTCCTAATGTACATTCCTCTGTACCCTGCAGAGGACCTGGAAACATGGAGCAAAATCTGCTCCCATCAAACACCAGTCACCCGATGTCAAGTTCATCACTTTAACTTCCTCCTGGAAATATTTATGAATCCAGCCTTTTCACAGGTCAGTACATCAACAGGAAACAAGCCTTTTCCACAGGAGAGTAGCTGGTGGGTCTGCAGTTTTCTCCCTCGATTGTGTGAGAACCATAACTGACACAGTAACCCTCTGCAGTGATGTCGACTTGTTCACGATGGTGTCCTCCAGACCTCTCCCATGTTTACCTTTCTAGTGGTGATTTCATTCTATTGCCTATAATGAGATATATGGCCTGAATTTGAGATCTTCTTCCTCAGCCTGTAGAGAAGCTCAACCACAGGCATGTATTAACCAGCCTGGCTCTTTGTATGTGTGTGAGAGCATGATTGGGTGTGTGCATACTTACATGCATGACTATGTGTGCATATACAGGGGTGAGTGTGCGTACATGTGTGAGGTATTCCCCATAAGGCTTGGGCATTAGCATACTTTGCTCCCAGCAGACTGATTGAGGAGGATTAGGTGTGTCCCTGCTGGAGGAAGCATGACACCAGGGTGGGCTTTGAGGTTTCAAGGACTTGTGCCATTTTGAGTTAGCCCTCTCTCTCTGCCTCCTTCTGGAGGATTGAGATGTAAACTCTCAGTGCTGCTCGAGCTGTCTGCTTGTCTGTGTTCCACCATCATGGGCTCTAATCCTCTGGAACTGTAAGCCTAAAAGAAACTCTTTCTTCTGTAAGTTGCCTTGGTCAGGGTGTTCTAATCACAGTAATAGAAAATTAACAATACAGTGTGCATGTGGATGCTTGTGTATACATAACTCAGGTGCACATGGGTGAATATGCATGTATGTGCTTGCACACATGGAGACCAGAGGACAACATGGGTGCTTTACTCAATCATTCTCCAGAGAGTCACACCTGCTGCTCTACCTCCTGCTTCATGTCTTTCCTTCGTTGCTGCTTTGTTTCTGTATCAGGTAGACAGCATTCTACAGGGTTAATGCAGGATTTTAGTTTCTTTAATGATTTTTTTTCAATTTCTTGATCATCACTCTACCATCTTGATGCAAACTTACCAGATCTACCTTCATAGTTAAACTAGCTAAATTCCAGCAATATAAGGAAGCATCTGCTCCACGCGGTTTTCTCTTGCTGACCTTCTTTTGGTAGTGAATGTATTTCGAGATTGTTATATAGTAATGTCACAACCCTGGTAGTGTAGTTCTAATTTATCCAAGGACTCTATCATAGAGCCTGCTAACATGTACTGCATTCATCGCAGGTATTAGACAGTGCCTCCCCAGCCCCCCGAGCACTTTACATAAATTAACCTCTTATATTCTCAGACCTAGTCGGAGGCCACAGTCCCTATTCACCAAATGTAAACTAAAGTAAGTGATGTAAACAGTCTGTGCAGAGTCAGCAGGAGACCTAGAATGTCAAACACAAGTCTGGCTTAAACCCATGAGGTCCACACCACTTTTCTAAACTTCTTAAATTGAGTGTTGGCTTTTCTCACAAGCTATTTATCATCTGAATTACTGAACTGGGTATTTCTCCTAACTGGAAAATGTAGAAAATCATATCAATAAACTTTAAAATCTTACACCATCCTTCAATTTCTGGGATGAACTCAACATGATTATGATGTATCTTTGTGTCTAAAGAACAATGATGGTTTTGTTTGCTTATCTTTTCCTTAAGAAAAAGGAAAAGATTTTCCTTTTGGCATTTATGTTCAAAATCGAATTGGACTCACAAGTTCCTTCTCTTCCTGCTAGTTTTACTATCTAGGTAATACTAGGTGAACTCATAAATGTGTAGACATTTCGATTTTCATTACCAGTCTGATTTACATGGATTGCAAACAGCTAGTACTACAGTCTCGACTCCCAGGTGATCCAGCGATGCTCACAGCACCTGAACAGATGCTCAGGGTCAGTCAAAGGTGTTGAAGGGCATCTGAGGCCCTGACACTAATCTTAGCCCAGCAGTGTCAAGACTGGCAAAGCAGCCTGTGTGTTCATTTCTGAGAAGGCCGCAGGTGGGTGAACCTCAGCTTGATTTAAACACTGATGGCTGTATTTTTTTTCAATGATATCATACACAATAGAATCTCTGAATTATATTTGCTAGTATTTATAATATATGAAACACTTTTAATATCTTTTTGTTCTCTAAGAGCCATGCTATTATTTCTACTTACAGATCATTTTTACTGAATTTTATACATTGCTGAAGTAAAGTTAATCAGTAGAGAAAACAAAAATTAAGACTCAAACTTGTTTTCAGTTATAGTAGTCTCCCTTCATCTGAGAGAAAAAAATTCAGGAAAGTGAAGAGAGGACCAAGCAACACACACACACACACACACACACACACTGTATATGTATGCATGTATGTACACACACATACATACATACACACACACACATATATGCATACACTCAGAGAAATGTATGACTTATTACCAGCAGTAAGCAATGGGATAAAGGAATATACCATCGCTGAGAACACTGTAGTGTACTATGCTCACAGCCTGTGATGCTATGAGAGGACCCCATGTCCATGTGATAAGGTAAGTGAGGCAAAGGATGGCGGTATCAACCTAGTTGTCAGGCTGCTACCCAAGGGCCAATTGAACACATGCACTGTGATCAGCTGCTCTAGCAACCAAGGCACTACCCAGGGACTAATGCAGGAGTGGTGTGGTATATACATAGCTTCAACAGGTCACCAAAAAGATAAGTTGTGCCAGACTGAAGGAGCAAGGATGGCCTGACATGTCTCTCATGCTACTCGGGACAGCACGTAATTTAAAATCTATTACCTGTCTGTAGAATCTTCACGTTTCAGATTTTTGGATTGAAATTGTAATTGACTGTGGGCAACTAAAACTGCGAATAGTAAAACTGCAGGCTAGGGGTTCAAAAAAGCTATTATTATTTTTTTAAATGTGTGGTGTATGTGTATGTGAGGAGGGCTAGCCCCTGTAAGTACACATGGAAGCTGGAGGTCAACGGTGTGTGTCTTCCTCTATTGAGGTCCACCTTATCTTTTAGGTCTGTCACTGATCTTTCTGCCTTTGCCCAGGGCTCAGATACGTGCCATTGTGTCTGGCTTTCACGTGAGTTCTGAAGTTCTGACTCATGATCCTCATGCTTGCATAGCGAGCCCTTCACCGACTGACCCAGTTCCCCAACCTCAGGAAGGAGAAATCAGATTCTACAAAAACAAAGATTAGTGTCCTGGTTGTTGCTGACAGTACCAAGAATGAAATAAGTTTTTAGCAGTGGGTAGAGAGGCCTGTGTTGCTGATGAGGATTACTGCATTTCTACTAGCTCTCCATATAGGCTTAGATAGATGAAATGTGAAGATACGACCAGGAATTTAGAGACATCTTACCATAATGAAGCGCCGTCTGACCTTCGTTGTCCTATAAAAGAACACAAAACAACGATTTTAGAAAAGATCGGCAAGTATGTGAAAGTTCACAAACTATTGTAAACATACAGGGTACTGAAGTTCTGTAAGTTTATCAGATTCAGGGAAAGCCCGTTTCTCTGCACCTCATTGTCACGTGAGATCAAGCTGCTACCTTGGAGAACTGTAAGTGTACATGGCAGCAGCTATAGCAGAGGAAGAGTACAAACAGATCTATGGAGAATCCAGTTAGGTGTGCCCGTGTGGTCACTGCTTAAGAGAAAGAAGAACTCACACTGTAGCATTTACCCTGGACACTATTAGATGCTGATTTCTTTCTTTTCTTTTCCTTTTTATGTATGTGAGTACACTGTAGCTGTCTTCAGACACACCAGAAGAAGGCATCAAATCCCATTACAGATGGTTGTGAGCTACTAGGTGGTTGCTGGGAATTGAACTCAGGACCTCGGGAAGAACAGTCAGTGCTCCTAACTGCTGAGCCATCTCTCCAACTTTAGATGCTGTTTTCTAAGCCTCTACCCAAATCAAAGGAATCTGTGACTTTTAGTAGGGTTAATATCTTTTAAAAAGATTTGCAAATTCCAAGCTAAAGAAGTTAGGCTTTCTAACCAGATCAAACATCATAAAGACAGGTGATTTCAAAGTATGCAAGGTTCCAGAAGTTAAGAACCAGACCTCCATAGATCACGCAGGAAAGTGAGGTGTTCCAGTTTTTCTCTTAAACCCAAACTATTCTAAACACATGTAAACAATGGAAGACTGCTCCATCTAAGCAGTGTTACCTCTTCAACTGAGAGCAGACAGAATACACGCAACAAACTATCAGAGGCACACGTAAAGGCAGAGTTTAGTAGCTACCCTGAATGTAAATCCTGTGCCTATGCCAACTGTTCTACCTCAGAAAGAATGATGGCTGAACTAGTATCAAACTGTTCCTGAGCACCTTGTATCTGTTTTCCCACTGAATGTGGGGCTGCAGATTACCTCCAAAACTTTCGGCTGTGGGAATCTCTATTTAAGCTTCAACATAAAATGCAAGAAGCTGCCATGGAGAAGTTATTTTCTGATTTGGACGGGAAGTAAGAAAGTAAACAAGTCATTCCTTAAGGGTTTTCTTAGCACCTAGAAACAGGCAAGGATGGCAGTGGGTGGAGGCAGGGGAGCAAGCACGGGTAATGCAGTCTGTTGTCCTAGAGATTGTGTGAGTGTACTTCTCAAAGGATTTAGAGCTGAGGTGTATGTGAGTGCGTGAGTCGACATAACAAAGAAGTAACTGGGGAGGGGGAGGATAGGGGACATTCGGCTAGGGTGCCACAGTGGCTAAGTTTGGGATGCCCTCCAACAATAATAAAGATAATAAACTCTAAGAACAGTAAAATATAGGACACAGCAACCGAAAATAAGAAGCACAGATGGTCACTGGTGTGGTCTGAGTGAGAGCTGTCCCCCGCAGTTTTAGGCATCTGAAGTTTTAGGCATTTGAAGTTTTAGGCATAGTTTTAGGTCCTCCATTGGTGCTGCTGCTGGGGAGGCCTAGGTGGTGCAGTCTTGGTGGAGAAATCATCACTGAAAGTAGGCTTGAGGTTAAAAAGTCTTTACAGCGTTTTATATGCTCTCTGCTTCTCCTTCATGAAGTACTTAGTCTCAGCACCCTGTTCCAGCTGCTACAGGCTTGCTCTGTGCTAGCCCTTAATGAGGGCCTCTTCTCCATCATAGGAGTGAGTATGTTCTTTCCTTTGTGAGTTGCTTTGGTCAGGGTGTTTCTCTCACAGCAACAGAACAGTAACTGATACAGTCATCTCACCGTGCCCCCAACATTAGGGGCAAGAGTGAGGAGGGGTGCTGAGGTCTATGAAGAGGGTCAGAGTGATGCCAATGTAGACCTGAGTCTCAAGCCAGAGAACTTCATCTGGTCTGGGTATAGCTAAGGGCAATTGGAAAGGGCAGAACTAGTCAAACCAGCTTAAGACTCAAATCTATCTTGCTGGTTTTCAGAGTTAGGCACTGCAAATGTTCATACAGCCTGATGGGTCTATGCTCACGTTCACAGTCTCAGTACAAATGCGTAACACAACAGGATTCCAGAAAGGACTCTACTGCAATCTTGAGGCTACTATAATATTAGGACTCTACTTTTTCCCCATTATTAAATTTTTCACAAAGTATAGTTCTCAGTTAGACAGGGCAGCATATAATTGCAATTCCAGTACTGAGGCAGGACTGCAAGCTCAGGGTCAGTCTGGGCTACACAGTAAATGCCAAATGAGTCAGGGATACAAGATGAGATTCTGTCTCAAAAAAAGGGGGGGGGGCAGTGGGTTTGGTGACGCACGCCTTTAATCCCAGCACTCAGGAGGCAGAGGCAGGCAGATCTCTGTGAGTTTGAGGCCAACAGTTTCTATATACTGAGTTCCAAGCCAGCCAAGGCTACATAGTGAGACCCCCCCCTGTCTAACAGACTGGGGAGATGGCTCAGCGGTTAAGAGCACTGACTGCTCTTCCAGAGGTCCTGAGTTCAATTCCCAGCAACCACATGATGGGTCATGACCATCTGTAATGGGATCTGACACCCTCTTCTGGTGTTTCTGAAGACAGCTATAGTATAATCATATACATGAATAAATACATGTTTGTTTTAAAAAAAAGAAAGAAAGAGACCCTGTCCAAAAAGAAACAAACAACATCAAAAACCCTGAGAATTGGGGGTGGGGGTGGGGGTGGCGGTGAGAGAGAACATGATCTTGCTATTTGGGCAAACTTTCATGTTTAATTACTATGTTTATACATATCAAAAGTTCAGACCCTCACTTGGAAGAGAGAATGAATTTCTTTTAATCACTTTTAATTTACAATGAATATAAACAGGTAGCTCCACACACAGTCTTAGGGTTCCTAGCGCTGTGAGAGAACACCAAAAGGCAAGCTGGGGAGGAGAGGGCTATTTGACAGCTTATACTTTCAGATCGTAGTTAATCATTGGAGGCAGTCAGGGCAGGAACTCAAGAAAGGCTGGAACTTGATGGCAGGAGCTGATGCAGAGGCCATGGAGGGGTGCTGCTTACTGGCTGGCTCCACATGGCTTGCTTAGCCTGCTTTCTTAGAGAACCACCCACAATGAGCTGGGTCCTCCTCCATGAATCACTAATTGAGAAAATGCCTTACAGCTGGATTCATGGAGGCATTTTTTTCTCAACTGAGGCTCTTTCCTCTTTGATGACTCTAGCTTGTGTCAAGTTGACACACAAAACTAGCCAATACACACACACACAGAGAGAGAGAGAGAGAGAGAGAGAGAGAGAGAGAGAGAGAGAGAGAGAGGTGCTGCTCTGGAAGAAAACAAACCAGAGGAACTCAGTAGAGTGGTGGTTTTGGGTACTACTTTGGACATTTGAGAAGTCTGGCCATTGGGAAGATGCCAAAATGGCATGTAAGCCCCAGCACTTGTCACCTTGTTCTGGAAGCAAGCATGTTACCCAAGCCATGCCTGAGAGTTTTCACTCAGGATTCTTCGAAATGGAGCGAGGGGACGTTAGTCTAGTAAAGAAGGTCCTTTTCTTTTCACAAGTTTAAAAGCATAGTGACACCAGAGAGACACTAAAAAGGAGACAGATGGTTCTGCTTGTGTGAGGTCCCCAGGTGCTTGTATTTCCAGGGGAAGAAAGAGAGAGCCATTGGGAGTTAGTATTCAGTGGTACAATTTCATTTTGGGAAGAAAAGTTCTAAAGACAGATATAGTGATGGCTGTCAACACTTAATTCCAATGAAACTGGACAGTTAACAATGGTTAAAATGATAAATTTTAACTGGGTGTAGTGGCACATACCTGAAATCTAGCACTTGGGAGGTGGAGGCAGGAGGATCAGGAGTTCAAGGTCATCTTTGGCCATAGAGCAAATTAAAGGGCAGCCTAGGCTATAAAAGGTTCTATCTCAAAACAAAACATATATGATAAATTTCATCATATGATTTTCCTACAGATTTCCTACAAAAATGTAAAAAGCAAGTGGCAAGGCTCACTTTGGAGAAAACCGCAGTAGGAGAAGGGTAGAGAAGGGTAGAATCTCAAAGCCACTGACAGTGCTGAGCAGCAGTCTGCTGAGCAGCAGTCTGCATTCCTGTCCTAACTCACCTACCCCACCGCCATAGGCTTCTCAGGTTAGCCCACAACACCAGACGGACTGCATTTTCCCATGACATGGTGATGGAATAAAAATAAGATTTTTTCTTCTGTTTGGTGTTTCATTCTTAACAACAGTGTTAATAGACTACAAAATAATGGAGGCACTCAGGAAAACTGGCTGTGAAGAATTAGATGTAGGGACAACTTTTTTGAGTTACTAATCGTAGTTTTAAATTATGTCTAAGTCTGGCACGTACTGCCATTAGACCTGTGACTGTAACAGAAAATGATTAAATCAATCTGACAATTTAGAAAATTGAAAATGCATTTTATGATTATTCTTCTAAGAATTTTTCTTAATATACGTTGCCCACTGAAAGTTCTGGGCATGTTCTGTCTTTCTTGGAAAGAAAATGGGCATATAGTGATACCCCGTTCTAACTGGCGTCTTTAGGAAACCATGCAGCTCCTGCCAGCAGGTTTTCAAATAATTGGAATGTTACCTTCAAGCACCTGAAAGAGCCCCGCCCCCACCCCACCCCCACCCCGCACACCCTCTCTGAGGCAGGGTCTCTTTACACACTCCTGGCTGTCCTAGAACTCACTATGTAGACCAGGGCGGCCTCAAACTCACAGAAATTTGCCTTTGCCCGGCAGTCCATGCCTGGCAGCTCTCTTGCATATAGTTCTTTCCAAAATACTTTATTTCTCTTTGTCCTGTGGGGACCATTTAACTTTTTCTTGATGATTTGGAGTTAGAATTGTAAGCTGACCATGCTCCCTCAATATCTAGCACCAGGCAAATGTTGAAGAATATGAGTGAACAAAACTGTAATTTATTGCACGTGCTACACTATAAGATGCCTTTGGAGAGTACGAGGTAGATAGGTGATTTGGACTTTTCATAAGTAGTTGCAAGTTATTTTGACTTTTTCCTTGAGTGTGAGTTTGTTCTTTTCCTAAACAGCAGCTTCTTTTTAGCCAGAAGATTTTAAACTACCCTGTATTACTGTCAGTGGGCCCAAATCTTTTACATAGTCTACTTTTCAACCACTGGAGGCTGAGAAGCAGGCATGTGTGTTCTTTGTTGTGTCTCAGGAAACACAGGTGATGACTTGCTGTTAGTCTCACAGATAGGTTATCAGGGATTCTGTGTTCTATTTTTGTGTTGGTTATATCTTATTTTTAGACTCTATTCTTATAATGAGTAGTTTCTGATTTTTAAAAAGTCTGCTGGAAGCATTTGTTTAAATGTACTCTGGAATGACAAATGAAATTCACATAAAAGAAGACTGTATTGGCCGAGCAGAACAGTGACCCTTGACACCTCCACCAGCTGCCAGCAGAATCAGCTGGAAAGTGTCCCCACAGTGCACTGTTTGAAAATCCTTTTCTAGAGACCTGAGGATGCTGGCTGACAAGTTTTTAATATATTTAATATATTAGATGTAAATTTTACTGCTCTATTTATAGACTTTAGTCTTATCCTCCATAGAATGGGTGAGCTTGTCAACAATTAAAGCAACTTTTCCTGACTAGACCATTTATGAGTTTTCATAATAATTCTCTCTGAATAAAATACAAGAGCAACTGGATATGCTTGGAAAAGCTGACAAAACAGGGCAAAATACAAAACACTTGATCTGAAAGTCCTCACCGGAGAAGCAGTGACAACCCCTGACCTTCATCACAGTTACAGAGCTTGACAGGTAGAAAACTGGGTATTTTTAGCTCTACTTGGTGTCACTACACCTTTCACAGACAAGCAGTGTGTTTCCTAGGACTGCAGCAGTAAAACAGCTTCACTAGATAACATGCACACTGGTAAATAGCCATCGTAAACAGGACAAATGACTGACAGCAAACTGACCAGAGGCAGCGTGCACTCAGTAGACAGCCTTTCAAAACAGCTGAGCAGACCCTCATCCCCATGAACATTTTCAAGACCAAGTCTGTTCTGAGAACTGCAATGGCTGCTTAACTTTAGACCACACTAAATTACCGGAGTGCAGGAGACTGGAGCAAAGGGGCACAGTATAGACGAGCAGAAACTTAAGAATGGGTAGTCATAAGCCGAGTCCACAAGGCACGAATTATTCAGACTCAAAGACTGCTAATGGCACAGCATAAAACTATTCAAGAGTTCCTGCCAGACACCATTTAGAATTTGCCACAAAAACCGAGCCGGACTCAAAGTAATTCCCATAACCAGTTCCCTCCACCCCCACCCTGGCCACCTGGGAGCTCCAGAACATAGGACTTAGACATGAGAGAAGAAATCCTTACCAGGAGAGGTCCGGATGTACCTTGGTTTAGATGCCCTGCTGCTTCACAGGTAGACATCTTCTAACAGCAGCTATCAGGGTTGTGCACAGGACATACATGCCTATTAGACTAACTCAGAGGAACTGAGAGATGGCTCACCAGTTTACAGCACTTGCTGCTCTTGCAGAGGACTGGGTGTGGTTCTCAGCACTCACATGGCAGTTCAAAGCCATTTGTCACTCTAGTTCTAAGGGATTTGACACCCTCTTCTGGCTTCCTCAGTTACCAGGCACACATGGTATACACATATACACTCAGGCAAACACTCATACAAACAAAATATATAAATCTTAAAAAAATTTTTTTTAGAAGTAACTTAGGACAGTCCAAAATGCAATGTCTCTACTAGATGTTAATCATTTCTCTAAGTTTAGATTAACTGACCAATTAGGGGTTTCATTTATCATAAATAAGATTATTTAGTTATATAATTGTTATCCTTACCTCAGAAGGTTACAAGGAACTTGGACATTTTAAGTCAAAGATCAGAGTCAACCCAGCAGCAAAAAGAACTCAATTCCACAATACGGCACTGATTTAGTCAGAACTTTCCTCTAGCATAGTAGTTCTCCTAATGCTGCAACCCATTAATGTTCTTTGTTTCTTTGATGGAGGATATAATATACTTGAGTGTCTCATATATAGTATATATATTCTCATATATGTTATATATGTCATGTATAATGTATCTCATATATCACATCATATATTATATAATAGATTCATACATATATGTGTACAACATAATATATGAGAAATTCATATATATGAGTTTCAGTCAGTGATAAAGGAGAATGAAATTATGTCATTTGCAGAAAAATGTCTGGAACTGGAGATGACCATGGTAAGCAAGATAGGCAAGACTCAGAAAGTGTGTTTTAGCTCAAGAGGAATATATCTTTCAAGCTAAACTTGATTAAACTTGGGTCATGGAGACCAAACTTAGGTCATCCGGCTTGGTGGCAAGGAACTTTACCTGATAAGCTCATTAGTTCATTAGCCCAGAATCTAGGTCTTTACACACACACACACACACACACAGTAGAAGGGAATGTTTAGTGGGAAACTAGTAACAAAGAGGGCAAGTGGAACAAGAAAGGGTAATAGGGACGAATGTGAGCAGAGCACACTGTGGTACACGCATGTGCAGATATCATAATGTACATAAAGTACACCATGGCACACACATGTGCAGACGACATAACAAAAAGACCATAAGTTGGAGGCTTGGTTACCACTTGTAGCAGTAATGGGTGATGGAAACTTTCGCAGGTGGGCCAGGTGGAAGAAGTTTAGGTCACCTGAGCTGTGCCTTTGAATGGATTTTGGGCCCTTGGCCCCTACCTTTCTAAGAAACTTTGTTGCTACTGGGCTGCCATTTCCTCAAGCCCAGGGCCAGATGGTTTTAGTGTAGAATTCTACTAGACCTTCAAAGAAGGTCCTCAAACTATTCCATAACATAAAAACAGAAGGAACACTACCTAATTCATTCACAATTACTCTAATACCTAAACCACACAAAGATCCAACAAAGAAAGAGAACTTCAGACCAATTTCACTTATGAATATCAATGCAAAAATACTCAATAAAATTCTCACAAACCAAATCCTAGAACACATCAAAAGCATCATTCACCATGATCAAGTAGGCTTCATCCTAGGGATAAGATTGGTTCAATATACAAAAATCCATTAATGTAATCCACTATATAAACAAACTCAAAGAAAAAAAAAATCACAAGATCATCTCCTTAGATGATGAAAAAGCATTTAACAAAATACAACACCTCTTCATGTTAAAAGTATTGGAGAGATCAGGAATTCAAGGTCCATATATAAACATAATAAAAGCAATTTACAGCAAACCAACAGCCAATATCAAATTAAATGGAGAGATACTTGAAGCAATCCCACTGAAATCAGGCACTAGACAAGGCTGCCCACTCTCCCATATCTATTCAATACAGTACTCAAAGTTCTAGCCAGAGCAGGAAGACAACAAAAGGAGAACAAGGGGAGACAAATTGGCAAAGGACAAATCAAGTTATCACTATTTTCAGATGATATAATAGTATACATAAGCGAGCTCAAAAATTCAACCAGAGAACTTCTACAACTGGTAGACAACTTAAGCAGAGTGGCTGGGTATAAAATTAACTCAAACAAATCAGTAGCCTTCCTTCATACAAACGATAAATGGGCTGAGAAAGAAAATAGGGAAACAACACTGTCTTAGTCAGGGTTTCTATTCCTGCACAAACACCATGACCAAGATGAAGTTGGGGAGGAAAGGATTTATTGAGCTTACACTTCCACGCTGCTGTTCATCACCAAAGGAAGTCAGGACTGGAACTCAAGCAGGTCAGGAAGCAGGAGCTGATGCGGAGGCCATGGAGGGATGTTACTTACTGGCTTGCTTCCCCTGGCTTGCTCAGCCTGTTTTCTTATAGAGCCCAAGACTACTAGCCCAGGGATGGTACCACCCACAAGGGACCCTCCCCCCTTGATCACTAATTGAGAAAATGCCTTACCACTGGATCTCATGCAGGTATTTTCTCAACTGAAACTCCTTTCTCTGTGATAACTTCAGCTTGTGTCAAGTTGACGCAAAACCAGCCAGTACAAACACCCTTCACAGTAGTCACAAACAATATAAAGTATCTTGGTGTGACTCTAACCAAACATGTTAAAGATCTGTATGACAAGAACTTCAAGTCTCTCAAGAAAGAAATCCGAGAAGACCTAAGAAAATGGAGAGATCTCCCATGCGCATGGACTGGTAGGATTAACATAGTAAAAATGGCCATCCTACCAAAAGCAATCTACAGATTCAACGAAATCTCCATTAAAATCCCAACACAATTCTTCAAAGACCTGGAAAGGGCAATTCACAATTTCATATGGAAAAACGAAAAAACAAAAAACAAAAAACAAAAAAAAACCCCACCCAGGATAGCAAAAACTATTCTCAACAATAAAAGAACTTCTGGGGGAATCACCATGTCTGACCTCAAGCTGTATTACGGAGCAATAGTGATAAAAACTGCATGGAATTGGTACAGAGACAGATAGGTTGATCAATGGAATGGAATTGAAGACTCGGAAATAAAACCACACACTTATGGACACTTGATCTTTGACAAAGAAGCTGCAAATATACAATGGACAAAAGACAGCATCTTCAATAAATGGTGCTGATCTAACTGGCAGTTGGTACGTAGAAAAATAAAAATAGATCCATGTTTGTCACCTTGCACAAAGCTCAAGTTCAAGTGGATCAAGGACCTCAACATAAAACCAGATATACTGAATCTTATCATTTTATTTATGATTTTGTGTGTGTGTCTGTGTGAATGTGTGCAACATGTGTGTGGGTGCCTGTGGAAGCTGGACATGGATGTCAGACCCCCACACCTGGAGTCTTAGGAGGTTGTGAGCTCATCATTGTGGTGCTGGGAACTGAACTCAGGTCCTCCAGAAGGGCAGCTGAGCCATCTCTCTAGCCCCACCAGAAGCAATTGTATATATGTATATAAAAAGCTGTGATTTAATTAAGCTATGGAATCACATACAGGATGATCCTAATTGGGAATTAAAATGTGCATGACTCAGCAAGAAAAAGAATATGTAATGAGAGGTTATCTTGGGGGTTAAAACAATGTATGATTATAAGTTTTCTTCCTAGTTGTTATTTAGAAAAATTTAAAATTATTCATACCAATCTTGAAATAGTTACTATAAAACCACTTGTACTTTCTATGAATTTAAATACAATGTATAGGTGCACAAATACCATCCAGTTAGCTAGTTGTTTTTAATACAATGCCAACTAAAATGTTATTTCTAAATGACTTCTCACAAGTATGAGCCCAATAGCTGATCCTCACCTCCTGATCCATTCCTTGTCTGATGTATTCTGTAGGTCACCATGCCTAATTTGAGGCTTTTGGGTTCAGATGTTACAGGTTGAAGTGTCCTGGTGCTTAATACGAATGATTGAGATTTTTTTTTTCTTTTTAACTTAAGGCACATGCCCACCTAGAAATCAATTAGAGCAAAGACATGAACATAAGAACCATGACTCCACTCACAGAATTGATTGGCAAAGGAAAATAGGAAGATAGAAGAACAAATGGGCTGTCTTGTAATTCTATTTTCCGTCTTCCAACAGTATTATAGATAAGAAGCAGTCTTAAGAAAAAAAATTTCTTAAACTCTGAATTGCTTGTAGCTCTAAGCACCTTATATCTAAGGGAGATAGGTATTTGGATGAAATGGGAAAGGCAGTGATTTTAAGCTATTCTTTACCTAACTGTAGCCTTTAGGATCTCAAATGTAAATTGTTCTTTTATCTATTTTTTTTTTTTTGTATATCTAGCAAATAATAAGCACTCAAAACATAATCCTTCTGTGAACTTATTTGGAATGATTATGGCCCACTAATACAAAACCTGTTTAGTTTTTTAAATCACTATTAACAATTAATAAATTACTCATGCAATAATAAACTATTTTAATTATGAGGCTCAAATAAAACATTTACATCTATGTGTTAAAATGACTTTAGATTAAAGCATAACCTCAGAAAAGGAAACAGCAACTCAAATGTTGGTCTTTACAGACATTCTGTTTTAAATATATTAGGAAGAATAAATGGAATTGAATGTCAAGAATGAGTAAGTGACAGCTCTTACTCATTTGGTTTACAACTTATATCAGCTAATTTTTCTAGATTTAAATTGATTAAATTTTTTGGTTGTTTCATTTCAAATGACCACACCAGAAGAAAGATGTTTGTCATGGTTATTTATGCTTTTCCTTTCTGTTTTAGCTTAAGGGAAATGTTCAAATTTAATAAATATGGAGTTATTATAAAGAACAGCCAAATCTATTCCAATACATTAGAATTGGTCACGTGTCTGAAATCTTTGTAACAGATGATGATACATTAGGGTAAAATAAAACTACTCAGTTGAATTAAAAGTAAACAAAAATAACAGAGTAATTTTAAAATGAATCAAAACCCACCAATGCCTAAAATTGAAAATATAAAGGTAGAAAAGCACATGTGTCCGACTCTTCAGACATCCTCCATTCCCTGTCCACATAGTAAGATTGCCACAGAACAGAAAGGAATGGTGGAGTAAAATATGACCTTTGAATACCCACACTCCCAAATAAAGAGAAATGCAGTCATGCACACAATTCTTATTGCCATCACTTTAAATATGTTGCAGACACATGGAAACACGTTTCTATCTAGCTGCCCTCTCTTCTAGGACAGTGCACCTATAGAACACTATGTCCATTCACGGTACACCCGTGGAACACCGCACCCACGGTACACCCGTGGAACACTACAAGCACAGTACATTCATGGAACACTGCGCCTATAGTACATACACCTGCAACTCACTTTTTAGGAAATAACAGAATCTTGTGTTTTTCCATTCTGCACTAAAACTCTCCCCAGTCTCCTCCATTTCTTTCTTATACTTTTGTGATTGTAGGTTATCTTCTGCTCTTTGAAGGCAAGGACTCCGGCACACTTTTATTTGATAGACCCAAATTTCCTTCATCACTTCTATATAGCCAAGCCTCTTTATACAATAATAAAAGTTAAATAAGATTAAAGAAAAATAAACTATTCGTAGGAAAACCAGTTTTACTGACTTTCTTGGACGTTGGCACTAAGTACCTGGCCAAAGGATCTGGGTACAGAGAAAAGAGCAGATAAAGACTGTGTTGTTCATAGCAGCCATATTCATAATAGCCAGAAGCTGGAAACAACCCAGATGTCCCTCAACAGAGGAATGGATACAGAAAATGTGGTACATTTACACAATGGTGTACTACTCAGCTATTTAAAAACAATGACTTCATGAAATTCACAGGCAAATGGATGGAACTTGAAAATATCATCCTGAGTGAGGTAACCCAGTCACAAAAGAATGAACATGGTATGTATTCATTGATAAGTGGATATTAATCCAAAAGTTCGGAATACCCAAGATTCAATTCATACCAACCGTTGGATTGAGCATGGGGTCCCGGATGGTGGAGTTGGAGAAGGGACTGAAGGAGCTGAGGGAGTGTGCAGCCCCAGGGAGGTAGCAACAATGGCAACTGGCCTGACCCCTCGATACTCCTGGAGACTGATCCACCACCAAAGAATACACATGGAGGGACCCATGGTGCTGGCCACATATGTGGCAGAGGAGAGCCCTGTTGGCCATCAGTGGGAGGAGAGGCCCTTGGGCCTGACGGTGTTAGATGCCCCAGTGTAGAGGAATGCCAGGGAGGGAAGACGGGAGTGGGTGAGTGGGTGGGGGAATACCCTCATGGGGGGGGGGGGAAATGGGATAGTTGGTTTCCAAAGGGGAGACCTGGAAAGGGGAAAACATTTGAAATGTAAACAAAGTATCAAAAATAAAAAAAATGTAACATCCTTAATCTTTAACTTAAAAAAAAAAAATGCTACAAATAATTAATTGCTCACTTTATGGAAGATTTCAGCTGAGCTGAGAAGGCAACGAGAGGTCTGACTCTGCCTTTATAAAACACACTAGACTTGAACTCAGGTCCTATGGGAGAACAGTTAGTGCTGAACTATTTCTCCCCATACTTATATCTCAGTTAGGGAAAGGAACTCTAGAGAGGGACTGGCAGGACTCCATTGCTATGGAAATGGGAAGAATGGTGGGGGGTGGGAAGGGAGACTTATGGGGGGGGGAGAGGGAAGGAGTGGGAACAAGAATGTTTGAAAAAAAAACCACAGGTAATAATGTTATTTTACACTTACTTAAAATTACCTATATATATAAGTATATATGTATAAAAATGTGTGTGAACATGCATGCATACATACATACATACATACGTGTATTTTAAGCTACACTACTTGGGGTGACTGTACTCATTCCCCAAACTACAGACTAACCAGGCCTAGGAAACCTTCAGAGCTATTGGTAAGGGAAGGCCAAGATACTCCCAATAATATAGACAATTGCTGTTACCTTTGGTTGCTTCCCAGAGGCTGAAGGTAAGTCCCTATTGTTGACAACACCATACACGTTAGACCTAATAGGACTTGCAGAAATCCACTGGATTTGACCTAGAAGCCTCTCTCTGAGGATTAGCCCTCATAATAGCAGGAGTGATACAAGCTGCCAAAGGAGAAAAGGGGTCAATAGTCTTACTCAACTGTAAAAGCTTACAAACCACAACAGTGATGAGAACAGCAAGATAGTCTGAGGGTACAATAGTGGCACTTACAGTGGTGGAGACCAACGGCCACCTAAGTGGACTGACCCACCAGGTAGGAAGGAATTCATGCCTCATGCTATAAACTTACCCAACTAGTTATTCATGGCTGGTGAGACCAAGGGCTTAAAGGAGAACCTACGGTTTCAACTTTCTTAAGTCAGTATAATTTCTAACTGTACTCTAAACACTTATTCTTATATTCACAGATAAGTGCAGCTCTGCTTCCTCATCGAAGAAGCTTCTTTTTGCAGCAGAGAGAGCCTTTTACAAAAGCCATACTGAGACAAAAGACAGAGAACCACTGATCATTGGAGCCCGCTCCCAGTTTAACACATCTACAACATGATCCCTACACCTAAGGCTCAGGGAAGGCAGAAGCGGGGGCATAAAAAAGGAAAGAGCCAGAGGACCAGAACATCTGTTGCAAGACAGTATCTTCTTTAAAAGAACAAAACAAAAACAAACAAACACGAAAAGAAAGGAAAAGCGAAAAGAAAAGGGAGCTCAGTGGAAAGCCAGACACCAGGCTGGACAGTAAAATAACTGAGCAACTGAAGAGAAAATATGAGAAAGCAGGACTCCAGATTGCCCGGAAGTAGATATGCCTGCCCTGTGAGGAAGAGAGGACCGCTGCAGTCATCTTTAGAATGACAGCAGACAGCAAGAGCTTCCCAACATAAACACTCCTTGACGTCCCTGTCCCGGGATGTCTTCTTACACGACTGACTAGTAGGCACAGGAGGAAGACCACCAGGACATTTCTAGGTCAGATTAACAGTCTTTCGTCTCTTTCATAGTCATTTACACCTTTAAACAACGGGTGTATACAAAGACAGGCTTCATGTTCACTGTAAAAGTGCAGTGCCTACATTGTAGGCAACCAGTAACTATCTGCTGAATGCATACATGCACAAAAGAAAAAGTGAAAAGAGTAATGCCAGGGCCCACTAATCTTTTAATATTTTTTTGGGCAAATTAAAAATAAAACCTTGACGGTAATAATGCTGGCAGCAGCTAGTCTTTTCCAGAAAATAAGTCATTGTCTGGAAACGGAAGGAACCGACTGTGAGCTGGCACTGCCATACTCAGTCCCTGCTCTAAACCCTGAGAACAAAAGGATTAGCTCTGGGATTCAGATTGGGTTGAGAGCCAAGGTAAGGTTCAGGAGAGCAGAGAAAATAGGAAAAATTAAGAGTTACGGAGATGGGGTAGTAGCAACACCTGTACAATCGCGAGGCAGGGGCAGAAGCAAGAAGGCTGCTCAAATCTGAGGCCTGGGCCACATAGTGAAGTACAGCCAGGCCGGCAGGATCTCTCTCTCTCACACATTAAAAAACAATTAGTGAGTTAACCCTCTAGGAGTACAACCTAGAGTGCTAAGTTAAAATGTGGTAATAGTCTAGAGAAGAAGTGGGATCAGACACCCTAGTGTGCACATGGAGTGTAGGTAGAGTTGATGTGCCTCACAACCCAGGCCTGAGTCTGAGGAGTGCCTGCACAAGCTATATAGAATGGACCCGAGGGAAACAGTGAGCCTGCACTCAACAGCAAAAGTTGGTGCAATTAATTTTTATATACAAATACTGCATATTTCTTGACAGTTATATTTTATAGCCTTCTAAACAGTTCTAAATTTATTTGATTGCTTTTTCTAAGAACTTAAGACATATTAAACAATATATGAACGAGTAAAGTTCAAATTGGCTTGTTTTGCTCATAGACTTTTAAACTTTTCAGTTAAATGCCATTAGTGAAAAAATATGTTTATTCACAAAAGTTGTTAGTTGCATCACTTATAAATATTTTTCCTGAAAATTTTAACCTACATTAGGACACTTCAAAAACAATATCCCTTTTTAGAAGAAGGAGGAGGAGGAGGAGGAGGAGGAGAAAGAGGAGGAGGAAAAGGAGATTTTATTTTGTCTTATAGTTTCAAAGATGTCCATCCATGATCCCATTGTTTGTGGCCATTCCTGCTGAGGCAGAATACCCTGGTGAGAGTCATGTGGCAGAGCAATGTGGCCTGCTTCACAGTAAACATGAGACAGAGAGACAGAGGGACCAGAGACAAGAAGCAGTCCTCAAGGACAAGCCTCTAGGGACCAATCTTCTACAGGTAGATTCCATCTTTTCTGTTTAAAAAACTTACTTGCTGTCTTTTAAAGTTAATGTTTCTTATGCTTCTTATGTTTCTTCAGCTTTAGTTAAACTAAAGAATAAAACCTATTTTTTAATTAAATTATCACTCTTCAATGTGTTTCTCCGGATCTAACCATAAAAGTGATTTTTATTTCTGAAGTCCTTAATCTATTAGGATGCATTGTTAATTCTGTGCTCTCCTGACCCTTCAACAATGCATAATTCTGACATAAGCAACTGGCCTCTGTCACAGCAGTGGAAACTACTTTTCAGGACACTAATTTTAATATTTTCTCTCAGCACTCTTAAACAAACCTGTTAAGAGACTATTCAAGGGGCTGGAAAGATGGCTCAGTGGTTAAGAGCACTGACTGCTTTTCCAAAGGTTTTGAGTTCAATTCCCAGCAACCACATGGTAGTGGTTCACAACCATCTGTAATGGGATCTGATGCCCTCTTCTGGTGTGTCTGAAGACAGCAACAGTGTACTCATATACAATAAATGAATAAATAAATCTTAGAGAGAGAGAGAGAGAGAGAGAGAGAGAGAGAGACTATTCAAATACCCAAGTGAAAGCAATGCACATTTTCTACCCATAATCAGATGCTTTACCAATTCCCACTGGAACACAATATCTCCACTTGTCTTCCTGCCCTTTTTCAGAGCAACAGTAATGCTTACAGCAAATTAGCATGCTAAAAAATCGCATTTTATCCTCATGTTAAACACACACACACACCCACAGAAGGAAGGTGGGGACACTACACACTAAAGGGAGTGCTTAAGAAAACTGGCTATGAGGAATTAGATGTGGTGATAAAAAAGTTTGAATTTTTATATAATTTTAAGTAATATTTCTAAGCTTGGGATGTGTACCTCTCAGATCTGTGTCTATAAGAGTAGATAATTAATCTGTCAATTTAGAAAATTGAAAACACATTTTATATTTTTTTTTCCCCAAGAACCTTTCTTAATATAAGCCTAAGATGATGGCTTGGGACTGGAATGATAGAGCTACAGGCCATGAAACAGTCCGGGCCACCAGAAGTCATGGGAAGATATGGGCTTTTTCTTCACAGAGTACGCCTATGCATCTCACAACTAATGTTGGGCTTCTGGCCTACAGAGCTGAGAGATAATACGTTTCTGTTCTGAAAACACACACACGCACGCACACACAGCATCCGTCAGGCATCACCCGGCCTCACAGTTCCTGTCAGGCACAGCTCACACTGAAGCATGGCTCTTGCTACTCTGGTCCTATTGATTTCCCTCAGTTCTCTCATCACCTCTGCACTTGCAGTATCTCTCTCATTGTGGCACTTGGCTACAGACTGGCTTGCTACTGCTTGCCAGTTGTTTAATGAGCTTTCTTACTGTCTCCATTAAACAGGAAATGACCCGAGGACTGAGACCACACTCACACTTCCTTTGTGTCTACTAGTGTCTTGACACATCAAGGTCATGGAGTACTTAATGAGACTATGTTGAGCCTAACAACTGCCCGGTTGTTAGTTATGTTGGCATTGTTGACTTCTGTGGTTGACCATATACTAAATTTCTAGCAATTACTCCTTTAATCATGATAAAAAATTTCCATAAACTGGAATACTGCTGAGCTATCTACTCCCATATAAAATGGAAAAGGGTATAAAGTTTTCTCCTCAGTGTAGACACTGTGGTGTCGTTCTATAACTTACATTGTAGTGTAGACACTGTGGTGTCGTTCTATAACTTACA